>BMAO01021394.1:0-442500 GCA_019973975.1 Trichonephila clavata
TCATATACGAAATTCGTTCGATAAATAAGGTAGAATTAAAATTCTTAAATTATTTCCTTTTAAGACTTATAATCCACTAAATTTTTGAAAGATTTATCGGGTTATAAAAGCAAATTAGTCTTAAAATTGTTAAAGTTAAATTTGAAAAATCTTCCACACTTCAGAAACAGAAAGAAAAATTAATATAAGTTGAAATTGAAGTATAGATAAATGCAATATAATTAACTCTTAAATCTCAATACTGTTAAATACGTGACAAATCCGAAATTCAGAAATGAAATCTAGAAATGAAAATTAATACGCTTTAAAAGAAAAAAAGTACTTAGCACGATTTTGAGAATACGGAAAAACTAATCAAATACTAAAATAAAAGTTCTGAAAAGTGAATATTTTAGGAATGATTGGAGCTTAAAGAAACTCAAAATAAGAAAATTACTTATTCCGTTGGAAAGTGGAAATGTATTGTTGCAATTTTATGATGAGATTTTTATCAGAGTACTTAAAAAGTAAAATTTAAATTGCACAAAATATTGGGTTGTTCGGAAAGTAATTTCGTTTTTTCCCGACAGAGGATTTAATTGTATTTTTTTGCCCCAACTTCACATTTAAGCCGTATAATTTTTATATGCTTTGAGAGCTCATATAGCAAGGCTTGTGTGTGAAAAATTCCAATTAATTCTACGCAATAGTTTTTGGTTGGTGCCCTTTTAAATATGGAGAGCGATAAGCAGCATTTTCGACATATCTTACTGTTTTACTACAGAAAGGGTAAAATGCTGTTCAAGCCAGAAAGAAATTGACCGATGTGTATGGAGAAGTGTGTTGACAGTACGCCAGTGCCAGAACTGGTTCGCTAAACTTCGATCCGGCAATTTTGATGTCGAAGATGCACCACGTTCGGGAAGGCCGGTTGAAGCTGATAAAGACGCGATAAAGGCTAGTTGATGCAAACTGCGAATAACAACACGTGAGATCGGATTGAGGTTAAATTTATATCAAATTCAACAGTTTATGACCACTTGAAAGGCCTGGGATTATCCTCGAAGCTCGATGTATGGGTTCCCATGTTCAAGAGAAATCTGTGTCGCCGCATTGACGTCTGCGATTCGCTTTTCAAACGTCACGAAAATGATCCGTTTTTGAAGCGCATCATCATTGGGACGAAAAATGGGTTGTATAGAACAACGTTAAACGCAAGAGGTCATGGAGCAAAAAAGATGAACCGGCTCAAACCATTTCCAAAGCCGATATTCCCCAAAAAAAGGTGATGCTATCTGTTTGGTGGGATTTTAAAGGAATCGTTTTTTTTTTTTTAGCTTTTACCGGATAACACAACGATTAATTCGGAAGTCTACTGTCATCAGCTGGACAAACTGAATGATGCACTTCAACAGAAAAGGTCAGAAGGAAAGTGTAGTGTTTCACCAAGACAACGCGAGACCTCACACAGTTTGGTCACTCGCCAAAAGCTATCACAGCTTGAATGGAATACAATGCACACACCCATATTCTCCAGACCTGGCACCATCAGATTATTATTTGTTCTCGGTCACTCCAAAATTTTTTAGACGGTAAACCTTCACCTCAAATGAGGAGGTCAAAAACCACCTCGATCAGTTTTTTGCCAGCAAAGACCAAAAATTTTATGAGCGTGGAATTATGCTACTACCAGAAAGATGGCAAAAGGTGTTGGACCAGAACGGCCAATATATAATTTAATAAAGTATTTGTTTATTGTACGAAAACTGTCTTTCATTTCCACAAAAAAAAAACGAAATTACTTTCCGAACAACCCAATATTTTAAGCAATGGCATTGATTCTTTGAAATTTAAGGCATTCTAATGAGAATTTATAGGTTAAGGTATTAAATATTTTTTTAAAAAAATATCTTAAAGTATAAACAATTTGAAGAAAAGCAATGATTTATCGAGACATTTTATGAGAACTGTGGCTTGAAATGAAGTGAACAATTTTATTATTTTCAAGAAATAAGGTCACGGGGTCAAAATAATATACTAAAGAATAAGTAAATCCACGTGAAATAATAGTCGGATATAACCTTTTTTCTAACAGATAAATGGATATAATCGAAAAAAATATTTTCAAAAAATATTTTTGTCTTTTCATCCCTTTAGTTAAGCAATTTTATGGATTCGGGATTTCATTTGTGAGTAATTGTGAGGTTTTAGAGCTTATAAAGAGCCATGCTCGCATGCATACAACGCACTACAAATTAAAACTGTTTTTTTAAGTAAGTAAATCCACTATATTATATATATATATATATATATATATATAAATATATATATATATATATATATGGAAAAATTTATATAAATAGACATAACAGGAAAAAAAATTAAGATCAAATCTAATGAAATACAAATAAGAACCTAGCGAGTCAAAATGCAATTTCGGACTTAGGACCGAATAAGTGGGTTAAACTAGTTTGAAGGCGCCAACCTTCCCCTTTGCAACTCGGTAGGAAAGACCAAAATAAAATAAATAGAAATTTAAAGTATACAAATCCAAAATATAAAAAATCCAAAGTATAAAAAATCTCATAGAAATATGAAAGAACAACCGACTACTATTAAGCAAAAATTCTCCCAAAATGTTTAAGCAGAAAAATATCAAAAGAATTACCCAGTAAAAGGATTCTTCCAAAAAGATTTTAAAACTTCTGCTCACAGAGCTTACTCCAGGAGATTCAACACTCTTGAAACCGATGGAAAGCTTATATATGTTGTGATAAAAATCTAAATTGCACTTAAACGCATCCTTTATACCAGCTTGTAAGGAAGACGCCAAGAAAGATTACATTCAAATTTAGTAGGCTATAACTTGGTTGGTTGTCACAAATGTAGAAAATTGGTTGGTTGTCAAAATGTAGAAATTTGGTTTGATCTAAAAAATGTAGAAATTTTTCATATTATAGGATTTTTAAGAAGGGTGTTTAAAAAATAAACTGTGTGAAGAGTGTTAAAACAGAATCTTCACAGCAAAACCACTAAAATGCTGACTTTGAAATCCTATGTTGTATGGTGGTTTTGAAATCAGAAATAGCAAGACGATTAATGTATTTGTGATGAATATTGTTCTTAAGAAGTTAAAAGGATAGTCATGATCTTATATATATAGATAGAATCTCGGTCTTGAAATGTAAAATAACAATAAATTTTTGATGATTAAAATAATTAAGCAATTAAACAGGAAATCCTAAGATTATTTTGTAAGAATCCTGCTTGAGTGCCTAAAGGTGTGGGAGAATTGGAAGGAAGACTAGCCATACTTCAAAAAACAATCTAATTTATTCACAATATTAACCACAATTCAGATTCGGTCGATCAGGGATAAGAGATGCATTCAATTAATCAATCGGAGACAATTAACGAGATAACAAGGTACGAGAACACTTTAATACTTAACATGCTTACTCAGGGTGATAGCTCTGACTTCTTAGCAATTTAGATTCAATCTCCAGTGACCGATCGCCACCTTAAGTAATTCAACTGTCAAATATAATCACGTCTTCTTCTTCAAAGAGGAGTTTAAAAATAAGAAAAAATTTAAAGCCAGAAATTTTCCAAGAGGACTATTAGTGAAAGGAGCGTGGATAGAACCGTGACAATATTAGCAGAAAAGATTAAGTTTCAACTAAGTAATACGTGAAGTTAGAAAGAATTCTAATTCTAAAGAGAGAGAGAGAGTTCAAATTCAAATTTAAATCCGCGAAACAACTACAGTGGTGGTTGGCGTCAATACTCTTCAGGAAGTGGGCAATTCAAACCATATATCTCCCTGTCACTAATTTCTGAAGATGCCATTAAGAACCAAGATAGAAATCACAGCTCGTTTTAGTTCTTTGAATATTTTTTCAAACAACTTTGAGAAAGAACTGGAAAAAGTAGAATTGATACACCTGAATAAATTATACTTATAAAATGAAGAAACTGAAACCATGATCTAGCATCTCAAAATCATACATGTATATATACGAGCCATTACCCACTTGTGCTTCGCTGGGTATTTCATAATATTGTATGATTGAATATATACTGTTTATACCTTCAAAAATTAATGATATATCTAAGTTTTAGCCTTAAGTGTACAATTGTAATGAAAAACATTTTTATAACTCTCACCTCTTGATTTAAAAAGGATAGGACATCTGAATAATAATTTCTAAAATTGAAGTAGAATTATCTTTAACGTTCTCTTAACTCGCTTCCCCCAAAGTGGATTTCCGCAATACTCATTTTTAGTGGATTTCTACTCAATAAAAAACATGCTTACCAAATTTTAAATCTAAATCTAAGAGTTCAAAAATGAAAATTATTTTATCAATAAGGCCCCGTAACCCCCTTTGAGTTTCCGTTAGACAGATTGTTAATGAATTTCAATTCAACGAAACCTTTTTTGTAGCGAACCTCTACTTCATGAAAGGAATGTGCCTACCAAATTTGAAGTCTGTAGGTTGAATAGTTCGAGAATGGGAATATTTATCTGAAATGCCTCTTAAGCTCTCGCAACACCCCTAGAGGGTCAATTTTCACAAAATCTGTTCTTAGTGGATCTCTTTCCTGATTTCTTTCCACTAATTAAGTTATTATTTAAGAATCATTTTGTTTATGATTCGAATTCTAACTCCTTTTTTGATTGCTTTGTTTAACTGAAAATTATTAAAGCAATTTAAAATAATTTAATCCATTTCGGTAAAAATAGGTTTCTATAAACACCAGTACATCTGATGTAAAGAAAAATAAATTCCTTTAACAGAATTAATTCCTCAAGTAGAAAGAAAATAATTAAGTAAATTTCTATTACCAAGAATAAGGAACTTAATTATTTTAACCTATCTTGCTAAATTCTTGAGTGGAAAATCAAATTAAATCCATAAGGAAATAAATAATTGAACATATAGAATATAAACAATACTACCGCGTTTTTTACATAGTTTAAGAAACTTAAAATCTATGTTCCCAAACACACAACTCTTCAAAAAATGATTTATTTTGCCTTCCCTGAGAAATTTTCAGAGCAAATGGATGGTTAGAATGTTATTTTTTATTTAATTTAGTGCAGTAACTTTAGCAACCAACTCAGGAGCCCTAAAATAAACAAACAAACATTGACAGTCTGGTAATTCAATAAAAAGCATGCTTGAGCAGAGTTTATTTTACGGTTAAGTTTTCTTTTTTGTTTGTTGTACGCGCTTCTGCAACGATATGAGTCATTTTGAGTCAGTAGGAAAAACCTAGGAAAACAAAAAGAAATCAATGAAATGTCTCCCCATAAGAAAACAAATGAAGTTAAAAATTCAAAGCGTTGCGTGCTGCCATTGCTTCCCATGTTATATAACAACATTTAAAGCTTAAGAGTCATATAGGGAGAATATTTTTCAGGAACATTACCATTCGACTTGAAAAGATATCCCGAACCATATAAAAGAAATTGCCTTTTAGTTTTCGATATAATTCTGCACTTGCACATTTAATCTCCATTTTTATTTATCTTTAGGCTTTTCTCTAAATATTTGTTACATACATTCATAACCAAGTAGGATTACTGTCATTCCATAAGAATTAGAAAGAACACGATAAAATACCCCAACTCGATAATCATTATCATTATATAAGGATTTTTACCGATGCAAGATTCATTTGTATTTTGTCTTAACCTCCAGCTATATAATCCAGCAATTCAAAGCATTTAGTACTTCATTATACCAACTTTGTTATATTGTTAGCCGGAACCGGTATGCAGTTCTGCGGCTAAGGATTTTTCCCCCGAAAACAAAAGAGTGTTAACTACAATTTGCAAAATCCTTTCTAAAGCATGAGTCAGCTATTATTAAACACATTATTTAAATTTGAGCTATCTTTGAAAATGTTCTATGTTGATCGAATTTGTTTCAAGATGAATGCCATACAGACTCGTAGTAACACATTACGTATCACCATATCATACAGTAACATCATTGCATATTATGCATCATTGCAGTGGCGCACACAAAGGGCGGGGGTCCTCGAGTCCGGACCCCCCCCCCCAAAGCCCTTGATTTTTTCGATTGGTTATAATCCTATGTATATAGTACGTAAATTTTAATTAAGTATATGTTATTAATAGTTAGTTTTATTAATTAATGCTCGTACAATAATTAATTATTTTACTGTTTTTTGTTCCCGAAAATCGACAAAATCAAAAGAATATGTTGGCAGCGTATTGGAGCATGATACGAGAGTAGTGGACTTTCAACCCTGGACACCCGCTTGAAAAATTCTTGTGTGCGCTACTGCTTAGCAGCATCATAACGTATTACTATATCACGTTGTAACATCATTACATATTATCTTATCACATAGTAACATCATTACTTATCATCATATCACACAGTAACATCACTATAAAACAGGGGTCGGCAACCTTTTGGCTGTGACGTGCCAAATCAATCTACAATAAGATTCAGCATGCCATACAGTAGGATATTTGTGAAACAATTTCTTCCTTGATAATGCATGCAGAGTTACAGAATAGAGGTCAATAATTTTTTTTGTTCACAGTTTTATTTTATATTAATTTTGTATCATTTAAAGATATTTATGAACAAATAATAAACAACATGAAATATTATTCCTTCAACATAAATTTAAAAAAAAATTTGAATTGTACATATATTATGTATTTCTTATAACATATTTATTAAAGTAAGAAATAAACAGCATAAAATATAAATATTTCCCTTTAATTTTGTCAAATAAAAAATAATTAATGTTTTAATGTGAACCTTGTCTCTTCAACGCTTTACTTCATATCGCAATATCAGGGTATCAAATGTGTGACATTCAATTTGACACAATTCTGAACATTCAGTTGTTAAACAGCTTCTTTGTGGACTCAAATACTACTTTTCATATGAGAAAAGATTTGTTCACATAGATATGTAGAACCAATGGCAAAAAACCAGAGTACATGCAATTTTCTCTTTACAAACAATTAAATCTCTCTATCAATGGCATTCATAAATTTACAAAATAGCTGTAGATTCATCTTAAGGTACCCGAACACGTTCGGAGTACTTTTTAACAAAATAGCATACTAAAGCATTATAAATGCTCTTTTAGGACTCAATACCAATAAATATTACTATATTTAACTATCAAAATTTAAAATAAATTACCTGAATTTTACAAAAATCACAATTATAAGTGAAATTTTAGCAATATTTTTGAAAAACTTCAAAGCAGTTAGAGAAAAAAGTAATAAACATATATTAGTAAAAGTATTACTAAAACAAATTAGATGCATTTATCTAGAAAATGTACTAAAATTTTAATTTTTTTATTAAAATTTGAAATTTTTAGAGCTGATTGAGTTAACATTATAAGAAATGTTACATTTTTTATGAGATCATTATTTAAATAACAAGCCATAACTCAAAAAGTATTCATACAATAAGAAATATTTTAGTACATTCTCTAGAAAATAACATACATATCAGGTTCAAAAAGTTTTATAGAAATACATTAGTAATATTTTGAGTTATCAGACTCGCCATGATAGATTTTGAGCAATTTAAATGTCCACTTCTGGTAGATCAAAAACCCACTTCCGGTTTTTCTAAATTTATAAAATTGAGCCTAGCTTGACCTCTAAGTATTGTAGAAACAAAACAAAGTATGTTTCGTAAAGTCAAAAGATAGCTCTATTCAATAAAATAATATATATATATATATATATATATATATATATATCTGTCTTGAATGAATTTGGTCATTTTCAACTTGTTCGGACACCTTAAAAATTTTTTCAGAATTTCGTAAATGTCCAGAATTTTAAAGATGTTTGTCAAATATCAACTTCCATCCACTAAAAAAACTGATAACTTTGTAGAATTGTGTAGAATGCCACTGAAAATTGCACCGCATGCCAAATGTGGCACGCGTGGCATAGGTTGCTGAACCCTTCTATAAAACATCATATCACATAGTTTCATCACTGCATACACATAGTAACATCACTACATACACATAGTAACATCACTACATACACATAGTAACATCACTACATACACATAGTAACATTATTACATACCATAATACCCCATAGAAACTTCATTACATATCATATCACATAGTAACATCATTACGTATTACAACACAAAACACCAATCTGTGTCTTAAGTGCAAAATTTTATAATCGCTTCCGAATTAGTATGAGTTAAACTGGCAAGAGTTGTTTGAATATGTATGTTTAACACGTCCAATGGTAAATAAGCCTTTAATTTCTTAGGCTTTTTGTATTTTCCCGTTTTGTCTTTGGTGAAACATACTCGTGCAAGTAATTCAAGAAGGAAAAGTTCAGAGTAAGAGTCGATTCATCTTAAAATATTTAGGGTTAGGTAAACTCATTAATTAAACTCGAAGTTTGTGAAATTACTCGGAGTTCTTCCTTTCATTCATACATAGCAGACTAAAAAGAAACAAATTGAAAAATCTGCTACTGACGGAGCTATTTTAAGATGTGCACGACTGAAGCGGAAACGACACGTGGGTACAAAATAATAAAAAAATACCTTCAGCTGTCTGGAAATTTTAGGACCTTCATAAATAAGATTTTTTATTTCCTTATTTAAACTGTCTTATAGATACTTAAAATCAGTATTGCTTTGTTTCAATGGGGAAAATGAATGATTTTCACTTTATATTTTCTCTACGTATAGTGTTATTTAGTACTTTTAGTTTGCCTTAAATTCGAGATGGCGTATTTTCTTATTTGAAACAAATCTTCTAGTTAAATTATTTAAAATTTCTGTCAGTTATAAATCTGATTCTTAGGTATTAACCCTCTGTAGCATAGTGCAGATCAGGAGGTGACAACCTTGTAGTTGTAGCATGCCAAACCACTCTATCAATATGATCCAGAGTGCTAAAGAGTTGGAAATGTTTGACACAATTCGATTTCTCTCTCTCTCTCTCTCCGCTGCAATGCAAGCAGAATTAGAAGATAGAGGTCAAGAACACAAATTTAGAGTTGTATTATTTATTAATTTTGCGTCATTTTATATAAAGATATTTATTAACATAAAAATAAGCAACAGAAAATATAATTATTCTTTCAATATAAATAAAAAATTAAAATTGTACATATATTACGTATTTTTCAAACATTTATTAAACAATATAAAATTTAAGTTTTCCCTTCAATATAGTTAAATAAAAATAAATAAATATTTTAATACGAATTTTGTGTGTGTGTGTCTCTGCATTTCTCCACTTAATATAGCAATATCAGGCTTATAACTTGTGACGTTCATTTTGTGACACGATTTTGAACATTCAGTAGTTAAACAACTTTATGGATTCGAAATATTTTTCAAATGGGAAAATATTTTCATCAGACAGGTTTGTAGAACCAAAAGCGGAAAGCAAAGTATGAGTAAATTTCTCAAAAAAAAAAAAAAAAAAAAATTCTATGACAACATTAAAGACATCCAATAATTAACTGTCAATTTATTGTTAGAGCTATCTTTTAGATTTTTCGTAATTTCGTAAATGTTACTTTCCATAATTCTGAAGATGTTAATACAATAATCCCATTTCAAAATTATCAATTTCCCTCCACTAAAAAAGTAATAAATTTGTAGAGTAGTATTGAGTGCAAATGAGGATTGTACCACGTGCCAAATGTGGCAAGCGTGCCGTAGGTTACCAAAGCCTGGTGCAGACTGTAGGCATCATACCATTCGATCACCTGCCAAATTTATAGAATGAATTTTGTAACGTAATCCTGCACTATAGCCCGTGGTCTATACTCAGAGCTAACGAACTGGTGTCAAAGAAAACAGCTATGTGATGTTACTTGTACCAAATTGAAAATTGATTATTCGAATATCGGTAGTTACAAAGAGTGTCGGCCGGATGCAATTTCAAAAAAAATAATAAAATATTGTTCAATATTTCAAACTGCTTCAAAAACTTCCACCTTTCGTAACATACGCTGGCTTCAGTGGCGTAACGTACACCCCGCAACCCCCGCACTGCGGGGGGGGGGCAAAGCCTGACTGACACCATTAACGTAGGTTTTCTCAAAATTCGCTTTACATTTCAAAAAATCGAATTTTTAAGGGATTTTCCAATTGGCGATCTAACGTCATTCATAATCAAAACTTAATACGCTCATTAGATATCTTTAATCCTACAGCTAAATCAAAAAACATTTTTTATAAGTTAGACGGAGAATCAGATAAAATGCTAGGGAGATATAAATATTCATCACTTATTACTACAGTATACATTACATTAACTGCAGGCAGAAGGGAAAAAAAGACATAATTTACTTTTTAAGAAGCAGCACAGTAAATTACTGGCGTCTTTAGTCCCCCCCCCCCCGTGTTTCAATTTCATTTAGCGAAGTCGTAAATAACGTACATCTGTTATGCCTTTTTCAAGTAAAAATGCATTACGATACTTGAAAAAGCATAGAGAGGATTTTAAATGCTTATTTGATGATAGATTCATGAGTATTTAGTCAAATGAAGCATAATGGAATGTAGCAGTTTATTTCTTTTTTCATGAGATCATTTTTGCTTCCATACAAAGAACTCTCCTTATTAAAAGTTGCAGTATTTATACGCTAGAGAATATAATCGAACTTTAGATGAAGCTTATCTCGGGATTCAGAAATGAAAACTGAGGCAAGTGATAGCTTTTTTTCTTTCATAAGAATTTTAGATTGAAAATTATTTTGCAGTGTTCGTGTCTTTCTTAGTGTTCGTTTTTATTTAAGTTACCAGGTCATCTATCGTTAGATTTCCCGTTTGAATAAATATTATAAAAATACTCTATAATTTTATAAAAGGCACATTATGTTATGGTTTGGCAGTCCTTTGTATATACATATATATACACACACTTGCCAGAAAAGAATGTTCTTATGGACGAATGTATAAGATCTGGCTTGGGACCCAAGACCTGGCCTTGCGGGGGGGGCAATTATTTTCCGTTATGCCACTGGCTGGCTTCCTTTCGATTTTGACCCCGTAACGAAGCGTTACCTCAAGGCAACGTTCCCTATTTATAGTAATTTTCTTCATGAATAATAAAAAAAATTTAAAAATCTAGAAATGCATGTATTTTATTTTTTTATTATTATCTCGAATCCAAAAAATCAAATAGATTCAAGTTCATGAGTGACGGCAGGTTGATAAAACTATATATAGCTTCCCTTTTTTTTAAGATAAAAAAGCCGAATGAAAGATTAAGTTGAATGAAAACAACTTAAATAATTTTTTGTAGATATGAATCCTAAGAGGAACTGATAAGTCCGAATGACATTTGATAAGAATAACCTAAAATTAAATTATGTAATAATTCATTACTTGTTCTGACAAATTCTTCTACAATTGAGATAAGCAAGATTCATTTTTGTACACAAATGTTTTGCAATAACATTTTTAAACCAAGAAATTATGCAATTAATTCGAAAAAATTAACAAATTACACACTATACAAAGATAACTGTATACATATAATAGCTATTTATTACTATACATCAGTGGCGCACACAAAGAGGGGTCCCGGGTCTGAGCCCCTCCTAAAGCCCTTGATTTTTTTTCGTTTGATTATAATCCTATGTATATAGTATGTAAAATTTAATTAAGTATTTGTTACTAATAATTAATTTTATTAATTATTGCTAATTATTTATTCAATATTAATTTTTTATTGTTTTTCGTTATCGAAAATCGACAAAATCAAAAGAATAGGTTGGGCGGCGTATTGGAGCATGATACGAGAATGATGGACTTTCAACCCTGGACTCCCCCTTGAAAAATTCCTGTGTGCGCCACTGCTATATACATAGTAACTATATTAATATGCTATACTTTTGGATGGTAATCCGCGCTTAACCTATTTGCTAAATTACGTTTCCAAAAGTTTGGGAAAATTTTAAAATGTTGTATTAAAAAGTCAAGAAAGATTATATCAGTTTAAAAATTAAAGTTTTTTTTATAAAATTAATAAATGTATACAATATAAGCCCTCATTAGTCCGGACAGCCAATAAAAACATTTATAACTTTTAAATAAAATAAACCCTGCACTGTTATGTGTGTGTGTTCTAAGCAACTTTCTTCTCGTGACCTAATACATGTCATGTAAATCCCGTGAAATTCGAATGATCTGTTATGTAATTATTTACCACACACATTTTACATTATCTTATTTCAAAATACATGTTTTTTTATTGTACAAAGTGCTTAGATATATACTTGGACTTATTTTGTAGGTTAATTTTGCTTTTTATAGTTATTTTGTTTTATTTTAAAGATAATCTGGGCGATGTTGAGCCCTCATAACTGCGGATTAATGAGGGACCATGATTATTCCGAATGGATATTTTAGGAATTAATGTATTTTATTTAAGTTTTTGAATTTTATTTCATAATATATTAATATTAATATTTATTATTCATTAATATTAATACTTTTCGATTTTTATAAAAGTTAAAACGTATTTAGAAAAACCAATAACAGTATATGGTTTTCTATTCTGAAAAAAAAAGTTCAACTGTGAGATTCTTGGGTTTCTAAATATTTTGATACGATTTTTTTTGAAATTTTTTAAAAGTGTTATCTGAAGAAGAATGTTCTATTTTAGCAGGAGGAAAAAATAAAAAATCAAAAATCAAATTTTACGTATTCTCATAATTTTTAAGCAATTTCCATATAACTAGCTTTCAGGGCAATACTTTTATTTCCTTTTTATTCCTTCTCATTTAAATAATGCATTCTTTCTCAGTTTGGAGACAGCCCATGTATGGAAATGCATTGGAAATGAAATTTCTATTCTGTAGAAGGAGGGAGCTCTTTATTTCGTTCCAAAAGAAATAAAAATTCTTTATTTAAGTTATCGGAAGTGGGGTAAGACTAGTTCAATAACCAACTTTGAGGAATAAAAGGACCAAACAAGAATTTCCTTATTTAATAAATGTAATGCGTGTGAGACAAAAATACTCATAAACACGATAAAAAAGCTATATCCGAAAAAACTGAGCAATGAAAAGGAACGCTCCGGAATGTGAGTGCATATGCAAGCTTTTATTATATAATAAAAGTAATTTTGTTAAAGGTAATATAAAAAATATAATACAATAAAATAATTTTATATGAAAATTCGAAAAAATAAATAGGTATTTAAAATAATAAACTATAAATTAAATCTAGCCAAATCTATGTGTTGACAGAGATAAGTTGATATATCTTTTCAAAACAAATATATTTGATACTTTTTCCTTTCCTTCCGCATGTAGTGCAAAAAGATCTGACTTTTTCTGATAATTTATAAATATTAATACTACAACATCATTAAATCAAGCTTGAAATAGAGATTATTTTACTTTCTTTCACTTGAGAAAAAAAAAGGGGGATAGGGAATTCTTTTGTTAGAGAAACTTTAAAAAAAATTATATCGTTAATGTTAAGAGTGCATTGCATATTTTTTTTTATCTAATTAGAATAATTAAAAAAAGATATTCATTATTTAGTTTAATTTCTGTCTACTTTTTGTTTTACTTTTTGTAGTATGTGTGATTTTCGCACAAAATCTTTATAACTTAAAGCAAAGTATTCAATTTGGTCTTGATAACTCACTCTTGAAAATTAAGTGGTCGAATGTTTATTCCCGCATTAGATGTTTATCTTTAAAAAATTGAATACATATTTTTCTATATATTGAATACATTTTCAAGGTATAAAATGTATTCAGCCTAATTAGGAATATGTGAAGTAGAAAATTTAACTCATTTATTTCCGTTAAAGAATTTTTAGCTGCCATCCGCTTTTTCGAAAACGTTTACTTCCAATTAGAAAGGGAAAAAATATTTTTCTAAGTTCTTAAAATAGTTTTCTCGACAACTCTCGTTTTTAAGAAAACATTTTTGTTTGGTATGTGACATGAAATTCAGCAATTTGGGTCGTACGCTGATCCTGAATAAAAAAGGTAGAGCTGAGGACATCATGCGTTGAGTCTTCCCACACTTTTTTCTTAACATCAACAATGAGTAATAAAAACAGAGAAACAAAAGTTCTTCCTTATCTACTAAGTGACAGGTTAAGAATATTTGTGGATGCGTACAGGCCTGAAACGTTGCTGTAATTCTAAGCGTCAGGCAGCAGCTTTATCACATAGATAATAAGGGGGCATTGTAAAAAAAATGACATTGTTGAACCTTACTGTTTCTCCTTTTCTTATGAAGCTATCAAGGTATCATTACGACTCTGAATGATCGCATCGGGGATGCTGGCAACATTATTTTTTTATATATAAAATAAAATAATGTTGCAAGCAAATGATATCCGATAAATTTCAATTTCATGAAAGTAGTAATATATTTAAGAATTGAAGTTTGTTAGGAAAGAAAGATTGCAAGTTTCACTATTAGAAATTTAAAAATTTGGAATATTTCTTACTTGAGTAAAAGCAAAACTTTGTATAAATGGTTAAAAATAGATTTTTTAAAATTACTGTTCAACAAGTAGTTAAATAATTCACTAAAGAAATCTTCAACTTTCTTTACGAGAGTTCAGTGTTTTGATACATAATAGTACTAAATACTTAGATTAAATGCAAAATTACTTGTTTAAGTTCTAAAATTAAAAGAAAATTCTAGACTGTAAATGGAACTTACGTAAATTGCTTGTTTCCTATACATGTGGTGGCTGAAAAATGCTAAGTATTTGCGAAAATTTTTCGTTCTAAGTTAGCAACTCTTCTCCTTAAGATTTTAGTACCCTCTGCCGGAATTCTTATAAGAAATGTTTTGTCTTTCTTAGCAACGAAAAACTCAATATATTGTCATCAGTTTTATTACATTTATAGACGAATTAAATCAATATCAATCGCGTTCGTGACAACTTTTTCTTGATTCTCAACTTTTTTCATCATTTTGGATTCTGTCAAAATTTTTGTCTTCACTTCCTTCTTGTCTTGAATGTGTTTCGAAATAAGTAATTTTTTTTCTTAAAAAAAAGAGAAATTTCTAATTTTATATTTTTTATCTCTATAGAGATGATTAATTAAACTTTTACTTTTTGCAATTAAAGTTTTCAAATTATCGATAGAACTGATTGATTAAAGTTTTTTATGATATTACCATGAAATTACCAAAAGCATTTCTTCCAAACCATTAGCAGTAACAACAAAAGCAGTTTCGCGAATTAATGTTAGTCGTGTGATGTATGATGTATTTCACATATATATTTTTGTAGTTTATAAAAGCTTAAATAATTAAATGTAAATTTTCAGCAGTGTACATGTAAAATAGCTTGCAATTTTTGCCTCAAAATCAAAACCATTTATAATTTTGCGGGAAAGGAATCAATAGCTCGTACTCTTTATTCTATTTCAACAATGAAAGGAAATATCGTTAATAGCCAATTTTTTTTCGAAGCAGTAAAAATAGATTGAATTATGAAAAAGCTCTTTAAAAATGTTCTAACAAAATGCAGATTAAATTTAATAATTTTAAATACAAAGCAACCCCTATTATAAAACTTAAAAAATTTTTTTTTCTTTTTAGGATTTTTATTTGTCATTTGATAAATCTTTTAGGAATCCAAATATTTATTACATCTCATCTAGAGTACACACACACATATATATATATATATATATACGTGTATATAAAATATATATTGTTTAAAAAATATATTTCATTAATATTCTTCTGTGAAATCATTCTTTGATCGGTTAGGCATATTTGGCAAATACATAATAAAATTCGTTTGTATAAAGAACTACAGATTATTTGGCAGAATAACTATATAGAATACACACATATTTCTATACTATATACTTCTATAAGCATTTTATGTTGAATGTCTTTTGTTACAGCCTAAGCAACATTTATATCGGTAATTATATGTTAAACATCCTTAAAATTTTCATACAGAATATATTTTTTATAACGAAGCTGCTGCATTGGCCTTACAACTTTAAAATTTTCAACGCGAGCATCAAATCTTTCTGAGTGGCTACTTGCAAATTATGGAAATTGCAAACACTTACCATTATGTTTATTATAAATGAGAAGAAGGATTTGTTTTCTGAAGGTGTGAAAGCTTAGAAGGTTTTGCTCTAAAACCAGTATGCAGACGACGAAATGCTGAATTAAGCAGAGTATCCTTAAAGTTAACTTTTTGGCTCGAAAGACCAAAACCCTTGCCAAGTTTACTTCTTTCAAACAATGAAGCTAAACTTGTGGTAGATGCACTGTCGCGTAATTTTTGCAGACACGTCACTTAAAAGGTTAGCGACTTGACGCTTCCAGTTACTTTCTGCACTTATTTTCCAAAGAATAAACACAAACTTACAAACATAAGCTTTTTAACTCGTCTGGTATAAGACAATAAAATGTTAAATATGAAAATTTTAGAATAACGAGAATAATTTTGAGTAACCACGAGTTTAAACGTTGTGTTTAATTTTTAATAATGTGCAACAGCCCCCTGTTTAAGTTTCAGTTAAGTTTGTCAAAATAGATAATGGAATTCTTAAAATCAGAAAATTAAACGGAAACCCATTAAAATCGGTTAATAACATTAACAGTTTTAATTAAGGAATTTTCCGACTTCGCAGCTAAATAAAATAGACGTGGTTAATTTTTTACCTGTTAAATAGACAAATAATATTTCTAAGTCCAAATAATTTAAATAATACTAAAAAAACTCGTTCTTATTTATGGCGGTTTTTTAAGTTTAAATAAGTTTTTTACTTATATTCATTAAAATGAAAATCAACAATTTAATTCAGAAGGGCTTTTTGAAATTCAATATTAACGAATGTCATATTAAATGTGTCAATTATTCATTAGTATTAAAATGTCACTTGATGTAGAATCAAAAATGAGAAAAAAAACCAGGTATTATATATATTTCCAAAATACAGTTTTTATGCTATTTTGAGAAATTCACTCATATTGATATTATTTTTGTAAATTTAAAACTGTCTATAGGGAATTTATTTCTCGACACATATAGACGGTGCTGCATAAATAATTTTCACTATAAATGGAGTTTTATAGCTCTCTACCGTAGTTGTTTTAATTTTGTAAAGTAGTGAAAACAGAATTGTTAAGCTAGGAATTTGACAGTTATTTTGTAAAAGATTGGACAAAATTTCCAATTTTTTTACTCATAAATTATGAATTTAATTAGCAATATAAATTATTATTATTATTTTATGAATATTAATTATATCATCTATTGTAATAGATTGCGATTGTATATTTTTTTTTACTATTACAGATATCGGGAGAATACACGAGTATTCTCAATCTTATAAGTTAAGGGGCTAAACCATATAATTCATCTAAAAACAGGCAATTTCATGAAAAATATTTTCAAACACAATATAAAATTTTAATCTGTAGAAGAGCTTGGGGATGACACTTATAAAAAATTTGAATGTTTGACTAACAAATACAATAAGGTTTAGATATGAACCGACTATTATTGTTTTACTTCAGTGTGATGGATACAAATGATATATAAGGTGCATGAATAAGGGCACAGTCTAAAAATATGACAGTTATAAGTTTTTTTATTAATAAATAACTGAGCACTAATAAAATGTGGTATAACGTAGAGTTACTTATAAAAGATCAAACTTAAATTAACTTTCAAAAGAATTTTGTATTAAATTTCTTAATGATTCACTTTCTAAAAGTAATTCATTTTATCCTGTGCAAAATTATATGAAACCGTTAAAGCACTTATGAGTTAAGGATGATAAAATGATAGATAAAAACGGACGGTTACAAATATGGACGAAATTACTTTATTTATCAAGCTCTTAGATAGATATACAATACTTTTATCTTACCGAAATGAAACAGCCCTGCAAACTGTGGAGTGAGAAGTGTGATATTTTTAACTTAATACAAGTATCTTCCAAACGAGGTTCTTCTCCTAGGGTAAAGTTGACATACCAATTTTCTCAAATCTCATCAAATTTTCAAGTTCTTAATACATTGATCTATTCCTCAGAATGTAAAAGTAAATGACATAGCATTTTCTTCTCGCCCAAAATAACTGTTCAAAACTACAGATCAAACAGATAAGCTTTTACTTATAAAAAACTGATAAATAAAATGTTAATAAAGAACACGAGTTTCGAATTATTTCATCTGCCACGTCATCGGATGAGAAGAGTACCCGCTAAGATGCCAAGAATATTTTTTTGTTGTGGCGCATTCTATTTTCTAACTGAATTTCTACTCATACCGCATGAGATTATTTATATGAGGTAAATAAATTTAGATTTCGGTCATAATATTATTAGAAGATATAGTTTTTATTTGCTTCGTTTATGTCACTATTTCTGTCTCCGTATTCACTGACGCACGGAATTCCGATTTACAAGCGATAACAGAGGCAAGAATTCTGTTGAAGACTCAAGAGTACGTTGGTAAGAGGTGTCTCAACGAAGGATAACACAATGAATAAACAACTCAGCTTGGTGATATCGACCCAAATTGCATCACTGTATAACTCAATGCTTACTAATCCTGGTAAAGTACAATGACAATGACCCTTTCGTAAGTCACGTTTTGTTCTGCAGAACTGAATTAATAATACTACTTTCATTAATGTACTTGGCAATTATATTTCATCCAATAAAGTGACAAGAGTAGGAAGGGAGAATGTGCTACTATCTCTCAGGCAATCAAAAAATTGTGTTCGAAGTAATTAATTAAAATGCCAAGTTTAAACACATATAATCATTTGTTTGATGTGAATTTTATTTCTCGTACTCACAAGTTACCTGATAGCGTGTATTGAGTTTTGCCGTTTAAACAAAATAATAGCTTCAAAAAAAGAAACCAGTTTCATGGGAAATGAAGAGGGATATTTAAATTTGACAATATGTAATTTAAAGCTTTTCCTTTGTGCTTTCTTCTGATATTTGAAGTTAAATTTGGAAGGGACTCTTACAGAGATCTATTGTATGTGGTAACATCATAGTATCTCTACGTCATATTTTAAATTAAATTTTTTATTCAAATAACACACACACACACACACTGAGCATACATGGGGTTTCTTTCCCTCAAATATAATTTCAAGAAAGAAAAATTGCTTCGCAAAATCTGCTTCATCAAATTCTTTTTCACAGAAAAAGTGATTAAGCATGTATTAATGTATAATACATGTTATCAATATGCGGAATACATCGCATTTTGTTAATGAACATCCCCTTCAAAATACTATGTCTCATCAGTGAAAAATCGATTATTTATTCTAAAATCAAAAACAAAATTGTGCGTTCTAATCAGTTGTATGAAATCATTACGTCTTCAATAAAACTTCGTCCAAATAAAAATGGGATTTTTTTTCACTTTTTTGCATTGGAGAAATTTCTATTACCATTTTGCTGATTTTATAAATGGCAGGCATTCCTGTTCAATAATTTTTTTAAAAAATCAACACAAAGATTAAAAGAATAGAAAGGCTAATATAATTGCTTTTAATACATAATAAAAATATAGTACTACAATTTTTTTTAATTTTTTGTTGTGTACAAGCGAAAATGACTTTAAAATTGGGTTTAAGTTACAGTATTAAATTAGTCATAATACCGTAAACAATAAATCTTTTATTGCTGACATCATATTTCTATTTCCGCCATAAAATAGATATGTAATTTTTGTTTTATTAATTTCTCGCTTTCATCGTTCTTAAAGATGACACACAAACTCCAGCATGAATGCATATCAGTAATTCTTTAATAAAAGGTTTAAGGCAAGCATATATAAAAAGAAAGAATGCCATATTGCATTTACAAAGCAGTAGTCTTGCGGTGCCAAATCTACTTTCGTGGTGAAGCCATTGGAATAAATCCATATAAGAATATTGTCATTCTGTCCTGAGATTAAATTTAGGAACTATGCAAGACTCTTCCTCGATGGAAACTTTTTTTTCCATCTTAATCGTCATAGAAACATTTTTTTCTTAATCATGAAACATAAATACAATTGCAGAAAATCGATCATCTCATTTTTCAACCTGCTGTAAAGCTTAACTTCTTTCTCACTCATCAAAACGTTCATTTCACAGTAAATATTAATAAAATCTTCAACAAGGTAACAATCCGATGTATTAAATAAGTGTTAAATAAAAGATTATTTATTACTTAGATAACATAATTACACTCAATAGATCAATTTTTACTTTTCATGGAATACTGCAAATGTATATACAAAACTACATTATAAAACAAGATATCAATCATTGGCATGGCCAAGTAATTTTTGAGCGTTTTTCGCATGTTGTATTTTACAATAATGCAACTAATGAACTTTTTACTAACATAAAGTAGTGTGTGTGTGTACTATACTTTAAAAAAATTTTAAATTATTAAATTTAAATATGTTTGGGCTCATCTGGGGCACAAATGCGACCAAATGCCGAAAACCCGAAGTCAATCGGTTGCTTATTGGCTGAGAAAAAGGTACGACAAAATATGGAACGAAGCCGAGGACGAAGACGAAATTTGCGTCCTAATAGCGCTTTTCTTACACTACGTGAAAAACGCGCTAATAAGATATTTTAAATCTCTTTTTTAAAACACAATGCCATCAGTCATAATTTGTTAATTATTCTGAACTCTATAATTAATTACGTGACTTAATTAAATATATGAAATTTTCATTTCCCAATACAACTACAATGCAGAACAAAGGCACTCGTCATTATCCTACACTATGTTTTCTCAAGAAAAAGAGAAGTCGCAAACCAATTTCTATTTTAGCACTTACAAAATTAATTCAGTTCTTATGGAAACAGCTGTTGTGATTCCCTGGGAAGTTCTTTTGTTTGGTTTCTAGGGCATTTCGTTACAGATACCTCTATCCTAAGAAGATTGATTTATTCAGATGCGTTTTTTTTTCAATATCTTTGATTATTAAGATGCTTAGTTAAGCTACACTTTTCTCCTGAAAAAGCAGTTAACAATCAGTAAATGATTCTTTCTTTAGATGGCAGAATAGACCAGAACTTAAGATTAGCTAGTGAGTAGATCAACATATACTTTATCATAATAGTACTGATATAGGTATGAAGATGATTAGAAATTATCTTCTACTACCAGACCAACAAAAAGAAACAAAATGAAATTGTATTTGTTGATGTTTATATTAAGTGTTTTAATATTTGAATAAAACGTTTCATGACATTTTTTTCTTTTGGAGATTGAAAAGAGCAACTCTAACATAGCGAAAATAAAGTTTATATGAAATGATATATAGAACAGAGTTTCAAAAAAACATTTCGGTGAATGTTTAGAAAAATCATGCAGATTACTCGACGCGTACGGAAATGTATTAGATAACTGCATTTAATAACTTCAGAATATAAGAAAATATCAAAAACAAATAACTATTATAAAGAGTAATTTGATTTTAGTAATAAAATGCTTAAGGAATGTATCGTTATAAAATGTTATGCGAATAAATTTGAGCAACTTATATCAATGAAATGCAATAAAAGGTGTACTTTTTCGAAAAACATTTCTATTCCAGTATGCTTTATTATAAATTAAGTTGCTTTAAACTGTCTTTTCGACTGTATCTTTAACTGTCTCTGTGATTGCCAAAAGCACAATTTTCAAACTGCATAATGGTGTGAAAAATAAAAATGTACTAAATGTTCTAGTTGAAACGTAAAAAAATATATCTCATACTTTATATTACAATTCATAGTTTAAGCGCTTGTTTGGTCGTATGTAGTGTATTTGGCTTAGATTGCAGTATAGTATTGAAGTATCAGAAACTTCCCTCTTTTAAATGAATCTCTCTCAGTTTTTCACCACAACAAATGATAACATAATCCTATCCAGACGTGCAGTGTAGTAATTTCCGGTTGAGGACAAACACCACGTGAATGAAAATCACTTGTTCGTATTGTAACTCATTCTGTTAATCTTAGGTGAAGACATGATTATTATCTTTCTTGGGAAAAAGCCTTGACACGCAAGAATTCAAATGAGAAAGATTCCCTCTAAAACGAAGACAAAAATAGGAACAATACTCTAAAATAGTGACTGAAGCCCATTTGCATTGTTGCTTTGTAGATCTGCCCTTAACTCATACATATTTTATTTTTAGACTTGTTTTCAAATAATAATAAGCATTTATTCTATAGCGAGGTGAAGAACCTTTTCGGACGGCTGATAATCACATTGACGACGATAATCCATTACATTATCAAAGCCGGAAAAATTTGTAAGTTCGAGCCATTAATAATTTTTTTTTTCTTATTGGCAAATTTTCCACTTGATGACGTTCTTTCAATTTGTATTAACAATTTCTTGCATCGTTGAGCAGTACGACAATTGATGAATTTGAACATACGGGGTTGAAAGCTTAGTTAATTTCAATGTCACCTTGCATAGCGATCCAAGTCGAACGAATTTTTTTAATTTGAATTGTTATTCAGTAGTCAATAGTTATATTGATGATAAACTAGTAACCTCGAGAATATGAATTTAAGACAAAAGTTTAAGTTAGACACATATTAAAATTTTGTTATTTTTTGTATACTTTATAAGGCTTTTGGATCCTCTTTTTTTTTAAAAAAAAATTACCCATTATCAAGCTATGAAATTAGCTTCATAAATAAAGTTATATACTTGTAACAAACAATACAAAAAATGCTTCAAATAAGATGTGTTCGAAAAGCCTTTTAGCCAAAATCTGTTTGTTTTTTTTAATTTTTACTGCACATGTGAAATGAAATATTTTAATTAATTGCATGGCAAAGAAATTTACATACTATAATCAACAATATTTTTTATTTATTTTCGATATTTAAATTAAAATACCTGCATTAAAACTTAGCTGCTTTCTTAAATTGCTTCATTTGTCACTCTCAGTCGATTCGTCCTTTCATCACTGTTATTATTTCTAAATAATGATCTATTTATTTAAATACTTTTTATTTATATAAATAAATTAATAATGTATTATTAGAATAAATAAGATTATTTTACTTAAAATATATAATTTTCAAATTCACATTTTGTTGATGTCACTCAACTTTCAAAATAATTTATTAAAATCTACAAAAGAAGTATTTTTTTGAATGTAATGCAGATAGTACAATGGACTTAATAAATTTTATTTATTTCTCACACTTCAGGGTGTTACACAACTTTCATGAAAAACATTCTTAGTTCATGTATAAGACCTAAGAATTGTAAGCATTTTATCCCATTTAGAAACAGCTAAAAAAGGAAACACTCAAAAAGTTTGTTATATAAACTAATTAAAAACTTTTGCATATTTTATTGCAAGAAATTTCTTACATATTTGTTAGATCAAATCCTTTTCATAGTTTTCAAATTGAGCAACTTTTTTATATTAGTATATATTTCTATGTTAAATTTTATTTATATATAAAACTACACTAAGTAAACTGTAAAAAGTATGAAAAACAAAAGCAAAAAAAAAAAAAAAAAAATCAAATGTTAAGCAAAATGAAAAATTGCTAGCTCTTAATTTAATAGAAATTTTTTTTTAATTTAGTAAAAATCTTTATATTAGCAAGAAATGCAATTGTACATAAAGTCACACAAAAATCTAATTTCCTTTGTCTAGCAAATATCGAAAAGTAATAAACAAGCCTTAAAGCAACACAAAAGAATAGCTGCTCTTAATCTATACAAATAAATAAAATTGAAGTGTCTGTTTGTAATTTCAAATTAGCAGTTTTTTACTAAATGCATTTAAAGGTATATACCATACTTACATCAAAAAATCAATTTTTAAAATTTTTGTCTGTCTGTCTGTTTGTTCCGGCTAATCTCGGGAACTTCTGGTCCGATTTTAAAAATTCTTTCACCAATGGAAAGCTACATTATCAGCGAGTAACATAAGATATACTTTATCTCCATATTTCTACGGGAACGGGAATTACGCGGGTAAAAGGTTGACGTTGCTTACTCTCCGCCAAGTTGGCGCAAAATTATGCATTTGATCAATAATGAAAATTTTAATAAAAATTTTCTCACATTTGTAGCAAATGACTGAAACATATTGTAATTTAGCATCTTAACAAAAAACAATTTTTAACACCACTTTTTAAAGAGGGAAACGAAATAAAGTTTTAGTGAATTGCGTGCGCGTGATATTGAAAATTCTATGATAATATTAATCGACAGTTTCATAAAAAGTTTTGATTACTTTAGTAGTTTTGATTAGTTTGAATAGTTTTGAAAGTATTTATTACATTGAATTTTTGGAATAAGTACAAAGACTACATGGCGGAAGATATTTTGCGACGAAAACCAATCAAATATGCCTTTCAATGAACACATCTATAACGAAACGCAATAAAGGTTTTCAGAATGGTTAGGAAGAAACTACACGACTTTGGAATGATTAGCCCTAGACGTGTCGGCGGAAATGGCTTCGATAATGAAATTGCTTGAGAATTAAACTACGATTTTATAGCATTGCAGCATCAAGTAACAGAATTTATCCCTCAATTAACTCCAGAACAAAGTCACGTTTTTCAACAAGTGTTACGCAAAATAGAATCCGGCAGTGGTGCACTCTTTTTTTCTCGAAGCCCCTGGAGGAACAGGAAAAACGTTTTTGCTAAACTTATTATTAATGACCATCAGAAAAACCTAGAAGATAGCAGTTGCTATGGCTTCTTCTGGTATAGCCATGATTTTACTGACCAACGGTCATACTGCACATTCCGTTTTAAAATTATCGCTTAATCTTGCATTTGAAGATTCCCTCATCTGAAATTTCAGAAAAAATAGCTCTCAAGGCAGGATGCTTCCACAATGTAATCTTTTAGTGTGGAATGAAAGTACGATGTCTCACAAGAAAGCTATAGAAGCGTTAAATCGGACTCTTCAGGATTTACGAGATAGTACAGATATTTTAGGAGGAATGGTAGCTTTATTATATTCAGTCTGAAAACGAATATGAGAGTGCATCTTCATAATAACGTAGATTCGGAACACTATGCAGAGACGCAATTAAAAATCGGTTATGGAAGTTTGGACGCAAATGCTGGAGGTTTTATTTTACTTTCAGAGAATTTTGTAATGTAGAAGAAAATAATGTAAATCTCCTCGCTCAAATTTACCCGGGCTTGCAACAAAATTTAATTTGGGATCAGTGGTTGCGCGCAAGATCAATATTGGCGCATAACAATGACAATGTCCATAAAATCAACATTGAATATTTAAACGACTTGCGGGGAGGGGGAGAATTGAAGAAATATTTATCAATGAATACAATCATGGATAAAGAACAAAGTACTTCATATCCCACAGAGTTCTTAAATTCACTTGAACTTTTCCTCACACAAACTTCAATTAAAACTAAATGTACCAGTTATGCAAAATCTCGATGCTCCTCGACTATGTAAAGGAACGAGGCCTTGGATCCCAAATCTGATGCAGAATATACTTGGTGCCAATATTTGAACATATGTCATGAAAAGGGATAATATTATCATACCTCGAATTCCAAGTATTCCCACTGACCTACCATTTCAATTCAAAAAAGATCAATTTCCAGTTTTACTGTTGCTATTAACAAAGCTAACATTTCAGGTAGCAGGGGTGCATTTTGAAAAGCAATGTTTTTCCCATGGCCAACTATATGTAGCCAAATAGGTGTGTCAATGGCCAAATCTTCACATATTTGCAACTGACGGAAGAACATGTAATATCAGTAATGTGTACAGTAGCATCTTAGAATAATATTCTGTTTTGAGTTCTTTTAAAGAGGAATTATATATTAAACGTAGATACTTTAGATATTTAAAAATATTAATAGTTTAAGTTATTGAATATTTGATGTTAATTATTATAATAAATTACATTTTCAGTTTTTTTAACTAAGCTCAATTTTATATTTTTTAAATTTTATTGGTTCCAGTCAAGCAATAAAAAATTACCATATTATATTATTTACTTTCTAATTATAATGATTTTGACTTTGACAGTTATTTAAAGATATCAACGCGAGTGGAGCCGCGGGTAAAAGCTAGTTTATAGAAATATATCCTTAAGGTATCCGATTACTTTCGCCAAATTTTTTTTTAAAAAATGGAGGTATGGGGATTTTTTTGATGTTTTTAGATTAGTTTAGTACATTTTAAGAAAAAATGTGCTAAAGTATAGAAGAGAAAAATAAATTATTATTACCAAAATGGGAGGAAATTGGTAAAAATTTACAAAAAAATACATGGGGCGCATTGTGTACCAAAAATTTATGAACAAATTTTCAATTTTTCGATTCTGATGTGTCGTTATGTTATTCATTTTTGAAAGGACCTTCAGGATAAGAGATATTTTAATTTTTACAAAAACTAGAGTACTTTATCTTAGTTATTATATGAAATTACTTAAAAAAACAGTGATTATATTAACACAAGGGACTGTAAATTTTGTAATAAAACAATGATTGATAAATCTGAAGGTTAAAACACTTCTACTGCTATACAGAACACATACACAAAAAAATCGCTGGCCCCGTTTGAGCATTTTCAACAAAAAAAAAACATTTCGAGTAAAACGCTTTTTGAAGTATGACATCTTGCTGAAAGTAATGACATCTGCTTTTACTAAAACACTTGTAGTTTTTATTTCAGTGAACGGAAAATAATAAACTTGGTATTTTTATAAAGCTAATAAGATGGCCCATAAAATAAAATCATAAAAAAAATTGTCAATTTTTGGCAAAATTCCCAATTTTAGGGTAGTCGGATACCTTAATTTCAGTAACTTTAGAGTAGAATAAATATCTTTACAATTTTAGAAGGATATACATTTATACATAAAGGCGCATTTAACTCGGAATAATTTTAATGAGCAAAAGATCAAAAAGCAACGAATAAATTTTTGAACACAAAAAAAGATTGGCAGTTCCGTTTCAAATCTTGGAGTTTGATAATATTTTCGTCTTTTGTGCTGATATCATTTTCTGCAAGAAATCGGAGAAATAAAAGCGTTTGAATTATAAAATTTAAAGCAGCAATACTCTTTCTTGGTTATTACTTGGAATTACAAACTGATTTTTTTGTTAATGCTCTAACTTTCCTTATTAATGTATCATTTGAATAACATTTTTATATCTGAACATATAATACGATACAAAAAAATTCAGAATTCTTTAAATGGATTTACTGTGGCAGTTGAAAGATCTCTTAAATTTAAGGTTTATACTTCATATTCATGGTGAACTTATTTTTAATACAAAATCTGCTTTCAAATCTCCCCATTTTCAAAAGCCTGAAAAATTTTTAAGAGACTTATAATTAATTCAAAGTAAATAATTATGAAAGAAATAATTATAATTTAACAACAAAAAAAAAGGAAAAGAAGTTTAAGGTTCAGCAGCACAGGATAAATCAAAATTAAATTTGAAATGGGAGAGAATTTATTTTGTAGAGAATTTATGATACATAAAATATCAATAATAATACGAAGTAAGACAGTTTCACTCGTGATATTAAGTTCAATACAACGATAAACTCATTTTCCTATTTTTACTGTGATTTTTACAATAAAAAATAAATAATCAAAAAATACCATCTCATCAATAGTCAAAGTGCTATATTTTTTTTTAAACGAAAGAAAAAAAAAAGATAATATTTTGAATTCTAGTAAAACTTTTGTAACTTGGAGACATAAAAATAATTAATTTCTGACAAACTAAAAAATAAGAAATTGCGTCGCTTGGCTTACATACATAATAATACAGCTGAAAAGATGTGTACTCATTGAATAAAAATATTCAAAGCGCAAATTATAAAAAGATTCAACAGGAAGCAAAGCATGAACTTAAATAAAATATAAACACAACGTAGTGAAGCAAAATGAATATGAAGACAAAATTTAGGTGAAAAAATTTATCAAGAAAATAATAGTCAGTTTCAACCAAAAATGAAGGGGAAAAAATCTGCTTTCAATTAATATTTATGTAAAAAACGGTTGAAAAAAAATCATTAATATGTTAAAACATCATTTAAATAACCAAGAATCAATTAAAAAAGAAATCAGCTGGAAGCAAAGCATATAATTATATATCATATCAGCAAAATAAATAGGAAGAACAAATTTTGTTCTAAAAAAGCATGCCGAAAGAAGTTACTCCGCCACTTACTTCCAAAGAGCTATCTCCGAAGGGCTTAGCCTCTGTTATGGCTAAAGAGCGCACACTTACAATTTCGTCCTCCATATCTTGAGACCCAAAACGAACTCCTCTCCTTTTGAACAGATCAGAAGCAGAGCTCTCGCTTATCTCACCATTGCAAATAGACATCAGAAACAAGAAAATGGATCACACGAAACTGCACCTGGCGAGAAAGTGATAAAATTACATCTGCTCTCACGTGGAGGATGGATTTTCATGGAAGCGGAATCCAAGTGAGAGGCATAAAAAGCTCATATTTAAAACACACTATTATTTAAGGGGTCCGACACAGAATTATCGAAAAAATTATCGACTTTCATATTCTTATATTTTCCGAGAGTTCAAATATTTCTGTTTAAAATGATATATGATATGAGGAAATACGATAGTTAGAAGTATTTTTATTTGTTTTTTAAATTAAGTTACTCCTTGAGGAGCATCAAATGAGCTCTGCTAAGAGCACCTGTGTTTTTTCTTGCATAAGTTTCTGATGAGCGCAAATCCATATGATGTTCAAGTGGAAAAATTAAAGTGTATTGGGAATATCCAAAAGTGTATGGGAACACGTCTTTTGTTCAAATGAGTCAGTTAATAACACTATTTGTAACTGTGTGATTCCAAAATAAATTTTGGAAAATTTGTCTGAAATTGGGGTAAATATGGCTATTGCGCAGTTCAGTATGAGTCATGTAGCAAAATTAATGATCTCAAAACATTGTGATATTGAACCAAGTTATAACTGTGTGACATGCTTCAAAAAATTAGATGCACGTAGGATTCGTGTAGCCGAACAAAAGCATCTTGAGATCCCCAAAAAAGGCTAAATTGTTTAAAAAAAAGAAAAAAAAAGAAGAGCCTTTTGTTGGAGCAGAGGGTAAAGAAAATGCTTCATATGCTTCTGGAAAGTACTATTAAAAGGAAATGCACAAAAATTACAAATTTTTACTTTAAAGCCTGTTTTTTCAAAATGTAATATTTTTTACTTTGTGTACCTACCTTTTTCTCAAAAACTACACTGCTGGCCACCGTAAATGCAACACTAAGAAAGACAAGAGATAGCACAACAAAATTTATTTTGTAGATAACATGTTGACAAAGTATCAAATGATTAAATTTATAGACTAATGTGAAGTATGGTTCCTGCCAGAATCAGTAGCCAGAGTAGCCGCCATTGTTGGAGATCACCGCTGTCACACACCTCGGCATTGATTCAAAGAGACTTTGGATGTGTTCTTGGAGTACAGCAGACCAAGCAGCTTCCACACGTTGAAAAAGTTGATCTGGTGTGGCAGCTGGGGGTGTAATCTGGGTCAATCGTTGAGCAACCATGGACCACGTTTTCTATCGGCGAAAGATCCGGAGAGCAAGCCGGCCAGAGAAGCAATTTAATCTGGTGATTGACGAAGAACCTTTGGACAATGCGCGCCACGTGTGGTCGCGTATTATCCTGTTAAAATATGGCTGTGGCCAAGCCCTGAAGGTAAGGAAGGACAACTGTCTCCAACACCTCTGAGATGTAGCGTTGGATGTTTAAAGTACCGGCAATGCGTACTAGAGGAGTGCGAGAGTGATATCCAATACCGCCCCATACCATAATACCCGGTGCAGGACCAGTGTGGCGGTGCATAACGCAGTTGTTCAGCATCCTCTCTCCACGGTGTCTCCAGACTCGAATCCGACTATCGTGGTGTTGCAGACAGATGCGTGACTCGTCAATAAAGACAACTTCATTCCATTCTGCCGCCCACATCCTTTTTTCATCGCACCATTGGCGGCGGAGACGTCTGTGGTTCTGCGTCAAGGGTAGACCAAGCAATGGACGTCTTGCGGACAGACCACTCTGCTGTAAACGGCGTCGAATGGTACGCGCAGACACTGAATGATGCGTTACAGACTCAATGTGCTGTGCTATGGTTCGTGATGTGACTGAGCGATCCGTCACTGCCATGCGCACAATTTGCCTGTCCTCACGTGAAGTGGTGCACTGAGGTGGATGCAATCGACCACGTCGGTCCGTCATACCCTCCTGCATCCAACGATCACATATCCGCATTACAGTTGTTTGGTTTCGTCCAACACGACTACCGATTTCCCTGAAAGATAATCCACAATCTTGGTAGGCCTTCCTCTGTCGAACTCGGATACTTGATCAAAAGCTGCTCGCTGTTTTCTAAGAGACATAACTGATAGTTTTTTGAAAAAAACCACAAGAAAAACACAATTGTCGAACTTGAAATCATCGAAATCTCCAAGCCTTAAATAGCGCTTTGAGGTGGCGCCACAGGCGTGCGTGATGTGTGTTTGCGCTGAAATTCTAATCATTTGCATATCTCACCTCCGCTAATGCATGTTGTAAATTTCATGTTATTTGCGTGCTTCCTTCAGGGTGTTGCATTTACGGTGGCCAGCAGTGTACTTATTATACAATCGTCAAATTTTCAGTGAGCATATTTTTTTTATCAAGCTAACACATTTAAAATAGGAGGGAATTAGATATATCTAGCAAACGTTTTTTGGATAAAGCTTTTTTAAACTAAGTTTTAGAGGGGAAAAATAGACGTTTTTTTTTTTTTTAAATTTATAATTATTTTAATTTTAAACAAAAAAAACCCCTTCATTAAAGTTTTATTGATAGTACACATAACCTGTTGTAAACATTTTATCCATGAGAAGCAATTAGTTTATGAGAAAAAGGTACATAAACTTATGTAATTTAACTTGAGCTCCTGTGGACGTGCCGGACCCCTTAAGAAAATATTTATTTTGAAAAATTGCCAATTCGAGCAAAAATTGATTAGTTTAGTAGTTCTCTTAATTTATTGTCGCAAAATCTGAAGAGAGACTCGAAAAAATAGAAAATAATATAAATCAACTAAATTATCATCGAATATACTAAGTAGCAAATAATTGATTTCAAGAAATAATTTCCTTTTTTTAGAAACAATTGCTTTGATTTAGAGTTAAAAAATGAATAATAGTCAAAAATCGTAACTGAAAAATAAGTAAGATATCAAATAATATGCATATTAGGATGGATAGACAATTTTTTTGTGAATTTCAAAACCTACCTATGCGAAAGAGATATTCTCTGGATATAGATGAAGGAAAACATAAAATAAAAAATTGATTTTCATATGATGGTAAAAATTAATTTTTATGCTGTTATGTTATAATTGCTATATACAAGAAGAATGAAGTTTGGTATTTGAGCTTTTTTATGATAAGAAGTCAAAGTAGTTTTTGCTAAAGAAAATCAGGTATTTTAGTACTTTTTAACATTAAGTGTAATGAGAGGGCACTTACTAAATAGTAACAAGAAAGAAAAAAAATTCAGGTACATTTAACAGTTCCTCTTTTTAGAATAAAAATTTTTTGAAAATATACTGTCGAAAATGCAGTGCACGATAAAGTGGAAGACGGAAAAAAGCTTGGATCGAATTGATTCGACACAACGGAATGAGATACTCACTACTCAGCACTTATTTATAAATAATCATTTCTTTTGGAAATTTATATTGCAGATAAATAATTTTATTTCTAGTCTAAAATCATCTAAATAAAATTAAGTCTTTTCCTATTTTTTCGAAAATTCAACCTCTTTGTAACACATTTAAACATTGAAATTATTTTTAATTATTTTTGTCAAATCTCCATACCATAAAACACGCATAGGTTAGGTTCCGATTTAAAATTTTCTCTCCATATAAACACAATCCCCCCTCCTCCCCAATATGCATGTGCTGCTTAGAAATAAACATAATTAACTTTATGGAATAATCAGACAAGGATGGTTTTGTTATATCAAAGCTAAAATGGTCAAAGATTGCATAAACGGTCCTTAATTTTTATTAAAATTGATATTTTTAAAATACATGCGTGGAGTGGGGGGGGCCACAAGTAGGGATTACAATACCGGTATTTTGAGCCATTTGTACAGTTTCGAAATACCGGTATTCCCAAGTTTGAATACCGGTTTCTCGGTATTCACTAGAAATTTTTTAAATTGTTTCTTATACGTTCAGGGATCGCCAACATAGCAAAATATTAAACATCTTTGTATTTATGTTATAGTGTTCATTATGGCACCATGATTAAATTTTATAAAAATAATTTTATGACCCTTTCAGAGGGTGAACGTCTTTATTCCGCTCATTCCATTGTTCTTATTTTTATTTTTCCTAGCTGGTTCTACAGTTCTAAGGCAACTCATTAAATCCATCATCTGATTTTTTCCATTGCCAGATACAACGGGTTTAAAGACTATTAATCTGAACTTAAAAATATAGACATATATAAATCATTTCTCTGACAAAAAGAACTAAATACACTACTCCTAACTAAGTTCTCGTTGAAAAAGGAATAACATATCCAAGCTCATCTGCCTTCCTTCATCCATCAACACCTGTTACTAAAATGTGTCCCTAACGGGCGAAATTAATTAGACTGTGAATACAAAGTGTTGCATCGTACAATCAAGAGAAGTTATAAAATATCTGAATCATTCAAGGCCAAAACTGTCCTTTTATAGCTCAGAGTGATGCACAGGATTCGTAGACTGATATTCGTATCTGAGAAACTGTACAATATTTCGATATATTCTAAATCGATGAGTTTGTTATTCACATTGTATCATACTTTTGGGTTCAAAATATGTTTTTCAGATTACTCATAAATAATAACCCATAATAATTAATAAGAATAACTTTAAAGAACATAAACAAATCAGTTGATAATACTTCGGTTTGGTTTCATTATTTATATGATGAAAAGAATATGATGGTGCAATGTAAAAATTGTTCTAGAGTTAAGAAGAAAAGAGACTAACCAAATTAAATTTGATCAAATTGAAAAAAAAATTTCTTAACATTTTTTACCCACAAACCAATCCACATTCAGAAGAATTCGGTACAATTATGGAAGATGATGATGACACTAATGTCAATAGTGAAAAGGAACTGTCTCTTGAACAAAAATTAGAATAAGTGATAGCTAAAAAATTTCAGCAAACCAAAATACAGTATAGAAATCAGCAATATCCAAAATCATCCAACGAGGAATCGATTTATTTGAAGATGAGGGATTTAGAGGTCAAAACTTGGAAAAAGTATGTCGCGCATTGCTAATAGTACCACCAACTAGCGTAGATGTCGAAAGAGCGTTTTCGACAGCTGGTAATTTTTGCACAAAATCATGATCCAGGCTTAATGACAGTACAATTGATGCATTATGTTTTTTAAGAACACTTTTCAAAAATTTAACTTTCTTAACATTAAGAACATTTCAAAAATTTGTAATAATACCACATACTGAACAGTGATTTTTGCACATTTTTGTGATTTAAATAAATAAGATGTTTTTTTAATTATATATATATATATATATATATATATATATATATACATATATTGTGATTTTTTTTACTGTTATAATTTATAAGTTACAAATTATTTCTTGTCATATTTACACTCTCTAATAAAACTAGCAAGTAAAACAAAGAAACACATGTGTTTTCTTCCTTTTTCTAAAATTTCTAATACCGGTATCAAGTTCTAAGAAATACCGAATACTGGTATTGAACTTTTGGTCCGATATTGCCATCCCTAGCCACAAGTGCATAAGAATGAAGTTAGGATTTAAAAAAAATATTTATCAAGAAGCAATCACTTTTCTTTTATACACAAAAATTATGGAAACTTTCAAATTGATTATTCAAGGTTTGAAAAATCAAGTAAGTGGATGGCGTTTTTCAGGTAGGATGCGAGAAACAAAAAGTAAAGATAATTAAGTTTTTTGTTATTAGTACCTTTTAACTAAATTAATTTTTTTTATTGGCATAAGCTTTGATTTCCATAATCAAACTGGATCTTTAATCTTTTTTTTAAGGTAAATTTTTTTACTATTACCTTTTTTCAATCTGTTATTAGATTTTTTAGATAGCTTAATCGTTCAAAGTACATGCTTGAATCTGAAGCATAAACTCCTTTTTTTGTATTTTTTAAAAATGATAATTGATGCTTGAGTAAGTTACATAACAACCGTTTAGTAAAAATATTTTATCTGCCCTTTCCTTGAGCACAGCCATCGTTATATCTTTGTAAATGTTTTATATTGTGTTATTTTTTATTATCAATTTAAGGGTCAAAGAGTAGCATTGGATTATTTACTTTTATGTACATCTCTAACACATCTTTCACGTTTTTGTAGTCGTGATTTTATGATAAGTGTTACCCTTTATAAAAAAGGAAAGAAAAATAATTCACGTTTTTTTTCTACCTTTTTTACTACCTTTTATTATAACATTTATTATATTTCAAAAAATACGACTCATACACAACTTAAAATATCCCTCTTTCTTATACTCTTTATAGAATAACTTATTTATTTAAAAATGCCGATTATTGTTTGAGAACAGAGTTTAAAAATTAGATATTTCAATATTCAACAAATATGGTTTTATAAGCATAAAATCTCAAATTTTTTGTAGATCAATTCTCAGATACATGAAACGATTCTCCGGAGTAATTTCCAGGTTTCCATCGAATACATACTCATGAATTTGTTCAAATGAACTCTTTATAATCATAAATCTTTTATAAGTTTTCTCTAAAATTATTAATAAATATATAAAATACATGCAGAGTACACAATGATTACTATCTGTAAGTTGAATTATCTAGCAACCTGTTATTTAAAATGAAGAAACTAAATCAGTCACAGAATCAAGCAGAGAGAAGTGAAAAATTTATTTGTGACATATAAACCGTAGAAACGCAATCGAATTCATGGCCATAGCGGTCAAGCATTTTTCCCCCCAACAATATGAATGAAGGACACAGTGGTTGACTACGAAACCATTGTGTTATTTGGGAAGTTGACAGTCATAAATTAGATTCGAAGCATGAATAAAAGATTTGTGAGGAACTACAAAGAGAGTATTTCCTATTTTTTTTAGCTGAAAAACATTGCAGTGACATCTGTAGAGAAAGAAAGAGAAAAGCTAACCAAAACTCAACAAAACCTGCTCTCAACCTATATTTGTTGTTAATTGGTTAAGTTTTTATTTTTTTTACATTAGTATTTAAACTCTTCAAAACTTAGTTACTTAATTTATTAATTTTGCTATTTCATAGTAAAAGTAGCTAATTATTTCTTTTATTTACTCTTTATGTATGGCAATAAAAAGAGCAAATAAATACATTTGAATGGATCAAATCTTCCGGTTATATCCTTAATATATGAGAATTTTGTCCAGTCCGCGACACAGGACGAATGAATGCTACCCATAAAATATATCATAAACTTAAAATTAAAAAAAAATTTTTTTAATATTACAGCTAAAAATGTCACAAATATTTTTAGAAATTCAGTTTTAAAATGCTGTTAAATTATTTAAAAAAATAATTTTTTGAATTTAACACGCTCTTCAGAAATATTTTATTTATTTATCTAACGGGGCTGCGGATTGGTATTTCTATCTTTGTAGACCTAGAACATTCCACAGGATCTGGAATCACTTTTTAGTGCGGCACCGTATAGACGATACCAATTGCCACAAATAATTTTGATGCCCAATTTCCTCCCCAGAGGGAGGCACATGAGCTCTGCCGATGCGAAATTTGTACTTAGGAATTTAATTTTGCTGAGAGCATCCAAGCCAAACAGATACTCAATGGATTTTTACATGCCGCATAATCATACGACATAGACGCTATCAATTTTCTGCATCATGAAAATCCACCGACTTCGGCTGGGGTAGAACCCGCAACCTTTTGTGCAGATGGCCAGCGACAAATGCGAAATAAACACTGTAGTATGTATTTATTCAGAATATCAACCCATGCAAATAGTTATTTTTTAAAATAATAAATAGTGCAGTGACATTCTTTCTTTTCTCAATTACCACACAATAGATGCCTATATTTTGTGTGTAATGGGGCCTCTGGTATGTCTTTCAATGTGCAATTACAAACAGTAAACACTGATTTTCAATATTTCTTTCTACTTTTTCGGAAATAAAATGTTTGAGACGAAATAAAATATTGAATAAAATTTGATTTGAGAAATAAAATAAAACTTTTTGTGGAATTAAAAAAAATTAATTTATGCCAGAATATGGTGATAAAAACTTGTTCACAGATTTAACATATTTTTAGCCTACTTGACAGCCTGGATAAGTTAAACATGAGTCTTTAAGCTGAAAACTAATTTATATAAATAGAATATTTTAAATTAAAATAGCTTTTAAAACAAAATAGAATTATGACAGGCTCAGATTTAAAAAAATAATTATGCTTTTGCATTTGGACACACGTTGTTAAACACAGTCGTGCAAACAACGAAAAATATATAACCTTGCTTTCCAATTTGAAACAATAATTAGGGAACAAGTTTCAAGAATCCTGGAGCAATAATTAATGTCTTGATATATATTAGTAGCTCTGTTTATAAACATGTTACCACCCACTTTTCAAATTTAATAAGGTATATCATCCCAGAGAAAAAATATACCCATCACTTCACAGTCATGTCTTATATGGAAACATCTAAATTTGTAAGTCGTTAATTTCACGGAAGAAGCTCGAGAAAAATAAAACTGGAGCCAAATGTTTGATGAGCATTTCGAGATCTCGCTGAGAATTACAATTACTTCTATCAAACCAAATATATTTAGTATTTGTGTTCCAAAAACTATGTAGAAGATCTTACTAATTTAATGATGCAACCTTTTACATTATAGTAAAAAATTTCATGAACTAATGAAATTAGGATTACTGAGATATACACTGTTGATCATTAAAACTGTATCAACATGAAAGCAAACAACAAAACTTTATTTATTGTATGTATACAGCGTAGTAGGAAGAAAACACGAAAAAGTTTGTAAGTAATTAGGGCAATACAAGGTCCAAAATTAGTATATCCAGCTTCCGCCTTTGGCAGTTAAAACGGCTCTAACTCGCTTAGGCATCTAGTCCAATTGGATTTTGATGACAGATGGAGGCAATTAATCCTATGCTGCATCAAATCCGTGCTAACATCAATCGCAGTGACTGAAGAGTGGTTGCGGCTGAGTTCTCAGCAGTCCTTGTGCTCTCTTCCTTATTGAAAATAAGGAAGAGATTTAGAGAACGCGCTGGCCAGGGCAACAGCTGAGCATCCAGTGTGCCGAGGTAGGTCAGGACACGACGGGCAACATGTGGTCTTGTGGCACTGATGTAGCTAGTCCTGAGTGGGCCCTGTATCAAAATTTCTTGGGGATTCTTTTTTGGAAAAGAAATAAAATACATATTTGAAAGTGTCAGAATATTAGACACGTTGGACCCTTGTAGCTGGTGAGGGGGACCCATATCATTGATACGGCTGATATGGTGGTAGCTACACCCCTGTCTTGTGTTACCTTCTTCAAAGGGGACATCTCCAAGACCAAGAAAATATAGCACAGCCATCAGCCTTAAGATCTGAGATATGTAACAATGGTTGTTCAAATTACCAACGACACGAGCAAGCGATGTTCGTGTCACTTCAGGTGCAGAGCCTGTATGATGATATCGGATGCAAACACGCTCCATCCCTTCTCAGTGCCTCCAGATACGAATACGTCCTCCTGATGTGACACGCTGAACTGCGATTCTTTTGAAAAGACGACGTGGCGCTACATATTTTTGTATTTAGTTTTGTCGTTGGATGCCTCACTGTCGCCGCGCTTCTATGCTTCAGTGTCAAGGGAAGTCGTAATAAAGGATCGTACTACTCCAGGCGTCGTCGCAACGCCCATGCATGTAAGTCTATTTCCAGACTCAATGTCCGTGATGGGCTGTATGATCCTGCAAGGCCGGCTTGACTACATGTCTGTCCCCTCGAACGTTAGTGGCAGGAGGACATTGAGATCTAGCATGGTGTTCAGTATAACCCTCTTGAAATTATCACTTCCGTATTGGCATAACCGTCGTTGGATTACAACCAGAGCAGCAAGATCACATAACGATAAACCACACTCTTGATAGAATACGATTCTGCCATACTGAATTCCTACACGTGTTGGTAGGCATTTCTATTTATACGAGACAACACGAATCATTCCGTCCTTCGTGTTGGGTGCAGTTTATTAGTCAGCAGTGTGTATGTTAGTTATACATTACATTTCTTTTTATTCATCAGCTGTTATTAGTATTAGTATATTTTATAGAATATGTCCCAATACGGTTTAGGGAGGTTAAAAGTTTGACAATCTTGATCTATTGGACATTAAATGTACTCAGATGCTAAAATTTTCTCTGTTACGCAGAGTTAGAAACTGAGACAACATGTGTGGCATATCGACAATAGTTCAACATATCAGACATCAACATATCAGCGAATAGTTTCATTTATTCAACAGGGTCATACGAAATAAATTATATTTTTTATGCCCACATGTAGAATAAATTTCCCTTATTGGAAATAATGGGACATAAAATTATAATAAAATATATTCAAAGTTATAGTAATATATGTTCAATGATATATTATATTATTTGTGAAACATTCAACAAATTATCTGAAGTAAATAAAACAGGGAAGAATAAGCAATATGCCTTTTTAAAAGTGCATATTTTCTTACATCATATAATATTGCTTCAACTTAATATTATTAAAAAACTTACTTAAATTATTTTTAATATAAAACTGAATAACCTCTTTCATATTAACGGCCGAAAAAAATGGAACAATTTATTTCCATCCTTGAGATTAATACTTATTTAATCAAAGATAAAAAAAATTCTGACAATCAGATCAGAAAACAATCCTCGTGAATGATTTACCGAGTATAGAGAATATCTTTCGGTAAAGAAAAAACGATTGCAATTAGAATTAAAAATTCTGCAAGGTCACATCAGAACATAAAAAGATAAATTTTCATTGCGTATACTACTTCATTTTTTTTTGTTCCATGAATTCCACACTCCAATTTCTTTTCCACTATTCCTGATTAAAGAACGATACGAAGAAGGAAGATCCACGCATAAAGTCACTCTCAAATGCTTTTCAAAGAAAAAATTTTCAGGTTTGTGTAATAAAAAAAGAAAACAAAGAAACTATTCTAATGTAGCCAGTCCAATATAAACGAAGTAATTATTGAAATATAACATCAGTATATTTTAAAAGCATGTTTTTTATTATTTAAAGCAGCAAGATAAAGCTCCTCGTGTACAACAAAGTATGCCCCACTAGGCTTTAAAAGTAAGTAATAATACACAAGTATTCAAAAATTTAAACTGTGTACAAAATTAGATAGCCTAAAATTAGATATTTTCTATAGCCTAACAAGATTTTTAAAAAAAACATGAGGTCAACCTATTGAGAGGCTCTTTAAACTAGTTCTAAAAGCAGATGTAGATGTTTCATGAAGATTGTAGAGTACAGAAAGATGTGCTCTACATCCCCTACACCAGAATTCACCAACCTTTTCATTGCCTTGGACCGGTCAATGTTTGATAATTTTACAGCGGCCCGTTGAGGGGGAATGTTGATTGCTTATATTTTAAGATTGTTTTGATTTTTTTTTTTAATAATTTTAACTTAATTGTACATAAACAGGCTTTCAGAACAAAATACAGTTATTTCAAAAACTGAAAAAGTGATTTAACATGGAATATAAAGTGATTTCTCCTTAAAAAATCGCATCAACCCGAGAGAAATACTCTGCAGTAAATAAGATGGAAATAATTTAATGTTCCTTATGCGGCCCGGTACTATTTGATTCACGGACTGGGACCGGTCCGCGGCCCGGAGGTTGGGGACCACTGCTCTACATCTTCACCACAATTACAATCACCATTTGACAAAATGTCAAATCTGGATAAGAATTATTTAAAATTTCCAAGTCCAAAAAAAAACTTGTGTTATTTTCACAGCATTTGTTTTTAAAAAAAACTACCAATAAATTCTACAGAACCTTCTTTCAGCCCATACGTTTCAATGCAAAATATTATTATTAAAGTAATATTGCATGTATATTGATTGGCCTTTACAAAAACAAAAAATTAATAATAATTAAAATTATTATGAAGATATACAGAATGTATATCAATAAGAACTCTTACTTTTGAAACAAAAGAAAGGACATAAAATCAGTCCGATATATTTGTCAACCATCATTGAAGACAAAACAAATTGACGCAAAATTGAGTTATGTTTTGAGGAAGAGTGAGGAATTATGCTTTTTTCTTATTTTTTTTCCGGTTCTTATTTATAGTTCAATGACTAATGACCACTATCAATAGCCATTGGGCAACTTAAAGGTAACATTATTACATTTTTCATATAAAATCTAATATGCAATCAGAATGAAATATACCAATAAACTTAACATAAAACAATACATTTTTAATCTGAAATAAATCTTATAAACATTTTTACAAAAAAAATAGCTTGTCTTATAAGTTTAGAAGATTATCTAAAAATATCATTCTGTGGTAAAAGTACAAAAAGTAGCACCTTTAAAAAATAAAGCTATTAAAATTACAGTACTCGTCAATATATCATATATTTCATTGATGCAGAAACAACACTGCACTAGATTTCGGAATTACGATTTTATGTTTTAGTGATTGTAACTTTACTTTGCTCGCTTTATATTTTGTGTGTGTGTTCATAACTTCAATAAGAATCTCATAAAATTTAACGTAAGTCCATAAATTAATTGCAATTCTAGGTCACGCCATGATTCGTGAACGCTTGTAAATCTAGTTGGCATAAATTGATTAAAAGTTACGGATCAATTAAACAGTTGAAAGAATTAAGCATTTGTATTTTTAACGCTCAAATTTTTATACAAATACCTTTTTTTTACCTTAATAAAGGCATGAGAATAAACTGTTAAAATTTCATGCTGTGTAGCACACCGCAGTGCGTAATTCTTATTTTAACTTTTCAACTTCCAAATTATATGTTTTTATAGTTTACTGTTACGAAAAAGGAGGATGATTCACGGTTGTTTTAAAAAATGCATGATTAATAGTGCGTTGAATTTACTCAAAATAAAAAAAGAATCCCTGATTAAAATATTCATTGCAAGATCAGTGAAGAGAATTATTATTCTGATTTGTATAGTTGAAGAGAAATTCAGGAGTTTTTCCTACGGACCTGCTCTTTTCCCCCCAAAAGTTATTGTATATTTAATAAAATGTTATATATATATAAAGATCTTTGAATAAAACCAGTCGTTATAGAAGGCAACTTTCTTTTAGAATTTTTTATTGTAGCAATAAATTATAATTTTTTATTACAATAGTGTTTTCTAGGGGGGAAAACGCATTATAATGTAAATTAGAACTTGATTTCAGAAAAGAAGGGGGAAAAAAAGAAATGCCATCCTTGAACTTTTGGTAAACAAAATTCAACAAACAAAAAAAAGTGAAATAATCCGCAGTTAGAAAAATAGTACTTATAAATTAAATAAAACCTATTAAATTTCTTTCAATCTACAGCTGATGTATCACAATAATAACAGAGAAAAAAATTGAAGCTTCTTAATACTTAATCGTTTTTTTTTTAATCAAGCCCTAACTAAAGCACTAATGATATTCTTACAAAATATAGCTAACATAAGATTATGCATAAATCTTGATATAAACAACAATTCAGTTTTAAAATTTAAAGCAAATTGTTGTTTCCCAATTTTTGATGAGCACGTGTTCCCCCACCCCCAACATTTAAATCTGTTTCCCATGTGGGTATTCTCCAAGCAAATGTTAATATTAAAGACAGATTCTCTAATTAAATTATGACACGATTTCTTTTCATTCCACAGATGTGATGATTTTTAAAAACAATAAAAAATTTAACATTTAATTCTGTCCTAAAAGTATTTTTTTTTTTCAATTTTGAAAACATTATAGAAAAAGAGAAAGCGAAACAATTCTAAGCGCATCAGAAACTCTTCACACGCCCTCTTTCAACGATTCTTTGAGAACTTTTCGAAATTCTCTCAAAAAGATCAATATTTGTATCCGAAAATCTGGTAATTTCAAAAGAAGCGCTCTTTTAGTAATCGCCTAATCACCGATTACCAGATAAACATTCAGTGCTTGTAAACTAGAAATATCACTTACTTCAGAAGTATGCTCACACAGAGTAGAGAGGTTTGCAGTCACAGCACTTCGCTAGACGGTTTGATCGTAGATGACGTCACCTTGCAGTGACCGTAGTAGAGAGAGCGGGATTTTTTTTCTCCCCCAACAGACCGCGTTGGCGCAATGGCGCAGGACTTAACTGTCTAGCAAACCTAGTAGTTCAATAACTTCCGAAGTTTCCCTGCATGGCAACCCCTCTTTCGCTAATGTCCACACACAACTGAGAGAAAAAAAATTAACCTTCAGTAATATTTTAGTAATGACCTTTTAAAAAAAATGTTTGCAAGCTTGTGAACTACTGAAAGCGTGTTCTAAATCCTTGTAGAATGATTGGATAAAAGAATAAAAGAGAATGAAGCAAAAAATCCATTTCAGATTTTGATAACTTTCTCACAAATTAAAAAAAATAACATAAGATCAAACTATGTACCTGGAAATATTCTTTTTAATAAAGTTATATAAGCTCTTATATAGTAATACTAAACAAGTAGATTGCTATTTCGAAAATGAGTGCAATATCACGGACAGACTATAATTAGAAGCATTTGTGAGAAAAATATGTGTTATTCGTCAAAATCTAATTCTTTTAAGTTTATTTAAATAATAAAAACAAACTTCTTAATTAAAAAGACACATTTTATTATTTGATAAGTAACTTACATTCTTTCAATGTTTCTGGTTTTTGTTTTGCTAAGTATTTTTAAATGGTCACACACAGAGTAGTATTTATTACCAAAATGAAGCAGCTTAATTCATGGGAATTTAGGAGTGTGAATATAGTAAATATGTAGCCTATATAAAGTATAGTACGGATTGAAAATTTTGGTAAAGGAAAAAAATAATCCCAAAGGATCTTAAATATTTCAATTTATAAAAAATCACTATTTTTCCTTCATGCAAAATGCTATGGCTATTTTTTTCTGTTGAGCAAAATGCTTTCATATTTTTCTAACCATTGCTATCAATATATGTAACAAACTTTGGTAAGCATTTTTTAATCAAAGCAATATATATGTTTTTAAAAATAGCTGAATTTAAAATTTATTCATATTTTAAGGAATTTTTAACAAGCATTCATAACAAAAATTAATTTTTTTAATTTTAATTATGTTATTACAAAACCCACATCACATCATACATAGTTTCATATACTTGTAAATAAAATTCCATGTGTGTGCGTCAATTATTGTAAGAGGAGTAGCATTTTAAAATCCTTTCATGAATTTTTAAATTAAAAAAATTCCTATATTTTACAAAAAACATACAAGTTTATAATTACATAGATTACAAACTAAAAATTTGTAAAAACAAAATTTGTAATTGGCAAAATACAGTATATTAAAATATTTATTTAAATCGTGCTGCGTAATAATTTCTTAAAATTTTTCATTTGCTAAAAAATTCTTGTTTGTAATTTAAGTAGTTTGTTGACAATATTGATACCTAAGTTTGAAATTGCCTAAAAATATACTCTAATTTATATTTTACTATTCAAAAAGTATTTCTTTTATAAATCTCATACCTAAAGAGAAATTGACGTAAATAAAACAATAACTCCAAGACTTAAATAAAATTACCCATTAACAAAAAATTTAGTAAGGATGAATTATGTTGACCGAAAACCCTACTTAAATGGGCATTTAATATTTCATAATTAATTACATTTTCAGAAAAAGTTTGAAAATGATACTCATAACATATCAAAAATACGAACTTAATTTTTTTTAAAAAATACATTGATCTTTTCAAAGAATATATATATATAATATCGTAGATTTCTTCTCACATACTATATAATTATAAATGAATAATTATTGGATCTTTCTAAAAAATATTGAAATTAAATAAGGAACAAAAACAATTAATTCAATATTTCAAATAAGGTATTATAGTAAACCAGCCAAATTTGGCTGCATGCCGTCAGACGGGAAGAAAGCCCTATACCACTTTATTATATTTTGGATAGGTGCTGAAAATATAATATTGACATTACATTTTTTTTCAGCCGAAGATAAAGAATATTGTTCAAACCTCTCACGATGGTGATTTTCAATAAAGTAAATGACAGGCAGAATTTAATATGTGCTTTTTTATGTTCAAGATCTTCATATAAATGTTTTTTTCACTTCAATATATAAATTTTTTTACTTCAATAGGTGACTGTCAAGTGGAGTGAAGACGCAATTTATGCATCGGCCTAAAAACGTCAAAAATCTCAAAAATTCCCTGGTCGAAAAAATGTACAACCCAACGGCAGCTGCATTTTCAGATCGATTTTCAACGGTAGTGTATTGTCACGATTAGGTAGGAAATATGAGATTTTGACAGAACTTCACGCCTGAAAGAGCTGAGTGGTCGGCTTTTTGAAAAAGATAATCGCCATCAATTGCATTGCAGATTCGGATGTTCCCATGTGCATGTTATGACAAACTCGTCGATAAAATAGCATTGACAAATAATTTTGGCTGTTCTTTTGAAGCACAGCGTTGGGTATTTAGAAGTTTTAACATTTTCAATCTTCTTGCTTTTTGTTACCATTTTTGGAAAAAAAATTCGCTTGTAGAATATAATAAATTGGAATCAATAAATACAGAAAAAAGTTGTGAGTGCTTTAATAAAGGATGTTTTCCAAAAATAAAGATACTAAAATGCTCTATAATATACCTGATATAGCTATTAATATACTAGAGAAGAATTTTTTTTCAAACAGCATGCCTTTTTTTTAAATTTGCTGTTTAATTTTTCTTGAATATATTCGTGTAAGTCTTTTCACATTTACCTCAATTTGTACCTGAGAAGATTTTGGACTTGAGCTCGATTATTTTATCTAAAAATATTAATCATTATTCTTTAATATAGTAGATTAGATTTGAAAATATAAAATATATACATATATAGCACAAATTGTCTGAGATATTTCATCATTTTCGTTTCAAATATTTCATAAGGGATACTACGTTAATACATCAGTTATATAATACTGACAATTCTACACTTCCTAATCATTCTTTTTTTCTTTGGCTTCTTGAAACTAAATATAGGAAGATAAGTAATGCATATCCATGTACAAAACACGACTTTTTGGAAGCTTTTTTTAATGCATTCTATCTCCATATTTATTGTTTTATTAATTTCAAAAATGACACCACAAATTTTTTCTCAGAGTTTTACTTTATTCTTCAGTGTGTAAATTTTCTATTACTTTTATCATCTATCATGTATTGTTATGACGTATCAAAACTCAAATATTACTTCATGAGAACTTTTTTTTTTACTTAAAAACTAACGCAACGACAGCGAAATGCTGATAAACAAATTTTTAGGTCAAAATGAAATCAGTCTCAACTCATGTATGACAATTTTGTGAAATATCGCTCAAAATAACTTTTAAAACATCTTGTGAAATGAAATATATTGTATCATTTCATTACTGGTTGTTAGTTTTTTTTTTCACAAAAAAGGTGTTTGAATGTTTTGAAAGCATTAAATAGAGAAGTGGAAGAAATTTGAATTTCTTATGGTTCTCAATGAAACTAATAAAAAGTACAATGCTTAGTAGCTGAATGATTCTCATTTATTTTGCTTAAGAAAAACTATTAAACATTTTTACGACAATTTGAGGGATATAAATTTACATTATAAACACAAGTTATTTTTCCATAAACTAATAATTCACCTTTTTCAAGAATGTTATTAATTTTTAATGTTCTCTCATTAATATATATATTTATATACATATATATAGGTCTGCTTATATTACTTTTATAATAAAAATTACTCTTACTACACAAAAATATTACAATTCGAAAAAGGAAGTCGTTGGTGGCTTAACACTGATAGATGTAAGCATATTTTAAGTTAAAAATTTATCAGTTATTTTAATGCAATGTTTAAAAAAAATCCACATTGTACATATTCGCTATATATATAAGCAAAATATCTTCCTTTATATTTAAAAAGAAAAGTTTTATTCTTACATTTCAGAAGTTATTTTTTTTATCATTATGCAGCTATAATTTCGAATACGTAAAAAAGAAAAACAGGAATTCAGAAGATAAAATTCGTTAAAAAAAATTTTAAAAAAACTGGAGCTTTGAGGGAAAAGTAATAAATGGCGAATTTCTTCAATGAAAGTGGTTCAAATCAAAGCAAAATAAAAGGATCATTCACGTTAGAGCCCAATTTTGAAAATTCAAAACAAAGTTACTTTTGTGTTTTAAATCTTAGTGTAATGCAATCAGGTACCATTAACGTAAGCAAATAAAGGCGCCCCTCGAATAACACGGTAAGTGTAGAACACGGTTTGCTATTATATAACATGGTACAAAATTATCAATTATTATAACACGGTTTCGATATTACACGGCACAAAAGTTGAATCTAACACTACACGGTTTCGATATAACACGGTTATAAAAAATTGAATATCATTTTCGTTCAATATACCTAGCCTCTTTAAAATAGAATTTAAAAGAGAATTGTTAAGTTCTTTAGCTCCTGATGGAGAAATTCGGAAAGAATTGCAAGATCGAAACAGACAGGCAATTGCAACTCCGTTGTAATGATGGAGAAATAACTAGTGAATTGGAGTTTCAACCAACTTTGAGGGGGGAAATAGATTAGCTGTAATTTCTGATGAAAGTGATGATAAAAATTAATTTTGGGATCCTAATAAGCCATTTCTATATTTATTTTATAATAATAATTATTATAATAATAATTTTTATTTTTGATTACAAACTTGAAGTTAACTTACTTTTTTATTTATATGTTTTATTGGAACGAAATTCCAGCTATCTTAAAATTTTACACCTTAAGATTTAATTTCGAAATAGCACGGTACACGTGAGTGAGAGAATATTAACGTCGCGCTGATCAGCAACACGAGGGCTTTTGGCGACGGTCCGCGTAATTTTGAACCATGGTCAAGTGACGCGGACGACACCTGAGCTGGCACCCCTCCCCTTTCCTAACTACCACACCACACCAATGGGAGGACGTTTGAGCTCTCGACAGATTTAACGTGCATTGCTCCCCTACACGGCGGGTCTTTAGTGGTACTAGGATCGTACTCATGGCACGCTAGCCATGATCCGATGCCTAGACCACTCGGCTACCGCGGCCACAACCCGGTACACATAGCCTTGATTGAAATAATGTCAAAGTTTCATAAAACACAGTTTTTCAATGCACCGCGGTACATATTGCCTTGATTTATATTTTGTTTTTGCATAATTAAGATAATAAATAAGTAAAATAATAATTTAAATAAATAAATAAGTCTGTATAACACGGTATCGATAAAGCATGATACAAATTAAAAGTCTTATAAGGGGGACACCTGTATCACTTGAATTAAAACTGCACTTTTTTCAGATTTAACAATTTATCAACAGATGAAATGCCGCTCATGTTTTCGATGCAGTAATCGTAACATTTATTCATCGTCTTTTTATTACACTGAATTAAAAAAGAATGAGAGATACGTGCTAGAAGCAAAGAAGATGACAAGGAAGATGTATAAAAACAAGCTAATAAACTGCGGAAGTCGTTTATCAGACGATGGAAGACGAAGGACAGATGGAAGATCTTTGATCTTAGTAAAAATAGCTGAATATATCAATGGAACCTTTTAAACATGCGAATCGCTTTTCATCAAGCTTATCCTTGACAATGAAGAAAGTAACATTTTTACTACTGCCTTGAAAGATGAAGAAATGACTTTCTAAGTGTCTGGTTTTTGTTGAGATTTCCATCTACTCTTTTTATAGCTATATGTTGGCAGTATAAGTGTTTTTTTTAAGAAAAAGAACGTAGTTATTTTGCGCAATATTACATGATTTTATTATTTAAGCACGTGAAAATTAAACTATTTTCAACAAAAATCACTGGCGCAGCTAATCTTGAGCGGGCCCTGCATCAAAATTCCTCGGAGGCTCTTTTTGGGGGACTTCTTGACATTTAACAATTTTTTGCTTTCGCATGTTGGGGCCCCTGCAGCCCGGGTCCCCGTATTGTTGATAGGCTGATATGGCAGCAGCTACGCCCCTGAGTGAGGTTAAGGAATGAGCCACAATATTCGAATTACGGGTGTGAGCTTTAAATTTCATTAAAGATTTAACTTTCAAAAACTCAAAATCCAACTCAACAAGAATGGAAACTGTTGCATGTTAAATGAATTGGTTTCGGAGTTTTTTATTGTATGGTGTGTAAGTTAGGAAAGTTCAGTTGCTGTCCTTATCACATGACCAAGGTAAAAAGTTATGAGGTTCATCTGCAATAACTTTCTGAATCGACGTTAATTCAATGATTAAAAATACCCTTCTTTATTTGAAAGAGAGCAACTTTATTTTTAATACATTATTCATTTATTATTTAGTCAATTCATTTCTTTTCTTAATACAATATATGATCTTTATAATATCTGCTGTACTTTGATAATAAATAGTTTATTGTTAAAATTAAATATTCCGGTCTCAGGCTGAAGGGGGGAGGGTTATATTTTACAACGCTTAGTATAATAAACCGCTTATGCATAACAATCCTATGAACTTATTTTAATGTTGGAACACATTTTTGCTTGAAAAAAAATTATCCGTTTAAGTTTAATTCATTAATATTAAGCGGAGACAGTTAAGCTTTTAATACTTGAATTTCATATAAATTAGGATTAATATTATGTTTTCATAATTCAGATTTACAATCTCACGTAAGAATGCATATCCCCTTTTTGTGTATTTAATACTTTTTTACATTTCCCATGTTACCTAGCTTCATATTTATTATAAGTTCAAGTTCTTAAACAGAAAAATAAATATTATACAAAATGACAATTTCCCAAGAACTAACTATTCATCATTCTCAGAATATATTATGGAGTTCATCAAGACATTAAACTTATTAGTATTTAGTCTAATAATTAATTATGAAACGAGTTTAAGTCCCTTCTACCCTGTGACCCAGCTAAAGGTGTGGAAGGAACTAAAAGATGATTCGACATCATAAATTCTAATTATTTTATTTGTCCCTATAATCAACTCAAACACAAATAACACTATAAATAAGATAATTCAATTCAGTAATAGAGCGAGAGAGAGACGAGATTCGCTTTTTGGGGAGAATATGCTCAAAAATGCAGCTCTTCCTTTTATATTACCACAGAGCTTAAATATTTAATGCCCTCACTACAACTTTAACACTCTAAACATTAACTTAATATGAAATTGACAGTACCTGACTTAAGGCAGTCTTCCAATCAATTGCAATTAGACTCTAACACTTCTTGATTAGTTAAGCTAATCACTTTCTTACTCTTTGTTTACCAATTCTTATCACTGCCAATTTACTAACTATTCATTATTCACTTCACTTCTAATCTACTCACAATTCACTAACTCTCAAACTCGCGAAGAAGGAATACATATATTAAACCTAATTTGCATATCACGTTTTCTTCTTTTAGGAGAAGATTGGTCAAAGTTGCTGTCTCAAAAGAATACCCCAAAGAAGTTGTTAGTTGAAGGTCGTTTATAGATCCGTCACAATTATATTACTTTTTGCATTATATAATTCAGGTATTTTATAAATTGATTCATGATTTATTATTCATAATGCGTCATCATATTTTTTTTAAGAATAGGAGAGGAAAAAATATTTCTTATCAGGGTTTCTAAATTGTTATGGTATTTAAATTTTGTAATAAATGGAAACAACAACAGTTTTATTTAACATTAAAAATAACAATAACGTGAAAGTGATAAATAAGATTTTCTGTATAATTTAAAATACCCAATATAAATAAACCATTTGAAGTCTCGTTTTAAGTAAATCGATAATCTAATAATTTCTTTTGTTTTTATAAATATTTTTAAGTCTCAGCAGAGTAAATTAATATTTCAAGCGTCTATCTTAAAATTAACATAGTTACACCACCAAATATATCTATAAATATTACACAATACATGATTCATATTTTAAACATATATTTAAGAATTCATTTAAGGCGATATGGTACCATCTTCACAATTTTTTTTATTTTTAATATTTGATATTTGGTTTTAATTGTATTTCATAAAGGTTAATATTTAATAATAATTCCATACAAAAAAATTTTAATTTGTTGCAAAATGTTTGTAAAATTTAAATTTTCTTAGCTTTTTTTAAGCATTTTTCGAATCCGTAAGGCTTTTTTAAATATGTCTCTTTTCTTTCAAAACTTTTTCTATAAGTACCTTATAATATACTACATAAAACTGTGCACGGGTTTTTTTCTGCTGCTGCTCTTTAATTTTTTATTATTTATTTTATAGTTTAAACTTCCAAAAAAATCCCAAAAAAACATTAATTTTGGTTTTGAAATTTTTTAGAAAGAGTACTAAACATTTTAGAGTTTTACAAAGCATACATTTCAGAACATGTATAAAAAATTTCAAACCCATAGTTCTATTATCAAATAAGCCTTAGGGTTTTGAATAACCGTATATGTACAAAAATTCATCATGGAGAAATATGAGTGTGGAGTTTTCATTCCATGAATAGCATGATATAATATTCATCGAATAGTCTGAAACTTTAATGAAATGTTAATAAGCTTATTTAAAACTACTTACCATAAAAAATTGCACAAATAAAGAACAATTAAACAGTATACTGCCATAATGAATACATAGAATAAAACGAATGAAAGATCAATATTTCAAAAAACTTTATCTTAATAATTATAATAAAAAATAAATACACACACTTCAGAGTTAATTTCATGCTCAGAGCTAATGCACAACATGTACAAAAGATGTTTATGCCTTTATTTTTTATTTCCATGATTTTAAAAGCCTTCGCATGTTAAATATTGTACACGAATGAAAGCAAAATCAAATAACAATTTATAGGTAAAATACACCAAAATCTAAGAACTGTATATGTGCATTTGTTTAAAAAAATATCTTAAAACATTTAATAATAAAAGTGTTGAATCTCGCACACATGGGATATATAGAAATCACCAAAAACAAATATATAAAAATGGGAGAGTTTTTCTATTCTTTGCGAATTTGATTTTTAATTATCTGAATTATCAAAATTAGATTTAATATTTGTGCTTTGGGAGAATCCGTTTTGAAGTTTTAATTTCATTCATGATAATATCACAAAAAACACGCACAACTTTTAAATCTTGACCAAATCCATTTGATCTTCAGTAAATAATTCACAAACTAGAATTTTTGCATGAATCACGCAATTCTTTCTTAAAATGATTTATTACTGCATATATAATGTCAATCTCATTGATGCGCGTTAGAAAAATAATTAAATAATTTCTTATCAGGCTCTTTTCTAGCAGATAATCTGAAATGTAGGCGTGGTAGTTGCTGTTTAGCATCAAACATTGCTCCATTACTTAATGAAAAATGCAGGTAAAGCTTTGAAATTTTGCAAGCATATTTATAAAAATTCGGGGTATCAAGTAAGCCAATAAAAAATTTTTCGACCGTTTGATGATTTTTAGGGTACCATATCGCCTTAAATGCTTTGCTTATAAAAAAAGAAAATTGTGACACATTAACTTTTAGAGAAATAGTTGACACTTTTTTTTTTAAATTGAAAATCCAAATAGATAAAAAAAATTAAAATATAGTAATTTTTTTTTTCAATTCTCTCTTTATTTATATTTGAATTAATTTCTTTACTTAAAAAAAAAAAGAGTTTTAAAATATATTGTAAAAAAAAAACTAATTTGATCCGAGCAGGAATCATATTTATATATACAGGAATTTCTGAAACAATGAGAAAAATATTTCATACGTGAGATTTTTATTTATTCGAATTTATTATTGATCGAATTTCGAGTCACTGCTTATTTAGAGCCATAAATTTTACTTTTCTTCCCTTAGCCACACACACACACACATGTAAAAATTTATTTTGTTGATTTCAAGCTACAGTTTCTGCATGAAATTCTCTCATGAATATCTATTTCACGATCAAGAAGTGTAAAGAACGAACTTGTGCAGCAAAACGCGCATTAAAGGTTACAAAACATTAAAGTAAATTTTAAAACATCTTTCTTAAAATGTTTATTACAATTGGAAAACGGGAAAGAATATATCTTATGTAGCATAATTATTTGCTTATATAAAAAGGTTGCTAACTATGTGCACCAAGTATCATTTTTACACACAAAATGCACACATTTTCCCACGTAACAAATACACACACAAAAAAAAATTGTGAATGAAATTCATTTGGAAAAACTAAAATCGAAAAACTGTTTTAAAAATTGCAAGTAGAACTGTACTGTAGAATGAATTTTTGGAGAAGTATTAAGAGAATGAAAGGGATTCTCACAGAGAATGTTAGTAGGAAATGTTTTCAGTTGCGATTTTAGTCTCTTTGTTTTGGCCATTAAAAGTTTATTTTCCCACAGGTGTACCTATAGAGAAAAATTCGGCTTTTCTAGCCATTTATATGCTTTTATGAGTCTAAGTTCTTCCCCGATAATGTATTTTTGATGAAAAATGAGTTAAATGTTTCTTCTAAGAATTTTCTTTACTGTTCTTTATCTGTAGAAACAATCAAACAGTTCTTTTATAGCAAACATTTGAAATGTAACTTCTACTCGTTAAAGCTGTAACAAATTCTTTTGGCCAGTGAATTGCTATTAACAGTGATTGTAAGTTAATGTAACAAAGCGCATATCTTTATATTCTGAACAGTGATATGGAGTGTGAAACAGAGTCTTTTGTATTAAACACAATAATAATATATGTGTAGTTTTTGAATACAACTGTTTTGATGTACATTTAAAGTCAGAATAATGATCATCCATTTCCCTCTTTTCTTCTTTTCCCTTTTGGGATACCCAGAGAGGTAATTTCCAACTTTTTCACGAATCATTAGCATTTGTAATGATGCATCACTCTAACGATTTAACAAGAGACTTGAATACTTCTAACGTGCTGTCAGCTACATTGGGATGTTTAATAGTGATTTAAACGGCTCATTTGTTCCTTTTATTTCAGTAAGATTGTGATCTACATAGGCTCGTTCACATAGAGTACTTTTATAGGATTCACACTTAACTTTCAACTGCAGAAAATGAAGTCGCTTAAATTTTTTTTAAAAGTTAAGGCATCCGTCCACCCTAAAATTGTGAATTTTGCCAAAGACAACTTTTTTAATAATTTTATTTTATAGGCCATCTTATTATCTTCATAAAAATACTAAGTTTATTATTTTTCGTTCACTGGAACAAAAACTACAAGTGTAAAGAGTGGATGCCATTACTTTAAACAAAATATACTTTAAGACGCGTTTAACTCGAAATGTGTTTTTTGAAAATGCTGAAACGGGGACAGCGATTGCTCAAAAAGTTTTGAAAATAATGAACTGAAATTTTTTGTGTATGTTCTGTATAATAGTAGAAGTGCCCCCCTTTAACCTTCGAATTTATCAATCACTGTTTTATTACAAAAATTACAGTCCCTTATGTTAATACAATCACTGTTTTTTTAAGCGATTTCATATAATAACTAAGATAAAGTGCTCTAGTTTTTGTAAAAAATTAAAATATCTCTTATCCTGAAGGTCATTTCAAAAATGAATAACATAACAGCACATCAGAATTGAAAATTTGTTCATAAACTTTTGGTACAGAATGGGCCGCGTTTATGTTATTTTTTGTAGATTTTTACCAATTTTTTCCCATTTTAGTAATAATATATACATAATTTCTTTTTCTCATTTTAATTTTAGCATATTGTTCTTAAAATGTACTAAAAAATCTAAAAGCAACAAAAAAAGTCCCCATATCTCTATTTTTTTAAAAAACAGTTGTCGCAAGAAGTCGGATACCTTAAGCATTAAACTTAGTGTTCGGTTATGTTAGTTAAAAATATGATTCAGTATCTTAAATATAACTACTTTTTAAATGGCATTGGAAAGTATATGGAAAAATTCTCATTTTCTAAATAATAACGTATAAGATTAAGTTAAAAAGGTAATTGTTTTTTAAGGTAAAGAGATGCATAGAACATATTTGGACCAATTCTCTTTTAAAAAACAAATTTAGTGATAAACAATTGTTTAATAGTTAGTTAATAATTGCTTAATAAAAGGAACGTTGTATCCAGAAATGATTCTTTTAGTAGTTGCTTCAGTTTAGTGTAATTTAATGCAAAATAAAATGAAATAAGTATGAATACGTAACGCATTATTAATTCTCAGATAAAAATGAAATTTAAAAAAAAATCTATTTTGGATAAATAAGGTATTGTGCTGATGATATATTTTCAACGATTTTAATTATTACTTTTTAATTTCGGAAAATAGAGCATTTTACATAAAAGTAACAGTAAAATAATTGAACTGCAATTCTCTGTGTGTGACATTGATTTAATTTTAAAGTTCTTACACTCATGTGCTATATTAAATTCAATGAAAGATCCTTTTTTTATGTCAATTACTCTTCAAAATTGAATACTGATTCTGTGATTTCTGATGAAGAAATATTAATTTATTAATAATCTAATCCCCGCAATTTGACTAATGTTCATTCTACACCCAAGAAGATAGAAAAGCGGTGTGATTTTGTTCCTCTATCATGTTATTTACATTTTTATCAGCTGCCACATTCTGTATAGTGATGTTGACTGCTGTGCCATAGGGACTGGGTTCAAATCCCGGTGAAGGCATGGATGTTTATAAATTTAGTGCCTTTTCGGCATGGGGGTACTCTAAATAGCCATCGAGTCGCAAGTTCTGTTGATGCAAGTCAGTGATGGAAGAGGGTAAGAGTCTCCTTTTTCTTGTAATCTTAAATTATTAAAACCCCATAGTATCGGTGAGAAAAGCTAATCTTCATTCTTGACTATCAAGCACTACTGTTATAACTGAACTGTGGCACGTGTGTCGCGGGTTGGCCACCCCTGCTCTACCATGTTATTTATATTTTTTATCATTCCTCTATCATGTTATGTATATTTTTATCATTCCTCTATCATGTTATTTATATTTTTTTAATCATTCCTCTATCTTGTTTTTTATATTTTTATCATGTGTTCTTTCCCATTGTATAATCAGCGACATAGCTTGGATAGAGTAAAATTCCATTTTTTTTTTTTACTGCAAATTAAATAGCATAAAGTTTTGAAGTCCATGGAACAAAATTTCTTATTGTACTAGAATACAATATTATACAATTTTAGTAGTTTCAGATAGGTGAGTAGTATGGCCCCATAATTATTAGAGATATCTTCTCTTCTGCTTTTGTAATATGAATAAGAAACAAAACGGGATTTTACTTTTTTCGATACTCAGGAAGAATGATTTAATCATAAGAAAATAGTAAATACATTGATGTTTGTACGACATTGTATACTGTACTTTAAAATGTTTTATTTTGTTTCACACACACATACATGTGTTGTTGAAAACTCTTAAAACGTACAATAGACTTAGTTTAACGTGTTGGTCAATTTATTCCAGTTCTTTATTGCGTGGTTTACTTACATAGGTTCTGTTGTTAAACTAGGCTTGACAAATTTATAAAGTTTTAACTACTGCTTCGTATAGAATTTAAAGAAACAGATACATATAGATCAAAATACAAGCAATTATTTTATGATTGCTTACCAAAATACCTATCGAATTATATTACTCAGTTTTGGTCTAAGAAACACGTCTTTTCTTAACACAAGGAAGCACCTTCTGTTTTTGGTTAGCAGATTACACACATACACACACAAAAGGTGTTTGGAATATTATTCAAGGATGTTAACAATAGGTTCCACTTTTGTGTGATGACACAAATGCATCCTGGAAGCTCCCCAATTGTTAAACATTCGGGTTATTGTACTCAGTATCTAAATAAGAGGTCATGGATGAAAAAAATTTCGAAGCAGAAGTTCATGGTGATTCATCCCAGCTATGAATGTTTTTTGTATGTCTTGATTCTAAAAGGGCTAAAAACTGTTTGATTTGGCTCATCTCTGTGTAATCATTCTCTTTTGTGTAAATCTTTCTTTAAACACTCTAACGGTGAACAATGTATTGACTAAGCGCAGTTTTCGTATGAGTTCTCTAGCATTCACTTTTGATTTATTTTTTCATCCGTGATAAACTTGCTTTTGTTAAAGTTTTATCTTGTTAAAAAGTAGCTTGTAGATGATATATATAATAGCAAAATGTTAATTTTAACTGAAAAAGTGCTTTTCATGTAGATTCAGATTCAGAAAGACGACACAGAAAGATTTACTTTTATGAACTCAGCATCAATAATAATTATTTGCATATTATGCATATTTCTGATTTTCGAATAATATTTAACACAGGAAATGTCTTATAGATGACTGAATTGGTTGAATTTTATACCATTAGAACAAGAATGTCAAATTCGCATGATATTGGGGCCACATAATCTATTTTGTATTAAGTTGGAGGTCGCATGTTTTCACTGTTCAAAAATTTAATAAAATATGGTTTTTAGAATGATTTTATTATGCATTTATTAGATTCAATGTTTCGTATATTACACATACATACTCCTTTTTTTTTGTATTCTATGTTATTTTTTTTATAAAAAACAATAATAAAACTCATAATAAATACGGTCGAATATTATTTTTTAGAATATATTTGACACCGTTTTTACGAAAGTAAATCATCAAAATTTGATAGAACTCATTAAGCTCATGCAACTGTTGAAATTGATGATAAATATTAATCTTGACCTTCCTGGATTTTTCTTATTTTTTATTAAAAAAGGTTGTTGCTCGCATTAATAAGTGCTTCCGAACATAGCTATTAAACACGTAAAAAACGATAACGTTTTAGGAAACTGATCTACAGATAGATATATACAAATATCTAGAATTTACACTTTAATACGTTTTGCTTCAGTAAATAAATCACATTGGATTTCAATTAATTTTATTTGTTTCATCAATAATTACAGTATTGATAGAAATGAAGCAAAGATACGAAATTGTAATTCACATCTTTTAAAATCTGAAAATCTTCAATCGAGAGAATTCTGTTTCTAAAAACAATGTGGGGATCATATTCTGAAAATTTTAATTTAGATGATTTCATCAATAGATATTAACAGTTTTGAAACAAGATACTTCTACTTTTTCTGTTTGTTTTCGACAAAATAATAATTTTTGTTTGAAAGCTTTGATATCAAATTACGTTTTAACAACATAGTTTTTACCTTGAAACTTAAGATTAAATTCAATAAAATTACTTGTAAAAAACTGAGAAAGCCAGGTTTTTTTTTTTATCTCCATGTCCATCTTTTAATTCAGCAGATTTATAATTTTTTTCCAAGAAAAATATGATTTTGTCCAGAAATTTAAGGAATCGCCTTTTAACACTTTATGACTCAAAAGCTATCCAATTTCCGTATAATATGAAACATCGGTGTGTTCACACGTTTTATATCATTTAGAAATGAAGCAAATTGACAATGATTAAGTCTGCGTGTTCAAATAAAATTTATAATTTTTGAAATTATTTCTAAAACATTAGAGAAAGGTACTTGCTGGTGGATAATACAATGAAAATGTTTAAAATTAATGTTATCACTGCTGTTTTTCTCTTCGCTTTGCAACAACTGCTTTGGAAATACCAGTCATGGTAAGTGCACCATCAGTTACAAGACAAACTTTTCCAGAGCGGCATAACGTATACTCCTTCAAAACTTCCATAAGTGCATCATGAGTAACAGCTGCAGTGGTTGTATTATGCATATGAATGATTTCCCAAAATTCTTCACTTATTTCTAAATCAACATAGCATCCACGAATAAAAACGACCAACTGAGAGATTTTTCGAATACCTGTACTTTCATCATTTGCTATAGAGTACAATTGAAATGTTGACACTCTTGAATTACGCTTACTTCTCAAATTCTTGGCTACTTCATCAACTCTGCTATAGCTACACTATTTCGATATTAAATTTTTTTATTGGACCTGGAAATAATAATTACACCACTTTAAGCATTCAATGAAAAATTTCCCTTCAGTAAATGATTTGGGTCTGTATGCTTGCTGTTAAATGGATAATATGCAAGGTGTCCCAAACTCTGTACAGGCAGATTCCTCGTTGAGACTACATAAAAAATGCCTAAAGAACTGTATCTGTATAATTCATAGCTTGAGAAAAATACGAAAAACAAAGTATTCCGGTGCAAGGAAAAAACACAGTATTGGATACATCAACAGCAGTATTTGCAAATATTTATAAAGGCCGATGTTCAAAGTGTCTCCCGTGCATATCGAGGTAGGCTTGGAATGAATGAGTGCACACTTTGCAGCAGCGTGGTGTCCACCGAAATACAGACAGATGGCAGACGAGCAACTAAATCCGTTTGTGTGGTCACTACGTTTCGAAATATCAATTGCTTGAGATGGTATCTGAAAAAAATCCAATATTTTGAAACTTGGTGGCCATAGAACCGTACCCTCATGTCATATCCAGTGACCGGAGTAATCCATATCCAGCTAATCACGTACAAAAAGCACAGAAATGCACCGGAGCCTCAGTATGAACCATCATGTAACGTCATTTACCATCTTTTTCTTGTAAACTATGGATCAAACAAGTATAGTTCATTGGCTATTTTACAACGAGGAATCTGGCTGTGCAGAGTTTGGAAACTATTGTTTTTGGACACCTTGTATAAATAACTTTTAATGCAGCTGTATTGTTGTGAATAAATTTAATGAATACACTTCGTTGTTTTTGGAGCTTTGACTTCAATTCGGACAATTTGTCTTCATGAAAATTTTACAACGTATTGGTCATAGTGCCCTTTAAGATTATATTCCTTAGAAAAAGAAGAAGAAAGAGAAATAAAAGTTGCTCATATGATGAATCATGGTGCCCTTAATAGTGAATAGTAAGCAAGAAGGCATTTAAGAATTGGATCAACTTATGTTTTAGTAAAATTAAATAAAAAACTTTAACAAAATATGAAAAGTACTTTTTAATCAAAAAGCTATTTCTGGCATCACATAGGATTTTCTTAAAAATAAGAACAGGTAACACACGCAAATATGATATGATTTTTTTCAAAAAAGTTCACCTAAAATAAATCTTAAAACGAAAGAAAAAAAAAACTTTAAGAGCTTGATGTTTAAAAATTCTTGAAAGTTTCAACTGGTCATATGCGGCCCGCGGAAAGCTTGTTTGACATACCTGTTTTACAGTATCATACAAAATTTTAAGATTGCATTCCCGCATCTTAATTTTACTATAAGTATTTCTATAATGAATGAATATAAATGATTACCCCTGATTAAATAAATTATTTTGGAACCCAAAATCGTATTGGTGATGTTTTTAAGGAAATTTATTTTTAAATACATTTTGGGGGTAAGATTGATGGAAACAGATTTGCTTAACTTATAAACCTTGCCACTAAAGAAATTTAATATTGATGCTATGCTCTTGCTTGAAATAATAAAAAATTAAAATTTCGAAATTGTTCAACATGTTTTATGTACCATTAACCGTTTTAGGCACAAATTCTAATTAAGAGACTTGTTATTATCATTATATTCTTTTCAGTTCAAAATCATTATTAAATACGCAAAAATATATTCTAAGTACCAAATTAAACACATAATTCCAAAGGTTTTTTTAATGAATATTAAACTCATTTCAAAGACTATTGTAATAAATACTGGTATTTTAAGAATATGTTTTTAAAAGAAATTCAGTTACTATTTGAATATTTTGAATTTCTTTTTAATTTGTTGATAAATAATAAAAAATGTACACTTAATTAATAAAATGAAAAGTTTATTTTTGTGTTGATAAGACTCTTAGATAATATATCAACTACACGGGGCGTTGTCTTCACAGAAAAGGAAATCTAATTAAGTAATGGGATTTGAAAAAAGTGCAAATTTAATTAGATAAGAGTGAAATGTTCTCCCTCGTATATAAAATTGGAAGGTTATTTTTCGACGATCGATCATCTAATAAAAAGTTGTTGCTTCATTTTCATCTTTGAATAAATTGGCTCTTCAAGGACAATGGCAACACTATTTTATTTATAAAAGTGATCACGAAAGACATCTTTTTTATATATAAAACAAATGGAACTTTAATAGTGGCAACTATTCATTTACATGGAATACAAAAGTGATTCATGTCACCATGTTTTACAGTCCTTCAACATAGTCGCCAGCATTGCGTATAACCCATTTCCAACAATATGGAAGTCACAGGACACTGTAGAATATCCTGTTCTGTTGATAGTTAGAATGGACCGGTCTACTGCAGCAAAAATCTCTGCAACAGTTTTGAAGCGAATGCCACGAGTGGTTTCTTCGTCTTAGGAATTAAGTTAAAGTCACAAGGGCTTAGATATGGGGAGTATGGTGGATGGTAAAGCACTTCCCAGATCCATCGATTGAACAAATCAGCCACAACTTGCGCTGCATGCGGCCGAGCCTTGTCATGTAAAAGGATAGAGGCGTTCTGCAGAAAGTGTTGTCGCATTTTTCTCAAAGCTGGTCTGAGATGGTGTTCCAAAAAAGGAGCAGTAATACTGCACATTGATGGTATGCTGTGGGGGAACGGTATGCGTTAGGATGACACCATCATAGTCGTACACGAGAATTGCCATAGTTTTCACAGTGCTGGGGTTCTGACGAAATTTCGACAGAACCGCATATACGAGGGGTTTTATATACGAGGTGACCCGTAATGACGCCATTCGTTTGATTGGCGTTTCAGTTCTGGTACGATCTGGTCCAAGTCTTATCCAGTGTAATGATACGTCGTATAAAAGCCTCTTCGCTCTAATAGCGCTCCAGGTGGGTTCGAGCAGCATCGTATCCTAGCTATTTTTGCATTTCCGTCAAATGATGTGGAACCCATCGTGAAGCAATTTTTCTCATTCCCAGGTGTTCCTTCAGAATGTGCAGTACAGTTGTATGCGCAAATCCTGTCTGTCGGGCCAGCTCACGAATCGTTTGGCGTCGATCTCTGTCCATTAGCGTGGCAACAAGCACTTCTTCGCTGTCACTAGGACGACCTGGCCAATGCATGTCTGCCACATTTTGGCGTCCTTCATTGAAGGCTTTTACTCATCTTGCTTCAGTTCTATAAGGCAATGAGGATTCTTCGCAAGCTTCCTGAAGCCCTAGATGACATTTTCGTGCTGTACGACCACTGACACATTCAATTTTTATCGAACTTCGTTGTTCTTATTTTCAAAACATCTTGACAACACTTAGTTTAAACCGCAAGTTAATACAAGAATTAGTTGTTCGCATCACTCCGCATGCGAGTTACGTATGAAACAAGTCTTTTTGCTGAGAGGTAAGGTAGGTATGTAGCTCACGTATGGTATGCGCAACATTCTTTGGTTTTTTGCGTAGCGTTTTTACAGCAGTGTTGCCACTATAAAAGTTCTAACCCTCGTATTTTCAATGTTACAACAGTTCATAAAATGGTTTTCAAATGTTATTCAAATATAATACAAATACAATAGAATACTATAAAAACAAACATTTAAACAAGATAGTATTGCATTTGGATTTTCCCTTTATAAATTTTGAGTAAATGAAATTCTTGAACTGCAGTTGTTGGAGAGTGTGTTCAGTGTTTACAAAAATATTTCTTCAAAATGTGTCTCGATAAAGAAATTTCAATTATATCTAGTCATTCTGGTATTTATAGTTGTTTTTACAAAGAAATAATAAATTAAATATTATATTCATAATGATAACTCTTCAACTCATGAAATCCCAGGGAAATGAATACTACACTTTTCTCATAATATTACTGGACCAGTAGATAAGAGTTCGGGTTTCTTATTTACGTCTCTGTCACGAGTTATCACTTCTTTTTACTTAGTTGTGTTTGAGTTATTACTTTTTACTTAGTTGTGTTTGAGTTATTACTTTTTACTTAGTTGTGTTTGAGTTATTACTTTTTACTTAGTTGTATTTGAGTTATTACTTTTTACTTAGTTGTATTTGAGTTATTACTTTTTACTTAGTTGTATTTGAGTTATTACTTTTTACTTAGTTGTGTTTATTACTTCTTTTTACTTAGTTGTGTTTGATTAAACTATTTGTTTTTAATTGACTGGAGATTGCAACTAGAATTTAATGATAATTCAAAAGAATTATAATTAAATAATGAAGACAAAAATGAAGCTTTTCTGCACACTCTCAAAACTTTTACATAACGACACAAAAAGATCTATGAGATTCAGATATCTCTTTATATCACCTTTCGTAAAAACTTTAAAAAATTATTCTTTTAATGGTATGTATTATTTAATGCTTCCAATAAGACATAGCTTCAAATTATAAGGGTATTATTAATCCGATCAACTGATACACACAGGATACCTTTAAGATATTTCATATGATTTTGTTGACTTAAAATCACATTAGATCAGTATAACAGGCAACTGATGAATCTCTTAATTTAATGGCGCAGTCAGATGACAAAAATTCTATTCTACATTTTCCGTAAAAGGATTGTTAAATATCATTGTTAATCAAATTTTTTTACAAAATCAAAGACAACATATATACGTATACACACTCTCAATATTGCATTCCTAACATGAATATGGAGCTTACAGAATTTATTGTGATTTTTTGTGAATCAGATATATTAAATTCAAAATTGATATAAATTTTTATAACATGTTGATTTTTCACTATTACTCGCAATACACGAAAATTGTTCACTAAACATCTTTAAAACATGATAGAATAATACTTACAGTAATTAATAGTTCATATTAATTATAGAATTAAAGGAAAGTATTGAATGAACAGCAAAAATTTTTACAATCAGTACGTAAATTTAATAAATATATTCTGAATATTCGATAATTTCAGAACTACATATACCTGTAAAATCGATACTTTCGTCAAAGCACTCCTCGAGAATAAGGTCTAACTTTATTTTGTTTAGTTTAATTCATTTCATTACTTTATAAGTAAACTTAAAATCATTACGCTCAATGAAAGAGACGATAAGTATGTATTTTATTCAGGGAAGTAGTTTTTGACAGAGGATATGAAGATATGATTTTTCGTAGGAATGAAAATTTTGTACGAGTTAGAGAAAAATCAATATTGTTTTTAATATGATTGGAACAAATTTTATTTTTCACGTATAAATGGTGTATATAGTCAGCTTAAAATATAAAGTTGAATTTTGAGGGGTGGTGTTATTGGCAAATGGATTTTTCAATATATCACGGCAAAAACCAGATATAAAAGTCACCTCATATTTTAAAATTCCTTTCCATATTTCTCACAAAAGACTGCTCTTAATTAAACTCATTATTTATTAATTTTTCTTATGAAATATCAAATAAGTAAAACTTGGTAGATAAAATTATATACCATACATATAACCCATAACATGCTACATAATTATAAGTATAACCTAAAGAAAAACTATAAACAAGAAATTTTCAAGTCAGTACAGGTAAAAGTAATGTAGCCATTGTCAAACATAATTAAATTTTAGATTTGGGTTAATATTGCAGTATTAAACGTTTTAAAATGCTTGCGTTTCCCTTTATTTGTCTATATTGCTGGTTTGAAGGGGGGGGGGAAGTAGTTACATTTTTAATACTAAAATTTATTTTTAAAAAAGCCATAATCCTGGAATATTAAAAAATAACCTATTTCGTAAAAATGTAATACATTTAAAGGTGCTAAAATTAATTTCTAAAAAATCTAAATCAGCACAAAAAAAATTTTTTAAAAGTATACATACATATATATAATTACGCTGTATATAGTTACGTATTATATTCCTATATATTGACACATGAGATTTATTCTTCCCGTTTGGAACTTTAACAATATTAAAAAACTAAAATCCTCTCTTTTTTCCGGAAATATTACTACTTAAATTTTGATCTATAAATCACAGGAATTCTGTTGTAAGTTGACTATGGTTAATTTTAATAATGTTTAAATTAGTAGGAAAAAAGTAATTTTAGGTATAAATTTACTGTTTTTACGAAAAAGGATTAGATAATCAATATGCTTACATAAATAAAAATCATCGTTATCATTACGTTATTTTTCATTAGAAAGTAAACATAAATTAGTTAAACTATTGCTATCAAGTCCATCTTGTGGTAAACCAATATAATCTGCTTATATATATATATATATATATATTACCATTATAATTAATATATATAATTTTCCTTAAAACTAAGTTGCTGAGAGTGTTATAATATTGAAAATTTAACATTATTTAGATTATAATTGTCATAAATTTGTGCAAGAACCTTTAATTTATCATTAATACATATTGAGCTAAATCTATTTTCAAAATCATAACAACATATAGAATTTCTTTTTCTGTCTTTTGAATAATTTATAAGATTCTTACTTTTTCTAATAGCAATAACTTCGAGATTAGCTGTAATATTTAGTAAAACGGATGGTAATAATTTGCTAGAAATAGTATTGTAAGTTTAAAAACCATTAATAATATGCGAAATTTAAAAGGAATCTTTTGAATTTTAAGAATAGAAAATTTGTGGAAACGTAACATCCTTAAGATATACAATAAACTGATTTTTTAGGAAGCCAAAATACCATTATTAATTCCTGAATCACAAAGCTCACATTTATGAAAATAGTAATTGTTTTGGAAATGCTTATTGAACATAATATTTTAATAATACTTGCATATAATACCAGGAATCTTTTATTAACAAAAAAAAGAAATATTTCTAGAAGTCTTTAATAATACTTTAATATCTTTGTAACATCATAAATAATCTCAGTTTTGTAATTTAACTTCACAAAATCTTTGAAAAGTATAAATACATTTTATAAATAGTTACAATATTAATATATATTCAACAGCAGATTCTCCAGTAAACTTATTTAAAGCTGTATTCATCTGTTTTTTAATAATAATAGATATAATTAATTTGAGGCTTGTATCTTTATACATTATCACTTCTTTTAAAACTTTAAAATCTTCGGTAACACTTATGTTGAACTAAATAAATAAATTTATTGTGCATTAAACATTTATAATCATGCATACTTTGAGAGACCAAACCATTAAAGTGATTGAAGATTAATCTGCTATTGTTTAGCTATATTGAAAAGTTTTATAATTTTATTTTAATAGGTTAAAGCAGTGCTTCTCAAATTTTCAGTATTTGCGACACAATTTTAAATCATAATTTTCGGACCTCAATACAATAAAAATGTATTGAATGCAATACAAATGTACTTTAACGCTAAAACTACAATACAACTTTAATTATAAACCATACAAATGATCAACGTAAGTATTAAATTTTATACATGACAAGCCCATGGGAGGCACTAGTAGTTAATAAACTTGTTTTTATTTTAGTATCGATAAATTAACTCTATCAGAAACATTATACTAAACTGATACATTTATAAGTGCATTATATCAGTGTAAAGTATATTTAATTTTTATTATGTCAGAATGTATTTTGCTTTGCTTAATTTCAGTAAATTAATATACTTATTTAAAAAAAAATTTATTTTCGACATATCAATATGCTCGCTCCCCCCACATAGGGATATTACGCCCCCCTAGGAGGCCCACCCCACAGTTTGAGAAACTCTGGGTAAATGCTTAGAAAAAATTTTAGCAAAAAGTATTGGATAAAGTTACAAGAGTGTTAACAAATCTAAAGAAATTCAGTTTACAAAACCGGAAAATTTAACCTATAAAAACCAAAAAGTTACCCACTATTTCTGATAACTTCTCCAAAACCATTTTTTGATTTTAATAAAACTTCCTCGAAAAAATATAGAATTTATGCAAGAGAATTTTTTTTTAAATTTATTTTCAAAAATTTTTAAACTTTATTTTTAATTCCTTAATGGTGGTTTCTGTTGTTCAATTTAAAGCTTTAATTCTCACGCAAGTGTTATGGTGCCAAAAAATACTTAAAACCAACAACACATTGTTAAAGCTAGCAAAAGTTTACCCTAAACGTCCGATTATATATGATACTAAACAAAAAACATGGTGCTCTACTCAGATAACGGTCTAAGCTGTGTTTTTTCACGGACTACTTCGATTTTTACATAAAAATGTCCATTTATGAGTACTATCTTGATAAATGGGCTTATATACTTAGCACGTGCCTCAGCAACCCACGTGTTTATGTCTATTTTAGTAATGAAGTCTTAGAACCATCTAAATTGCCCCTAGGCGAGTTCACCTAATGGTAGTACTCGAATGTTTATTCGCTAAGGGGGCATTTAATAAAAAAAAAACGAAAGGAAAAGATACGTATGAAAATAGAACATTTAATGATCACATTGCTTATTACTTAAAACATAAATGAGTTTCATAGCAGCTACTTCTAAAAGCGAACATTGAAACGTCTATAGTCACATTTATCCACTATCTGCCAATTTCTCAACTCGCAGTGTTCGATTCGAGATCCAGGACTGCCTTGATGTTGTAGCCACATCGCCCTAAATATAAAAAAAAAGAGTAAATACTTTTGTTAAACTAATTGTAATTTAATTATCTATGTATTCCAGTATTTTATTTTCAAAATATTTTAAGTTTCCCCTAACTTTAAAACTTTCTATATTTAAAATTATAGAAAAGCCCTTTGAGAAAAAAATAAACAAGAATATCATAAAGAATTTTCTCTTTTAATTTCATTATATTTTTATTGTAAAGAGGCTTTGAAATTTTTACTTTTATGTGCTAGTAGTTAATGGACTAACTGTGTAGATAAGACTAAATACAAACATTAAAGGATTTCTTTCTTAAAACTAAACTTTAAAAGTAAAACGACAATAAAACAATTCAAAGATTATAAAATGAAATTTTGATTTTATTTCATAGTGTGCTTAGTGTAGCGAAAAAATTTTATTTAAAGCATCTGAAGAAAATTTAGGAATCGTAAACATTTAAAGATTAAAAGAAAGAAAAAAAAGATGCTATTTTAAGTTTATATAAAAGTATAATCAGAAAATCTATGAATAAGTATGTGCAATTACTTATTACATACGAAAACACTAAATAATCTTTGTAACTATATACCAGTATAGTAAATTAAGTGATCCAGTATCATCAGTCTTTTGTGAGATCCAAAAATTGTGAACTATGCCATAAGTTCTGATACAAAATTTGAGATCCTCTTCCATGATTCAGACGCAGCAGATATTCTAAATTTTATCATTGAAGATAAAATCTGCAGTATTTTAAAAAAATTTTAGTCTTTCGAGCATGTTGTTCTAAATTAGTAAAAGCTTTTAACACAGAAAACAGAAACGTGAAGCAGATATTCCTCTGCATAAAAAAAAAAGGGAGCCCGTCGGAGGTTTCTGTGACTCTTAACATTTAGACATCAAAAGGTTACTCATTTATGGAACAATTCAGAGGTTTTCTGAGACCAACAGCATTCCAGACCATACTAGAAGTGGTCGTCTGCGTTTGGTGAGAACATCATCTCTCGTCAAAACAGAGAAAACTCGTCGAAGTTCTTACGTGTCGTATAGAAAACGAAGACCTTAGACTAAGAGGTTATCGAAGAATAACTTGCCATTTTCTCACAAAGGAATTAAAGTGCCTAAGGTATGTTAAAACAAATATACTGTAGTGGAGTTAGGCTCATAATAACCACAGAAGAATTCTATTTACTGAGGAGAGAATTTTTGACCCCCCGATAAAGAATCTTTTAAATACCAGAATGAATGCATATTCTATGAGTGCTCAAGAAGCTAAAGAAAAGGAAAAAAATACGTGATGAGTATTCATAATCCGGCTTCCATGATGGTTCGAAGTGGTGTCAGATATGAAGGCGTCTCAGAGATTTTTTTTTTGCAAGAAAGGGGTGAAAACCACGGAAAAAATTTATCAAGGCACTATCTTAGAACCAATAGTGAAGTCCCTGAATGTAAATCAGTTCAATGAAAACGTCTGCACTTTTCAACAAGACCCTGCTCCTGTTTCTAAGTCGAAGACAACCCTGTTGTTGGTTGGGCTGTTCCCAGGTGGTTGAAAGAGAGTGTGCCGGACTTCATAAAACACAAAGACTGACCTTCCATCAGTCCGGATTTAATCCACTCGACTATAAATTGTAGTCAGTATTGAAGACAAGCACGTTATCTCTATCAGAGCTGTCTTAATTGCTCTTAAGGAAATCAGTGATGGAAATACTCATTGTGGTAGTGTGTGCCTAGTGATAGATCATTGGTTAAAGAGACTAAAGGCCCGTGGGAAGTCGGAAGGTGATCATTTTGAATAAAAGGTGCAATATGTAAAATTTAAAAATAAAATAAAACTTTAAGAAAATTTAATTTTAAATTGGAGAACAAATCTTTTTATAATTTTAGCTCTTTTATAGTTGTATCAAAATTTATGGTACAAATATGCACATTCATAATTTGGCGGTTTTTTCACAAATATAAATGATACACTTTATAGTAAATAGTTATGTAAAAAATAATTGAAGCTAGTTCTTTAGATGCAATAAAACATTCAGTAGTGAATCCTTTATTTTTTTTAACAAAAAAGGGAATAAATTGAAAAATTGAGAATAACTTACATTTCATCTACATTTCCTTTCTCACCCTCAATAACTCCCAAAACTGTACCGTAAGGGGAAGGTTTAGACCATCCTTTTAAGTCAAAGCGATCACACATTTCCTTACAATACTAAAGTAAGAAAAATTAAACATAAGCAGAACAGATCAAAAGAATTACCACAAATGTTAATCATTTTTTTCCTTTTTTGCAGTTTACAATACACTTAAGTCTTCTTTTTGGCAAGATAGCCAGAATTCTTCTGTCTTCAAGTTTGACATGCATGATTTGTAGCACTATTAAGCTTAAGGTTTTTTTCGTAAATAATAATGGTATACTTGAAAATTAATATTACTCATATAATTATTTAATGTACAGTTAATAAATACCAACTGATATTATTTAAAATAAATGATATTTTTAATGTGCTGATTTTAAATAAAAAGAACCACAACTAAGTGAGCATAAGGAGATAAATTTCTCAAATTTATTTAAATTGAATTAGAGGAAAAAGTAATTTTACTAATTATATTTCTAAATTTAAAGTTAAGATACTAATAGATTTCTTGAAGTTTATTTTCAATTCCAAAGTTTATTATTTTGTACTTTAAGCATTAAATTTTCCCGAAAGTAAAAACCATTCACTTTCTGAATGGCTAGTATGTACGAAAAATGCAAAAATATAAAAACTGTGTTTAAAAATACAAATGAAATAACTTACCTTTGAAAAATGGACACCTGAAAAAGAGAGAAAAAACAGTTAAAACTATTGAAATAATTTTATACACTTTTATATTAATGCACAATTATTTAAAATTTTGTTAAATCGGTATACATTTACAAATTCTAACATGATGACAAAAGGGGTCTGGCACATGAATTTCCAAGAAAATATTGATATTCACTTTTATGTTTTCTGAAAGTCTAAACATTTTTGTTTAAAATGAGGTTGGATATATGACAATGTGATAAACTAGGAATACATTATTTTTTATGACAATAAAGTACACATCTGTACACATCTTCAAAACAGCACATGTTTTTGACCATGTATAAGTTTTCGATGACGATGCAGAAAAATTAGAGGCATTGGATATGTCCAAAAGCGTGTGGGTACTCGATTATTAAATTTTAAAAGAAAAAGCCGAGGAAAAAATGTGATGGGAAAACCCTCAATGGTTGTAACTGATTCACTGATGCCTTAATCACAAAAATACAAAAGTACTGTGACTTGGCTATTCGAATGAATATATCAATGATTTGCACAATATTTTATAGAATACACATCGGTATAGAATGATATAGAAATAATGGAATTGAATAGTACAGAAATATTGGAAAAGAATGATATAGAAATAAGGGAATAGAATAGTACAGAAATATTGGAAAAGAATGATATAGAAATATTGGAAAAGAATGATATAGAAATAATAGAACGGAATGATATAGAACAAGGGTCGGCAACCTTGTAGCTGTAGTGTGTCAAATCAGTCTATCAATATGATCCAGGGTGCCGCACAGTAAGAAATATTTGAAATAATTTGACTCCCACGAATATAAGCAAATTTAGGGAATGGAGATAAAAAATGCAGATTTAGTTTTTAATTATATATCAATATGCACCATTTAAAGATTTTTAGTAACATCCGAATATATTTCTTTTGTATATTTGCCTTTTGTGAAAGGCTTGTTTTGGCAGCCACACACACACAATTACGAAACTACAGACTACTACTCTCTTTAGAGCAATTACGAAACTACATTCGATCACTTTAGCTTTGTGTTCCGATTGTTTGATAAAACATGTCACTTGAATCCAGTTTCAGATCTTTTTATAATTACTTTTCATGCCAGCATTTTTAAATGTGGACTGATGTTTAGTTTGAAAATGTTTTTGCACACTTGACGTACGACATTGTCGCAACGTAACAGTACAATCTCTTTTTTTGTACGAATCTATATTCATTCACTTCTTCAAAACCACGAACATCAAGCTTTCTTTTTTCAGTGACCATTTGAGTTAAATATGTAGGTATAAGACTTATCACAATAATTAACCAAATAAAAAAAATATAAGCTTTTACAATAAAACTGAGAAAGTGTGGTAAAATTAAAAGTGGCATACAGTTCACGACATGTATCAAACTAAATTCTACTTCTGACTGAAATTATACTCGATATTTGTGCATTGGTGCTAGATAAAATGTGTGAAGCGTAGAAAGAAGAGTTAAGGCAATTTAACTTTGTAAAGGGGAGTAGAGTGCCAATGAAGAAATGTACCACGTGCCACATCTGGCACCCGTACCATAGGTTGCTGGTATAGAAATGGAATAAAATGGAAAGCAAACATTCATTGAAAAATACATTAGAATTTAGTAAAATACTGATATGTTTGTTTTATTCAAATTTTTTACTAAGAATTTATCTACATGTGCTTTTATAATATTCTCATAATCATAAAAATTCTGCGATTTTGTAATGGGTTCTATATTCGGGCTTCCACTAATACTCTTGGGTAAAATACTCTTTTTAACTGCGATTTTAGTTGAAAACCGCTTTCCATGGAGATGACTTGATTTTACGTAAATGCAAGCTTCTATTTAAGTGCTAGTCGTGGAGTAGGCGAGAATGGTTGAAAATTGAGTATTAGAAGAAAGCATAGTGTGAGCGACCGGTGGTCGCACTTCGTATTTTAAATCCAAGAAGGGAAGATTAAGCAAGTGTTGCAGCAAGAGCGTTCAGGAGAGCAGATAAGTGCTCATATTTATATTATAGTTAGATTAATAAGTTTGATTTCTCCTCGGGTTTAGCTATTAGAGGGCATTCGCAGTATTCTTATAAAGTCTTGTAAGTGAAAAAGGAAATAAAAGTGTTTAGTTTGAGAAATGTCTGATTCTTATTCGAACCCTCTCACACCAGCGATCGAAGGATCACGACAATTTTTCTGTTTGATTTTGGCACTAAATAACTTAATGAAATTAGAAAGCCAAGCAAACATTTCTAAACATTTGTTAACAAAATTTAGTTTTTTTTGTAAAATTTCAAATTAAAAAGTATATGTATTTAATTATAACTTTCCAATTTTAAAGTGAAGCCAACGCAAACGAATCTGTACAGACAAGAAAAGTAAATAAACATTAAAAAAATCACCCTTTTTTATTTTTATACTTGCTAGAGTACCTACTCTTCGAAAGGGCGGATATTTAAAATAAGTTATAGTTTTAAAAACTAAAAAAAAAAAACTTTTCTAGTTAGTCGAACTAAAAAGTAAACAAAAAATGTTTCTTAATATAAGAATAAAATGATTAACGAGAGAATTAATGTCATTGTGATAAAAGCGTGGAGTGCTTGATATCAATTGTTATAACTTCGTTCTCGTTCTATTTCGAAATACAGAGTTAGTGTAAAAATGTAGTACAAAGTACCCCACACTTTTACCTCAATGACATTAATTTTCTCGTTGATCATTTTATTCTTATATTAAGAATTATTTTCTTACTTTTTAGTTCGATAAACTATAAAGCGTGCTTTTTACTTTTTTAGACTATCATTTGTTCATTGATGAGTTAAATTCTTAAATCTTAAATGTATCATTTTTTAGAATCTGGAATACCCATTGGCATCCTATCAGTGCGTCGATACGGCCTGGTTTGTAAAATGGAGGATCAGCCAACTGAAGGAAATCTGGTAGAGCTAAGTTTGAAATATTTAATGTGGAAGAAAGAGTAAAAAAAGTCAATGATATTCTTCACTAAAAAGAGCTCAATATTCTCTCTGAAACTTGCATTAGCATTAGACATAAAATTAAACGTTTTGTATCGCGAAGAGTTTCTAAGAAATTGCTTAATCCGGTAACCTCTGAATCAATCTGGCATAAGTCCCCAAATCTGGAAATGAGATCTGGAATTAGTTGCCAAATCTGGAAATGGGTAATTGTTAATCCTGATGATCCTGATCAGGACAATGGAACAAAATTATTAAATTATTGTATTGTCATCGGTCCTTGACAAGTGTGCAAAATTTCGAAATAATCTGAATCTTTTAAAGTGGGTAAAAATCGAGTTCAAAGATTCCGTTACATATAGGTTAAGCAAATAAAAGCGTGCTAATCTATCAAGCATAAAATTTTAACAATTAATATTAAGATCTCCGAAAAACTCAATGAACTCGGAGCTGCTGTCACATGGAGTAATATGTATCAAGGCTACCGGAAGCGATATATATTCAAGTACAGCTATATTATATATTCAAGTACAGCTGATTGGTCTGTGCCAAGCTCAAACTTATGGTGACTAAATGTACCAAACAGGTTCGATTTCCACAAAACCTGTTCTTAACGGATATCTACTCAACAAAGGAAACAAGTTTAATGAAATTAAAGTCTGTACGTCTCAAAGTTCAAATAAGGAATTTTTTTTTTGTCTAAAATGCCTCCGTAATCCTCTGAGGAGTTGATTCCCGCACAAAGCCCATTCAAAGTGGATATCTACTCAATAAAAAAAACATGTTTGCCAAGTTTCACATTTGTAAATGTTACTGCTGAAAAACGGGATATTTTTTTTTATCTATAACACCCCTGTAACCTCCGCAAACCCCCTTCAGAACTGATTTCCACAAAACACATCCTTAGCGGATCTCTACTCAAAGAAAGAAACTTGTTTTCCAGATTTCAAATCTATGGGTGTAACAATTTAAAAATGGGAACTTTTATGCATAACGCCCCTAAAACTCCCTTGGGAGTAGATTTTCGAGAAACCTGCTCTTGTGTGTGTGTGTGTGTGTTGTGGCAGATCTCTACTCAACAAAATGTCAAATCTATAGATCCAATAATTTCGAAGATCTTGTGATGAGTGGGTGAATCGCTTTTCTTCTGTGTGTGTATATATATAGGTTAGAGAAAACGTATAGTATTGCCAACCAATGATCGATTTTTTTCTCAGAACAAGTTTAATTTATTTTCAATAAAATTTTGAAGTCAATATTGTATAAATAGTGATTTCAGATGCAACATTCCCTATGAACATATTAATTTTCTCACTATATGTCCCGTACGCATGTAAGAAATATACTACTCAGTAAGCTTCAAAATGTTCACAAACATTAAGAATAATGACAACGAGTTTCTAACACAAAACCTGCTTAAAAAAAGGCGACATTCATCAACTTTTTAAGTTAGCTCTTATTTTTTCATCATCTTGAGACACATGATCCTTATCATCCCTAATGTTGGTTAAAATCTACATTACTCATTTTTTACAGAAGCTAGTGGAATTGAAAACAGCTAGATGCAGCGTTTAACCTTTTGACTTCTGTACGGATCTCGTAACATTTCTACGTTCTAATTTTCATAATGATTTTATTTATATAGCTTTCAGTCAGACATTAGAGAAAAAGTGAAATATTATATTTTCTTGAGAATGTTATATTTTTCTTAGGATTTTTTTTTCAAAGAGATATATTTACAATATTTTACTCTTACAATATTAATTGGCTACGTATTCATTAAGAACTTTTTTTTTATAATAATATTATGAAGTTTAAAGAGGTACTTTTAAAAATTAAAACAAATTCAATATTTTTCTTACATAATTTATTTTTGAGACATTCTTAAGAACTGAATAATTTCTCTTAAAGTAATGTATTTCTTAAAAATGTTTCGAAAATTTACTTTCATGTTTGACTTATTAAAAAAATATGCCAATATTAATATATAAATTTATTACTAAGAACTAATAAAAGAATAATTAATAATCTAGAAACGTTACTTTGGCAATAATATCCTGCAACGATTGTGTTTGTTGCATTCGATTAAAAATTACGTAGACATTGAAAATTCATATTTTTTCTCGAGAGAATAAATAACCAATAATATTGCGTATATTGAAATGGTTTGGAGATTATATTCTAAAAAAGTTTTTAAAATGTCTATTTTTATTAAAATTTGCGACTATTTTTTCAAACATTTAACTAATTTTCATTTCTTATTAACAGCGCTTAATATTTTTCAATTTCATTATTTAGAATGTATTAGGCAGTATTTAAATTATAAAATTAAACAGTATTAGAAGCAAGGATATTTAGCTAATAAATTATCAATTGAAATAAAAAAAATTACTAGTTTCTTATAGAAGCAAGAATCATTCTCTATTTACCATTTAAGACAAACCCACTAGACAAATCAATCAGTGAATAAACCAATATAAAATTTTAAATTTACAATAATTATTTTTCTATTTTTTTAAAATAATAGGCAACTATGAATATTAAGTAACTTTTACAATTGTATAAAATGTTTGGGTCATTTTTTTATAACTGAAGAATATTTCCGAATTAATTATCCTTAATATATATACAGTGGACCTCAAAAGTGTTCGTACACTTGCAATTTCCTATAAAATTTAATGTTTTCGACTAATAAAAATTAATATATTGTAATTGTAATTTTTTTGTCATATCTGCAACTTGTTCTTAATAGAATGACATAATTATTTTTTTAAAAATGATATAACTATTATTTTTAAAAATTAATAATCAAAAGGCTATTGAAAAATTACGCCACAAAAGTCTTCGTACACCTAAAAATCTCAACTTAGCTTTAAATATTGTATTTCTTTCTTACTTTAGTACTTAGTAAGATATATTTTAGTGGTCCACAATAACTTTTAAATGTTTTGGTATAGATTTAATCAGTTTTTTTGTAATTTTTGCATCGGTTTGGCTCCATGCTTCTGTTATTATTGTTTTTACTTCTCATTATGTGTTTATATGTCATGTTTTCTTTTTTTTTTAAATCAAATTCTCACCAAATATGTTCTACTGGGCTAAGTAAACTGATTGAGGAGGTTTTTTTAGAATTTTGGACAGTTATAGAGACACCAGCGGCGTACATTGAGAGCAGAGCGCTTCGCGTCATTATCCTGTTAAAAATGAAGTAGTCTCCTATCTTCAAATTTTGTGCAGATAATTTAAAATTTCATTTTAAAATATTTAAATAGTGCTCATAATTCAAAACACCATACAAAAATCAAATTACCTAATTTTAAAGTCGATTTACACACCCATGCAAGAACTTCTCCACCTCCATGCTTCAGCATGGAGGTGGAGAAGCTCTTGTTCCACATAAATTCATGGGATCAAATTCCTCATTTTTTCATTTACAAACTATTATATGCCCATCAGAACCAAAAATGTTTAATTTTTTGTCATTTCAATCAACTTTCTGTCAATTTTGAATTTTCTGAAACTTAATCACAAGAATCAAATTGGATCAATAAACCATGGAGATGGAAGTGGTCTTGCGTGGAGGTGTAAATCGGCCTCATAATTAGGTAATTTGGTATTTTTTTGATGGTATTGTGAATCATCAGCTCTATTTAAATATTTTAAAGTGAGATTTTAAATTGGCTGCCAAAAATTTGGAGATAGGACACTACTTCATTTTTTAACAGGTAATGACGCCAAGCGCTCTGCTCTCAATGTACGTCGCTGGTGTCTCTATAACTGTCCAAAATTCTGAAAAAACCTCCTCAATCAGTTTATTTAGCCCAGTAGAGCATATTTGGTGAGAATTTGATTTAAAAAAAAAGAAAACATGACATATAAACACATAATGAGAAGTAAAAACAATAATAACAGAAGCATGGAGCCAAACCGATGCAAAAATTACAAAAAAACTGATTAAATCTATACCAAAACATTTAAAAGTTATTGTGGACCACTAAAATATATCTTACTAAGTACTAAAGTAAGAAAGAAATACAATATTTAAAGCTAAGTTGAGATTTTTAGGTGTACGAAGACTTTTGTGGCGTAATTTTTCAATAGCCTTTTGATTATTAATTTTTAAAAATAATAGTTATATCATTTTTAAAAAAATAATTATGTCATTCTATTAAGAACAAGTTGCAGATATGACAAAAAAATTACAATTACAATATATTAATTTTTATTAGTCGAAAACATTAAATTTTATAGGAAATTGCAAGTGTACGAACACTTTTGAGGTCCACTGTAGTTCTTAGTCCACTGTAGTTCTATATTCTTAGTAATTCATATCAAATTACCTTAAAATATTCTTCCTTTTTTTTAGACTGAGGAGCGTTACAATGTATCTTTAATTGTATTGTTCAAACAGTTGTTTGTAAAGATATTTTATTATAGATTGTTTATGAAAGTCTTTTGTGTATCAAAAGAAAAACGTATTTCTAAGCAAAAAGAAATATCTTATATCAATTTTGATAATTTTTTGAGCTTGATATACTAAACAGTTTTTTAAATGAAATCTTGAAATTATTTTAATAGCATAAAAATTTCGTTAGAAAACTGAAGAAAATTTAAAAAACATTATTAATTAGTATTTTATAGATATTCTTTTTTTCAAAAGTTTTTCTTCTAGTGTTTAAAACTAATCTTGGATATTACTTGCATTTCGTAGTAAAAATATCAAAATATAAAAATAAAAAAAATAAATAAAAAAAACACTAATAAACAAAGTGAATCATTACCATAAAACTTAGAGGATCAATAGATTTTATTTGAATTTTTTTCTAGAATAGTACATATTTCAAATTAAGGGCACATGGCATGATTTATAAAAAATAAATATTTGATCTAATGTTTTTCACAGTTTTTTGGTTTGTCCCCAATGTATATGTTTTATGTGAAACACACGAATATTTTGCTCTCAAAATACCTCAATAAAACTAATCATTTAATTTTTTAAGGAAAAATTGAAAAATTCATGATTTTAAAATGCTACTTCTGCTACAATAATTGACGTAAATCAAATTTCATGTGTGCACAAGTGCGTCTATGTATAACAAAAGTTGGCATGGGTTTTGAGATAACATGCTATTAATATTCGTAAAATGCTTTTTATTAAAATGCATCTTTTGACCTGAATTTTTTTAAGATTCACTAAAGTATTGACACCTTTTTTAGAACACTTATCAAAAATATGCAACATAAACTGATATAGTAAAACTTCCTATTTCATAAAAAAATGAAAATATAAATGACCCAAAGATCCAAAATTCAACTTACCTTGAACTCCACCGAATACTTCGAACTCGACATGTACCAGAACCGGACCCCCGGCTCTTTGTTGTGGTGCTTGGATGCAAGATGTCATTGTCTTCTGTGGCTAACTGATGCTCGAATGAGAAAAGAACTGTAGTGGAAGTCGGACTTTGTCGACAATGTTAAAAATAAACAGATGAATTTGCTATCGCAGCATAGAGTACGATTTAGGTCACGATCCTTTCTAATAAAAATAAAGCATTGGCTTATTCTACTGCTCTATCTCAGGTGAATGCTTTGTCGCGCTTAATTAGTGACTTTCTCAGGGTGAAACTGTTGGGAATCTCCTTGGAAAGGCCACTTTAAACAACACGTTTGTAAATGACAACAATACTTAGTTTTTTTTTAAGAATGAAATCTTTACGGAGAAATCTACTAGAGAACTCATCTCTTCAAAAATTTTAGTTATTACTTACAACAAATCAAGTCCTCAAATTTAGATGATATATTTGGGTGTATGAAAACATAATTCTGGAAACATGTACTAATCAAATCAAAAATTAAGATCCTGCAATTGTTGGCCTTTATTAAATTAACAGATTGAATTTTGGTAATAATTAGGAATTTTCAAGTAACATTTTTTCAAGTAGTTTTGAGAGATTTTATGCATTTATATGTGCTATTAATAATTTTTTCAATTATAAAATTATTAATAGCACATACAACTTGTTAGCAACGAAAATAATTAAGTAAAATTAATAAAACTCATGAGAGGACCATAACGAATTTAAGTTATTTATTAATTAATTTAGTTATTTATTAGCATATTACTTAAGTTTATATTAAATTACTGTGGAGAAAAAAGGGATAGTTAATAGCATATGAAAATCATTTTAATTCTATAAGTTGAATTGAAATAGCAACTATTTTATATTTTGGTATGATATTTTCGAAGTGGAAAATTCTTTATAACCCCACCAAATGTATTTATAGACATAGATATAGGCACACGTTCCGTATATATATTATAGATATAGGACATGTTTTATCGATCACAAAAATAACCTGATGCCTTTTCAAACATAATTATTCATATTATTTATTGACATAATAAAAAAAGTAGTTTATAAATATTTTTTATTAGAACTTTGTTCTTTTATAATTTTACATGTGTTTTGGTTATAGCTGCCCTTAATTCAAATGCATTTTAAGGCGAAATATTAAAATGATTACTAAATAAATATAACTAAATAAAAACAAAGTCCGGGATGTAAAAAAATTTTTTTGCTTACATCCTGGAAATATAAAAATAGTATAAGATAATTTTTTAGAGCTCTATATAGATTGATTTCTTAAAGTTGCACATATTTCAAAGGCCACACTGAAATCAATGAAAATCCATAGGGTATAAACCCTGATTCTAGAAGAAGTACCGATTAAAAAATAGTGCTAAATTTAAAAAAAAGAGAAGAAATGAATTGATTTGCTTTTAATGATTTTCACTATATAAGATAAAATTTTAACAAATTATACAGGTATTTTGGTATAATTCCTTGCCTCTTTTTGAAAAAAAAAAGATAAACATGATTGTGTTTGTGTAAAAAGATTACCAAGTTATGATCATGCGATTTTAAAATGACTAATAATTGAGAAAAATTACTTTTTGGATCTAATTTGGAGTAAGTATGTTTTAAAATTTCCAGTTATTTAGTATAATTTTAAGTGTACAACTTATATTATAGATATACAGTACTATTACTAGGATTGAAAAATTCCCGGACTGAGCCTAAAACTTAAAAAATATTTGCAGTATGGCAATTACATTAATATTTCTGTGTTACAATGTTCTCTACCTTTTCTAATGATCGTTTGACCCAAATAATGTGGTCGGTGGCTTATTACTGTGCTATATTTTGTAGACGCGAAAACTTAGTAACTGGCGCTTGAAAGAAATGGAGTTTGTTGAGCAGAGAATTAATATCAAATTTTGTATTCCCTCGAGAAAAAATCCTGCGGATATTTACTATATGTTAGACAGTGATACATAATAACGAACCCAAGCTTTTGAGTGGTATCAACGAATCAAAGAAGGCAGGGAATTTTGTAGACGACAGATATCTTGGCCACCCACAAATATATATCGTACAGCTAAAAAGATCGAAAAGGTTTCTGCAAACGCATGCTTGAACAGACAGTAAACAATGCTGGAAATAGCAGAGTCAGAGGCCACATATGTCAAAAGATACTGGATAAGGATCTTAACGTGCATCTCTCCCTCTAAACACGTTATTCCCTAGCACAGGGGTGGTGAACCTTTATGGATCAGCGAGCCATTTTTCCTATAGAAATGTTTAATGAGGTATAGACGTGCGATCAAGTAATGTTGACTTGGATTACTGGAAAAATAATAAAACTAAATACTAACAACTCAAGATTATTTACAATGGAAAAATACATTTTTCCCATGTGTAGTAGTAAATGTTTTAGTTATACGTGTAATTCAAGTTATAAAGTAACAGTAGTGTGATTTCTGTTGTTGCAAATTAGTTGACAAATAACATATGTTCTACATACCATTGTTCCAGAATTCAAAACACATCGTTTTTTTCTCGCCTTTAGTAATCATATCTTATTTTTTGGTCCACCAAGTTTGAAATTCCCTTACATTTACTATCATGCATATTATTCTCTTTTTTGCCGATTGAATGAGTGAATATTAACGTCGCACAGTACAGCTACAAGAGGGCTTTTGGCGACGGACCTCGTAATTTTGAACCATGGTCAAGTGACGAGGATGACACCTGAGCTGGCACCACATACTTTTTTGTTGAACTATCCATATTAAATAACAATTAAAAATCGTAAACATAACACAAATAAACTTTAAAATACAGTTGTGTTAACAAAATTGATTATGTTATACGCAGATAAACTTTGCATCATTAGCAATAGTAGTCCACGACGTAACAAAGGCAAGACAATAACAAGTGAGTGTGATCCACACCTCCCAGCGACCAATTACTCGTGATACTTCATAGTGAACTGTTATTTTGCACTAAAATGTTAACCATTTTGATTGGAGCGTGCCCAAAATATTGTATCGCATGCCATTAGTTTACCATCCCTGCTCTAGCACGTTAACCGAAGACCAAAAGAAATCTGAATGGGAATGATGAGAGATTTAATTTCGGATTTTAACAAATATCTTTCTCTTCTCGGTAGAAATGTTACTGGAGACGAGAAATTGTGTTTTTATATGACTTATAATCTCCAAGAGAGCATTGGCAACGTGGAAATCACAATCTCCACTTAAGCTGAAATTTCATTGAAATCGCTCTAAAATCAAAGAATGTTCTGCAATATCCAGGGCATTGAATATCTATCTAGAGTTCTATGCAGACATCCTGCGTCATTTGTGTGAGTTGATTCGGGAAAAAGTTGGATGAGCAGTCATGGGTGCTTTTTGATAACAACGCTCCGGGCTCACCGATAATTCCTCGTCTCCGATTTACGATTTCAACTGTTATGGCACATCCTCCTTACTTCTCTGATATCGTTCCCTGAGACTTCAAACTGTTTCATGAACTGTAAATTCGTTTGCATGCCGTCGATCTGAACCTACAGATGAAGTTAGAACGGCATCGCTATCTGCATTGAAGGATGTGGCTAAAAAAGGATTCTAGAAATATTTTGAAAACTATTACAAGTAATGGCAAAAGTGTGTAATTGTGCAAAGGTCTTATTTCGAAGGGAGGATGTGCTTTAGCATTGTAATTCCCAGTATTTTTTAAGTTATGAGTTCAGTGAGGGAATTTTTTAATCCTAGTAGTGTGCGTGTATATATATGCATGTGTGCTCTTCTCACATCATTATGTTATACTTGTAAAATGGCGCATTTCTGCAGGACAGAACCCGCGACTTACGGATTCGTAGCCAAGTAACACGACCACGAGACAAAAGCGATCACCCCTGTCCAGAGGCTATAACTGACCTATGAAAATACAGTACGCTACAATACTCCCCCATCAGTTAGTCGATTCATAGGCAAACGAACGAGATATTTGTTACGGCGATCGTGTGAGTTGTTGCTGTTAATTGGAAATGTTGCGTCAAGTGGGTCTAACGATTTTGGTTGCTGCGTCAAGTGGATCTGACGACTTTTATTTGCTGTTTTTACGGCTAGATGGCGCCACTACAGATCAGAAGGTTTGCGTTTTAATTTATTCAGCCAAGGTCACCAATGAAGTGGCGCATTTCCGGAGGGCAGAACCCACGACCTATGGATTCGTAGCCAAGTAACATGACCACTAGACAAAAGTGATCACCCCTGTCCGGAGGCTGTTACTGGTTATGGAGATAGAATACTCTACACTTTTATCATATATCTTACTTTTTTCAATCCGAAATAATTGGATAGTTATATTGTATCGTATTGTAATGTACAATTTTTTCTTTACGTACATTATGGCAATTTAATTCGTATATGAGTTTGTGCAGATCGTGTAAAGTTCATACAAGAATATCTCACAAAAATCCAAATTGATAAGAATCTATTCAGAGTAAGAATTTTTTATTTAATTCATGGGGATGACGCTGTAAAGTGAATTTCCAACAAATTATCATTGAAGAAAATTTTAGATGAAACTATAACAGTATTGCTGCCATAGTTTTCAAATGACAATTTTTTAATTCATACAAATTTTTTATTAAATACTCCTCATAATAAAGTATGAGAGAGAGAAGCATTATATATTAAAAAAGAAACATGTTGGTAAAATATCAAATGTATTATTCCACACATAAATAATACAATTAAATGGTTTTGATTAATTTTCACTGTCTTTAAAATCCTTTAACGAATGAGCTGTACGTCTTCTCAGTATACGAATTGTCTGTCGACCCACGCATTATAAGTAATTCAAGAAATCATTTGCCATTACATTTACGAATACACTACAAGATATTATAGAAAATAATTTTTACAATCCCGAAATAAAAAAAAAATGCTTGGAATTAGTTCTTCCAACAAAACAGAGAGAGGGAGAGAAAAAGCAAATAAACTTTTTAAAGTGGGAATATTTTGTTTCTGCTATAATGTGTTTCAATACCTGATAAAACTGGATGCATAACACAACACTTTAAAACTCAAAACGCTAGCCTTTTGCGTTTTAAAGTTAAAATTTTCCGTAAAAACTTGGATAAAAGATAAAAATTATATCTAAAATTTAATTAATATAAGAATTAAAATAATTCAATTCGAATTAAAAGAAATATTCATCAAAGAATTGAGCAGAAACCTTAAAACATAAAAAACTTTAATCAATATTTTTCTTAAATTCAAAGAAAAATGAATATTACACTTTTATAAAACATATGCATTGCATATTGAAAAAGTATTTAAAAATTTTTAAATAACATAAAACATTTTTTTGAATTTTTTTCACTAAATTTTATTTTTTCAAATATATATTTTTAAGGTTCACTGAAGAATACCAGTTTCAACATTTGTATTTCATATGCCTTGAATTTTTTAAACATTTCATCACTTCTAGTGTGATGTCATCTGAAAAAGTATGAAGCATGCTATAATGCATATTTAATACTTAAGCAAACTTTCAAAATTTAAGAAATTTTTTACATATGTTTTGTAACTATGTGTTAAAGATCGCATTTTGTACCAAAATACATAAACAAAAAACTTTAAATACTCACACAATGAGTATTAAATACCGGTATAATTAAAACAGAGTTTTAACTTTAGTATCATTAAAAGTAATTTATGTAGTATGCAATTTCCATTTTTTTTTGTAATGTTTGTGCCTCTACAATTATCGAGGATAGCTTCGTTCAGAAAATGCTTTATCCCATAATATCTTGAATCAGTATAAGAGACCAAATTTTTTAATGCCCTTTCTATTTATTTTCACAACTTTAAATACGATCTGAAGTTTTTTTAAGTATCTTTCTTTTTGTGGCAACCACAAGGGCATCTAAAATACACACTAAAAACTACATAAAATTATTTCAATCGTATACAAAAGATTTTTATGGAATTTAAGTATGGTGTTATGTTAATGGTGGTTTTATGTTGATTTCATAGTTTATCTGATTTTCATCATTCCAATTATTTTAAATTTATAGATAAACACTGTTATCTGTAGAAACACATTTTTTGTGTTATAATTTGCTCCATAACAAAGGTTTAATTTCACTTCTTAACATTTATCAAACACGTAATTTGTGTAGAAATGCATTTCTGTTTGGAAAAGGTAAATGTAGAGATGTCAGTTTTTCTTAACTTTTTTTATAATGTAACTTGCCCATATTTCCTGCGCAATTATTCCCATATTATCTAAAGTTTTCGTCAAATATGGGCAATTGCAGAATTTGTTGAGGAGCTTTTTTTATACACATACCAACAAGCGTTAGAGTTTTGTTCATAAACCATTAGAAAGGCCTTACTCTAAAGTTTTAAACATCATAATTTCGGGAAAGGGAAAGTGTTTTAGTGTAGGGGTATATTTTGAATTATGTGTTTTGTTGACCATATTTTCCGAGTTTACCCTATATGCATTAAAATTAATTGCGTTTACTAAAATTCATTGTGTTTCTCTCTTTCTCTTTTCTTATAATTATTAATTGAGAGTTGAGCTTAAGAGTTGATACAAAAGTTAGTTAAAGTCAATTTAAATTATTAATCAACATGAAATACTAAATAAAACACTTATGGTATTGGTAGGAAAGTTTTCGAAGAAGCTTGAAAGTTTAATTTTCAACATTATGATACTGACAATGATTGCTCTCTTGCATTTAGCTATAGAAATAAAGATATCTTTAATATTTCTTAGTTTTTTAAGGAATGGAAAATGTTACTTGATGTAAAATTTTGTTTAAATATTATTAAAATTATTAACTGGAGTATGAGTCTTGATTACGATTACTACCGGACCTTCCCCTTCTCACCGGATGTGCATGTGTATCCATATAAATAGCTCTTTGATAGTTTTGTTTTATTTACAGTTTGGCTCTTTGGTACTGAAAGTTTACCGAACACGGTCTAGGCTCCTCTTCACTGAACTTTGCGCTTATTACTTAAGAGTTTTTTAGTGACTGTCCGGTTTAATGGGGTCTGGATTAATAAGGGTTTACTGTATGTAAAGCAAAATTGTGTCAAATTTCCTGTTTTCATATTACACACATAAAACTTATTTGTATTTTGATTCTTGGAGATCAATACACATACAAAGTAATATACAAAAAAAATCACTGATAAATTTTGTATTCATAGATCTATATACTTAGAGAGAATCAATTTCAATATCTTACCTATTGGTACACCTGGAAGTTTTACAGGTGTTAAAAGTTTTATCCAAGAAGGTGCAGGTTCTGTATTTAAAAGGTTGCATATAGGTATCCCTTCCAAGTGTTGAAGATGCTTTTTATTATTCTGCAAGCAAAAAAAAAAAAAACAGATAAGCTCATGAAGTTTAATTTTATTTCTGCGAGTAACCCATTTTTGAACCAGTATTAAATCCAACATAGCCCAAATAAGTTAGAAGTTAATTTTTCCGTTCTTGTGAACAATTCAATTGCTTAATTTTATAAAGCAAAATAGTTAGACTGTTATTTTTAATTTCATTTCACCAAGTCTTATAATTATATTTAAAAAATTATTAAAGCATATAAGCATTTGCATCATGCATTTGATTAGATGGATTCATTCATTTTGTGTTTTTTGAACGGTCTGAGGTTTGTTTGGAAAAGTAATATTTATACTTATAAATATGATTTAGAAGTACTTTTTTAAACTTACAATACGTTTATCCTTGTGATAATTTTGTTATTTTACTGAAATAAGCACTCAAAAACCAATAGAGCTATAAAATTATTTCATAGAACCAAGTTTTTTCATGGAACTTAAAACTGCATTTCATAAAAGCAATTAAAATTTAGTTAGAAAAAGATTTATTTTAATGCCTTACGGTTTATACGTTAAGACTATGATTAAGATTTATTTTAAGAATATGGATATAAAAATAAAAATACATTCATGTATAAATATAAGAGAGGAATAATTAAATTACATAAGCATTTTTTTCCCTTTTGAATACGAAAAATGCAACTGATAAAAAGAAATTAGAATGCAGATGTGGAAGGAAACATTTTTATAAGCAGTCCTTTCTGTTGTTCGATAGTGATATTTTAAATCCAAAAAAAATCTCTTTTCCCCCAATGGGCTGCATATTGGCAACTAAGCCTTTGCAGATACGGCAAGTCCCCAAATGTGAGAGTCATTTTATAAGTGGCGGTATCTAGTGGCGATCTTCTCTACCAAATTTAAATTTTAATTCAAGTTCTCGTCGGATGCTAAATATTGCCGCAATTTAATTTTGCCGAGAGTACCAGAACCAACTTGATACTCAAGGGATCTTTAACATGCCACATAATCGTACGACGTGTGCGCCTACGATTCTCGCATCCAGAAAAGCTATGGACTCCAGTCGGGATCGAGCTCTCAATGAGCTGACGATGCGGGAACGCTACCTCTCAGCCACCGAGCCGATGATCTAAAAAAACTAATTCAATAATTTATTATTCAAGTACAAGAGTGCTTTATTGTAATTTATTGATTTAAAATTTTCTGCACATGAAATATCTTATATTTCAATTTTAAAAAAATAGTTTTTTTTAAATGACAAATTTGGAAAACAGGATGATTTTTCAAAGTATGTGAAGGCAACTTTCATGGGGCCTCGGGCCTCTTTCTTGCATTTACTGACACTTATTTTTCTATTATTCCCTTTTGTAGAATTAGTGACCTATTATTAACCTTAAATATTGAGCTTCCTAGTGAAATTTTTATACCGCTCCCTCGAATGACAACTATGTACTCTACTTCTTAACCCGGGACGTCTAACTGGGCCTCACCCTTGGTGGGGGCCTCATTTCGTTCACGACTCTGTCTTAATGAGATCATGATCCGGAAAATTTTAATGGACAAATATTATTCTCGTACATTTTCTCTTTCTAATTGCATGTCTACTGGCAAAAGTGGCAAGACTGTATTATGTGGTGATCATTGTTCTTATCTAGGCTTAGGCCTAATACTATAAACAATCATTCAACTCATTCAGTCGAGCCAGTTTGTGCTTAGGTTTTTGAGATTGTGAGTCGTGCGCATTTATTTGTTTCAAATTATCGTTTGAACGAGTATTTGATAATGATTGCTATATACTGTCTACTTTACAGATTTCCAGTAGGGCCAGTTTTGCAGAGGGGCCCAGGGCCTCAAAGAGTCTTAAGACGTCCTGTCTTTAACCATGGGTAATTCATTGAATCAAATTTATCTATCACATGAAAAAAGTATTTATGTGCATTAATATAAAAAAACTATTGGTGCATAAAATATTAAATTGTAACGGTTACATTTAAACTCTGCTTCCTTGACAAATAACGACAGCCAGGTGGCGCTACTTGTTCTTGGGGAAAGGAGAACGTTTTTCATGAGTTCTTTTTGCCGCCGGATGGTCCCGAGCATGGATACACGTGGAGTCAGGGAAAGCCTTTCCCTCCTTTGATGTCTTATGTTATTTTGTTTGTGTGTGTATCTCCTTGTGTTGTGGAACTTCATGAACATTAAAAATATCTTGTTCCTGTAACCATCAAAGGCTGCATTAATTAGTATTTCACAACATGGGAGTATTACAAAATTATTTTTCAATCTATTTATTCACAAATCTCACATCTTTATTTTTTTTCTTATTATAGATTATTCCTCCCGATACATACTGGAACAGTAATAATGTGTATTTTGCTTAAATTTTATCACTTTTTGCTTCAGTTTCAGATTTATAAGCTGTTCAACTCCATCTTTGTCGATTTCTTAAAAAAAATTCTGACCCAAAAAAATCATTTTTATTGCACAAAATTAATATATATGCTACCGTTAAAGTGTGAAAAACGCTATTTCATAAAATAACTAGGTATTTCATGAAATAACTAGCCAAGTCAGTTCAAGTACATAAAATTATTGAATTCTACGATTTGACTAGGTATTCTATAGAATAACGATTACTTGATCGATAAAGCATGGAATACAGCACTCGAAAGTTCTCTGAACTGGTTCTAATTACTTTTAGACTATTTTGAACCCTTATTAAAAGTGTCATCAAAGTAATCCTTGCTCTAATAAATAATGTAAAGTAAAATAAAAGTAATTCATAAAGTTTTAATTAATATTCTTTTACAATTTTGTTTGAAAAAGTTTTTACAATGTTTTTATGAAAAAAAAAGCAAGAGTTTTTCTTCTTAGCATGTATTTTTTTTATAATATTTAAAAATAACTATTTCTGCAACATATTCTTTTTTCCCCTTTCTGTTTAACTAATGTTAACAATATAAGCAATATATATATGTATATATATATATAATAGATTATATCATCTGCTTTTTTCCTTATTATTTATCAATTAATTATCCACAATAGGGATAAATGTATTTTTCGAAAGATTTTAGCTATTTATGATCAATTAATGTATAAAATATTTTTGAAATTGTTTATTTTTCACTTTAACAGTCTGTCATTAGTTACGTCATAGAATAACTAGGTAAAATATGAAATTCTTCATCTTTTATATATTTTAACTGACTTGTCTAGTTATTCTATGAAATAACTGAATTATACACTTTAACGGTAAGATATTTTCTATCCTTAATTGAAAAATGCAAATTATTTTTGTTAGTAAGCAATATTTTTTGCTTGTTTTATAGTTGGAAAAATATGTGATATCCAGTTCATTGATCTCCAGTATTCCCTGCATTCCACCTTAGTTTTAAATTTTAAAATGTACACTGTGATAATATATATATTCTTTTGCTTTGAGGTTTTTAAGATAAATATCTACAAAAAAAAACAATAAAAGTATTTGTTTAAAAATATTTGGAACAATTTATTTAAAAAAATATTTTGGCAAATAATACCTTACCGTTAAAACAGCATTGCAATCTTCCTTGGACATCAGAGCGTAAAAATCACAAAACCGAAATCATATACAGTCGACTCTCGATAATTCGAAGTTGAGGGGACCGATGAAAAACTTCGAATTATAAAGAGTTCGAATTATCCAGAAGGGTAGGAAAAAACTCCCAGATTACATGAAGAGAAATTTTTTTCTAAACATTTAAATTTGAAACTATGTAATAAAGCAACAATTGTACACAGGTATAAAATTATTTTAAAGTGTTTTTAAAAAGTACACATTATATACAAAAGTTAAAAGTCCTGTATTAAAATAATGCATTTATGTATTAAAAACAACTATTAAAACAATACACACTGTGCATAATTGAATTTTTTACTTATAGCATTCAATCTAACTTTGTCAATAGATTTTTCTAGAATAAATGAAGCTTGAAAAATGTCCGCATCAACATGACTTTCAAGGAAAAAGTTGCGTAATTTGTTTAGTGACACTTTAGCTTCTGTCAAAGTTATCAAAGTCAACTCCAATGGTCATCAAAGGGACTTTTTTTACAGAGGAGACAAGCAGAAACAATACAACACGAAATTTGTAAGGTACAACCTGTTTGCTACAGGATTCTACGTGATAGTGAGTGTTTGAATTGTCGAGCGTTTTATAACTTATTTTATAACTTCGAATTATCGCATATTCTATTCCGGCCCCAGCCACAGATTTTACTTCTAAATATTGAGTGTACACGTATTGTTTTAGTTCGAAAACTCAAGAGTTTTTCTAGGGGCTGAGCATCTACTTCGAATTGGCGAGAGGTTCGTATTATCGAAGGTTTGAATTATCGAGAGTCGACTGTATTACATATTTTTTGCTTGCTTTATCAAACAAAATATTGGTAATAAATATCAAAAATATCTTGAATGGTTTTTTTATTTGAAATGCTAACACAGATCACATCATCCATTAGATGTTATTAGTGTTAGATTCCAGGCGGGAAATCTCACTGCGATAGCTGTGAAGAAAGTAGTACTATTTGCGCCATCTCTTAGAAATATTCAAAAATACAAAAATATCACGGAAATTAAAAAGAGGTGTAAGTAGCGACGAATTCAATTTGAAGAATAAAATTTTTCTTTGCGGTGCATGCCATGCGACTCCCACAAAACTGGCACAAAAACGCCGAACGTACGACATGCGACGCCAATGGAGAAAAGGGTTAAAAATTTTATGTTTTCAAACTTGTTAAGAAGAGAAAAATCAGTTTTGATTATGAAATAAACATTTGTAGCCTTTATAAAAAGTAATACTATAAGATTTGTTCAATCAAAAAAAGAATGAGATTATACTAACTTCTCTAATATCACTCATAAAACGAACATACTTTGGCTCCTGGGAAAATCTGGAACTTTTTGGCAAATCTTTGAAATATTTTCCATCAGAATCATCATCCACCAAATTTTCAGATCTACCAATATCGCTGACTTCATTTTGGTTTTCATAATTAGACGTGTTTCCGAATTGAGGGGGTTCCACAATGTCTGGAAGATTTGCTTGTTTCGCCGAATGTATATTTTTCGAGATATTCTGAATATTTTCATATTGCCCTCTGACTTCTGTGTGTGTATTATTTGATTGATTATAAACGCTTTTCTTTCGATCACAAACTTCTAAATCAGGAGTACTGTTAGGTTTCGATTGATATCTTTCTTTTTCGTGGACCTTTTGGCTATTTATTAAGCTCATATCGCTTTTAGAAATAGAAATATCCTTAAAGAATGTTTCAGCTTTAGGAAACTGGATCTTTTCAACTGGAGAGCTAGATTTTAAACGTTCTTCCAAATCTAAAAAGTTTAAATTCCTTAAGAAATTTTCAAAATAAATTCAAAAGAGACTATAGTATATTACTTAGCAAGCTAAATATTTGTACAATAATTATTTGTGTAGTTATGGCCCTCTTCCTCAAAACATAAGTATTTTTATCAAATTAAGTACATGTTTTTGCATATTACCTGGGGTTCTGAATGCGTCGAATTCCTCAAAAAACCCTCGAGGCCGTTCAATTACAGTAGAATTAGCTACAGGCCTAGAAAAATAAAAGGCATCTACAAAAAGAAAGAAAAAGGATTAAAGTAATATTAAGCGTTGTTTCATTCTATATGAGGCATATTTCTTCCGCAAGAAAGAGCAGAATCCCCATAACTTAAGGTTCAATTTAGAAAGACTGTATAGATTAATTATTTGCATGAAAACTATTTATCTAGTTATGACCCACTTCCCCACAAAATAAGTATTTGTATCAGAATTAGTACACATGTTTTTGTATATTACCTGGGGTTCCGAATGCATCAGGTTCCTCAGTAAACACTTTAGGACGTTTAACTATGGTAGAATTAGCTACAGGCCTAGAAAAGCAAAAGTCATCTACCAAAAGAAAGAAGGCAAAATTATATTTTTAGCGTTATTTTCATTCTATATCAAGCATATTTCTTCCACAAGAAAAAGAGCAGAACCCCATAAGACAGTAAATTAATTATTTGCATGAAAACTATTTATCTAGTTATGACCCACAAAATAAGTATTTGTATCAGAATAAGTACACATGTTTATGTATATTACCCGAGGTTCCGAGGGCATCGGGTTCCTCAGCAAACACTTTAGGAAGTTCAATTTCAGTAGAATTAGCTACAGGAGTTCGACGAAAACAAAAGTCATCTGCAAAAAGAAACGTGATTAAAATAATATTTAACTTAATTGTATTCGGTATGAAACATATTTCTGCTTTCATGCGCAAAACCATATCTGTTACTTGTCATTTAAGGTTCTTTTTATAAAGACTGTGTAACTTCACTTGTTATTTTATGACTTCTGGTTCCACTTAGAAAAGCTAATCCCAAAACCTTTTGTTTCTATCTGATAAGAAACATTGAAAATGAGAAGTTAAATTATTTAAAAATATCTTAGAGTGAGTTAAACTCTCAGAAAATTAAATTTACTTCAAGCAAATTGATAATAAAAGGATTAGAAAATATAAATTTAATATAAAAATAAACATTTCATTAACCCTTAAATGTATCAATATAATTTAAATAAATTGAAATCAACCAGAAAATGGGTGTAGTTAACAGGAAAAATACAAAAAAGAATCACATAATTTTTAACCACATTTGTATTTTTACATCAAACAAAAAAAAACTACATTTTTCTTGCATAAATTTATCAGTATATGCAATAATATAAATAATACCGTTACTTTCACCTTGTTTCTATTCGAAAACAATTTTTCCTCAGTTTATATTAATTTTTATATAAATAATTGCAATCAATCACCAATATGAAATTGTACTCGGATAGCACGCTAACAGTGAAATTTGTCACAGATAAAGAAACAAACTATCCATTCGGGAAACGATAAAATAGTTTTGGTAATTAAAAACACACATTAGGAGATATGAGGTTTTAAACATACGATACAAATCTAAATCACTATGCACTGGGAACATGGTATGATTTACACACACACACACAATTTTTAAATTTAATTATTTTCATAATTTTTTTGGTTACGTCCGATGTGTATGTATGATGTAAAATAGATTTTGAGCTCAAAATTTCATAAAAAGCTAACCATTAAATTTTTTAAGGGAAAAACTTGAAACTTATGAAGTGAATTTAAAATGCTACTCCTTCTACAAAAATTGACATACATATATGAAATTTGATTTGAAAGTACGTCAAACTATGTATAACAAAATTTGGTATGGGTTTTGCGATAATATGATTAGTATTCGAAAAAAATTCTTTTTTATAAATGCTTATTGAAAATTCCTTAAAAAATTTGTAAATTCTAAATTCAATTAATTTTTAAAAAATAAGTATTGCTTTGATTGAAAAATGCATGCAAACTTTTATTTCATGTACTATCAGCAACAAGTGAGAAAAGTTTCCAAGTATTAGGCGCAATAGAAAAAAAGCCTTAGCATTTTAAATGAAGACAAACTACACTGCTGGCCACCGTAAATGCAACAACCTGAAGGAAGCACGCAAATAACATGAAATTTACAACATGCATTAGCGGAGGCGAGATATGCAAATTATTAGAATTTCAGCGCAGACACACATTACACACGCCTGTGGCGCCACCTCAAAGCACTATATAAGGCTTGGAGATTTCGACGATTTCAAATTCGGCAATTGTGTTTTTCTTGTGGTTTTTTCAAAAAACGATCAGTTATGTCTCGTAAAAAACAGCGATCAGCTTTTGATCAAGTATCCGAGTTCGACAGAGGAAGGATAGTGGCCTACCGAGATTGTGGATTATCTTTCAGGGAAATCGGTTGTTGTCTTGAACGAAACCAAACAACTGTAATGTGGATATGTAACCAATGGATACAGGAGGGTACGACGGGCCGACGGTGGTCAATCGCATCCACCTCAGTGCACCACTTCAAGTGAGGACAGGCAAATTGGGCGCATGGCAGTGACGGATCGCTCAGTCACATCACGAACCATAGCACAGCACATTGAGTCTGTAACGCATCATTCAGTGTCTGCGCGTACCATTCGACGCCGTTTACAGCAGAGTGGTCTGTCCACAAGACGTCCATTGCTTGGTCTACCCTTAACGCAGAACCATAGGCGTCTCCGCCAACAATGGTGCGATCAAAGAAGGATGTGGGCGGCAGAATGGAATGGAGTTGTCTTTACTGACGAGTCACGCATCTGTCTGCAACACCACGATGGTCGGATTCGAGTCTGGAGACACCGTGGAGAGAGGATGCTGAACAGCTGCGTTATGCATCGCCACACTGGTCCTGCACCGGGTATTATGGTATGGGGCGGTATTGGATATCACTCTCGCACTCCTCTAGTAAGCATTGCCGGTACTTTAAACAGCCAGAGCTACATCTCCGACGTGTTGGAGACAGTTGTCCTTCCTTACTTTTAGAGCTTGGTCACAGCCATATTTCAACAGGATAATGCGCGACCACACGTGGCACGCATTGTCCAAAGGTTCTTCGTCAATCACCAGATTGATTTGCTTCCCTGGCCGGCTCGCTCTCCGGATCTTTCGCCGTTAGAAAACATGTGGTCCATGGTTGCTCAACGATTGAACGAGATTACACCCCCAGCTGCAACACCAGATTAACTTTGGTAAAGTGTGGAATCTGCTTGGTCGGCTGTACCGCAAGAACACATCCAAAGTATCTTTGAATCAATGTCGAGGCGTGTGGCACTGGTGATCTCCAACAATAGAGGCTACTCTGGCTACTGATTCTGGCAGGAACCACACTTCACAGAAGTCTATAAATTTAATAATTTGATACTTAGTCAACATTTATCTACAAAACAAATTTTTGTGCTATCTCTTGTCTTTCTTGGTGTTGCATTTACGGTGACCAGCAGTGTAGTTATTTTATGTTTCTCTGAGATAAGTCTGTTTAAAGTTTTGATTTGCTGTTGGGATGTGAATAAAAACGAACATAAAAGTTTTCACAACTCTCCGTTTTTTAAACTTAGGGCTTTCAAATTTTGTGTGTTTGTAGAAATGTATATAAAATATAATTTAGGCTAAAAATATTAGATTTGATTTTTTGATCGATTTTTGTCAATTGAATCGTATTGTGTCCCCTTAAGGGTTAGATATTGCGTAACCAAGTATTGAAACAATATATATATACGAGTCAGTTCATCTTACTATGAAAGAAAATGCGTAATTAGTCTTACAAAAAATCTAAAAGTTTTTACAATTAAAAGAAGCTTTAACCATATTCCTATTATTTTAAATTAGTTTTTAAATTTTTTAGAAAAAAATATTAATTAGATTGTTCTATATTATGATGAAAATAAACTCCAAAAACGAAGCTAAACAAATTTATTATCGAAAAAAGACAATTAAAATTCAAGTTGTATGAAAAACTTATAGTACAGTGTAATTTTTAAGTTATTTTTATGTATCAGAAAACGCGCGAAAATTTTTTTTCAAAATTAAATGTTTTCATTTTTATTAACAAAATCTAAAAATAAATCTCACTTATTTATCATCTTATCACTAAATCATAAAAAAAAAACCTTATGTGTAACACAAATACAATACCATTTTGAAAGAAAATTTTATTATCCTTCATTTAAATTTTTTCCTCTTTTTTTTTCTATGTAACGTTTCTTACTTTTTGTTACAAAATAAAAATTCAGCATTAAGTTTTTTCACCCCACTTTTTCTATTAATTTAAAAAAAATATTTTTATTCAAGCGTTATGCTCGCTAGTGTTCTCGCCTTTTCTTTCTTAATTTTAATGTATAGAATTAAGCATGTGTGAATTTAGATTAATACAAAAATTAATTTTAACCTGAATCTTCTTCGTCCAGTATCATCGATGGTACAACAACAAGTTGGTCGGTGGAAAAAGATTCTCTGGAGAACTCTACAAAATGAAAATTACGAATTAGACCACAGAAAAATATTTAAATCTATGAATACCAGTTTTAAGGGACAATAGAAGGTAATTATATATGTGTACTTTTCATCTTACAAAACTTCTAATCGCAACCAGATACGGATTAAGATAGGCTGAGGTCCTAAGACAGAAAAGCAGGAAAAATGACAATATATAGCGACCATATTTTTAAGTATGTTTCTATATTTTAAAGGACCATCTTTTATGATTTTTAACTACCACATCTGTATCTTATATTAACCATATTTTTAATGGAAAAAGTGCAAAGCTGAGGTTTTTCTGGGTCATTCATAATTAAGTACAATGAAAAGTATAATTTTACATTAACAAATTTCAAAATTAATGCGCGAATCGCAGAAACTATTTGAAAGATTGATCGTCATTATTAATGCAGGCTCTTTCACCAATTGATGTACATTAGCAAAAATACAAATTAGCAAGTACACAATTTTTTGCATATTGCCCGAAAAATAATCCTGATAGCTAGATTTGTTCTGCTTCCCGACATTATTGATAGAATCAATGGGGCTATCATAAATAAAACTTTTTATATTGCCCTAAAGAGAAGTAGATATATGTGAGAAAAAACGCTTCCGGTGTCTTTGGATTCCCTTTATTCCTTTATACCAACATACATGAATTTATGTCCAACTTTCCCTGTTTTTTGAAACTATGCATACCGCTTGAAGTTCAAAAATAAAGGACGACGAAGGCAAAATATAATTTATTTACTGCACCTTTTGCTGGCTTGCCCTTTATGACGAAAACTACTTATTTCAGTACATCCTATCTTTCCTACACATTAGATATATTCAATTAAAATTTGTAGCAGGAGAGTTAAATTACTCTATTATTGATAATAAAGACAGTAAGTAATGCGTGCTTGGAAATCTACGTTTTGCATTATATTATATACAGGGTGTCCCAAAAAGACCGCATAAACTCTGCACAGCTAAATTCCTCGTTGGGAGTACATAAAAACTGCCCAAAGAAGCGTTCATGTACGATCCATAGTTTACGAGAAAAATACGAAAAACGAAGTATGACGTCCCTTCACCCAGTGCAAGAAAAAACACTTTATTGACATATCAACAGCAGTATATGCACAATTTAAGGCAGTTGTTCAAAATGTACACCGTGCATGTCGAGGCAGGCTTGAGCGTGCCGTGTAATGGCTGTCATCACACGTCGCAGCATCGTGGGGTCCACCGAAGTACAAGCAGCATCCAGACGAGCAACTAAGTCCATTTGTGTTGTCACTACGTCTCGATACACCAATTCTTTGAGATAGCATGTCGCAGTAGTCGCAAGGCATGTCGTAGGTACATGTCGCAGTAGTCACGAACGGAATACATGACCACCATACGAAGACTACCGATAGCTGCAAGATACAGCCTTTTAAATACCAGTTCAACGGCGGCTTAACGTCATTCCACGGCGCGTGCATGCATGAGCGACGAACGTTTTAAACATTATCGTCTGGAAAGATATGCAAATACTTTTGTTGATATGTCCAATAAAGTGTTTTTTTTTCTTGCACCGGAAGTGACGTCATACTTTGTTTTTCGTATTTTTCTCGTAAACTATGGATCGTACAGGAATGCTTCTTTGGGCAGTTTTTATGTACTCCCAACGAGGAGTTTAGCTGTGAAGAGTTTATGCTGTCTTTTTGGGACACCCTGTATATATATAGTATAAGCAGTGGTCACGTAAAGTCGAGGTATTGCGAAACGAAGATATTTGATCTCTGAGCTGTCTTTCGATGAAAACCCAAATGAGCCTTATCAGATATAGATTCGCCGAGTAAGATGGCCAAGATATTAATTGGAATTCATCTTTATGCTTCGCGAACCCTTCTAACACAATTTTAGCCCTTTGATATGGGACGCTGTCCTGCTAAAAAGTTCCATTTCCAATTGGGAAAACAAACGCCATATAAAGGTGCAACTGACCCACAATTGTCTACTAATTACTCTGTTTTACGGTCCCTTTTACCAGAATTAAGATTCCCAGAGTCACCCTTGAGAACGTTCCCCAAAGCATAATAGTGCCATCATAGTCTGTGTACATGGAGGGAGCAACTGTTCGATTGTTGAAGATGGCGCACTCTGACACAACCATCTATGTCATGAATGAGAAATCGTGATTCACTTAACCAGAAAACTCTTTTCCACTTATTTATGATCATTGCTTCTGAACTCACTCCAGGCGTAGTTGACAATGACGCTTGGTCAGCAGAGGCCCACTACTGAAACGTCTGTTGTGCAGTCCAACAGTGTCCACCAAACTGTATGTTCCGAAACATTTGTACTTGAACTTGCATCGTATTAGACTGTCAACTGACCCACTATCTGGCGTTGGTAGTTAGTTTACTTTTTCCACACACACTCGGCCGAAGTTAAATACCATTCTCTCATAAACACGTGGCTTCCACGTCACCCAGAATAGTTCATTGAAAATTATGGAGGTACTTGTAATGTTTTGGCTCGATGATGGATAGAAAAAAAAAGAAGAAATTATTAAAAAAGATTCGGCTATCATACCAACTCAAACTATCAAGGTAACTCAAATAGAACGCTCCATCCCAGAAAAAGTTCCCATTGCTTTTGAAATGTTCAAGCCTCAAATTTTTTATAAGAAACCAAGGCAGTGCCCGAATAGAAGGAAATTTGGGCGATTGTTATGGATAAAAATATAGCAAATGTTTTACCATTTTGGAATTGTCACTACATGAGTCATTTTTTGAAATAACTTGCTTAGAGTAGTATGTAATGTTTTTTTTTTTATGAAGCATCAAAGTTATATGACCTCATTTTCTCAGAACGGCTTAAATTATGGTAATTTTAACTAAACCAGTAATAGTTTTTGGTCCATTTGTGCCTGTGATTAACGGCACGGCTATGAAAGATCCCGTTAGTGAAAAAAATCAGTGAAATGGAATTTACGGTCACAGTACCTAATGTGGGGAAATATATCAACAGAGGTGTTTTTAAAATGAAGATGTTCTATGAATAGAAAAAATCTATGTTTCTTATGCATAAAAAAAGAACAAGTGTTGTACCATTTTGGAATCTTAACTAAATGGGCCCACCTTTGAGAAACTTTCCTGGAGTTGTGTGCAATTAGCTTTTTTTATGGAGAATCAAAGCTATAAGCAACATCTTTTTTTCAAACCCCAACTCACACAAATTAAGTTAATTTTAACTAAACCGGCAAAGTTTTTTGTCCAACTTGGGACTGCGATTAATAGTATGGCTATGTAAGATGTTAGGAAAAAAATTCATTGTTGTAACAGACTGTGTTTTTAACTGTAACCGAAAGGATTACGTAGTAACTGTTTATAACTGTAACTAAAAGGATGACGTAGTGACTGGTTGAGAGATCTGTGCTGCTCTCAGTTTCTAGGTGGACAGTTAGTATATAGGCTAGTTAATTAGTTTTTAGTAAGTGTGAGGACGTCTTATTGTTGTGTGAATCTGCGTCTTGTTTTATTTAATCTTGTGTCTGCTCTGCTGTCAAATGATAATAAAAGGAGGATTTGAACCTGCGTGGAAAGTGTCTTCATTTGGATTTTGATAATCTATATTGCATTCCATACATCAGGACGTTTTTTACATTGTGAAATCTGTGGTCACAGTAGCTAATGATGTGATGGAGGGTGTCAATTATCGACATTTTCGAAAATGTGTGTGTGCTCGTCCTTACTGAACCAAGTGCAGGGGAATTTTTTCAATATTTTTCCCAAAATAGATATGAAGCAATCTTTCACTTCGTGACCGATTATCATTAAGTTTCGGGACACCCTGTACAGATGGAAGTGTGTGTGGCGAGAGAGAGAAGAAAAACTTCGAAAAATAAATCACGTTATTTTATGAATGGTTACAATGGTATATTTGTGTAGTTTTAAGAAGCAACATTAATGCTTATAATATTGAGTTTTGGACAATACGAATTAAACAAAGCTGTCACTAAAATGATCTGTTCAAAGTAATTATTCAATCGGTAAAATCCTAGCACAGCACACTGCTGTATTTAGCGACAAAAGTTTTTCGCCAAATGGCGCCAAGTAAAAAACCGCGTTTTTCAAAATGGCGTCAGAGACAAAAACAAGAGGGGAAAACGTGGTTTTCAAAGTGGCGTCAAGAGAAGAAAAACATCGAAAAAACGTGGTTTCTAAAACGGACAACACAGGAAACAAAATCAAAAATAAGAAATTAAATGCAAATTTCAGGCATCCATTACAAGATTCTATCAATACTTCATTCATACAAAAAAAAAAACAATCATTATTTTCTTATCTTTTATTCAGAAAAAAATCCATCCGTCGTGTTTTTACGAAGAAAACGGGGTTTCTAAAACAGCTTCAACAAGGAAAACTGAAAAAGCGTCGCTTATAAAACACTGCAGTGGGGGGAAAAAATCCAATATGAATGTCTTAGGCCAGGGGTCGGCAACCTTTTGAGTCGGAAGAGCCCAAATTACAATTCACAGAATTTCAAATTTTTAAAGAGCCACAAAATTTTTTCTTGCCAACAATAAATAGTGCTTGCATAAATAAAGTTTTTTATTTTAAAAAAACTATTCTATTTATTCATATATGTAGTGTAGTGTTTATGTAGTGTTTTTCACAACAAATTAGATTATATATATATATATATGGCATTATTAGATAATTACATATTATTTAAGTAAAAAATTAAAACAATTCACATTTACTTACAACACTACCTTGTACTTCAATAACTAACAATTGAGCAAACAAATTTATTGGGAGCGATGGCTTTCCGTGGTTATTCAAGTAGAAATTAAAAACTTTATTAAACAATGTAACTTGTACTTAAAAATAAAACAAAACAATAACTTGCATTTGAGCAAACAAATTCAATGAGAGCGTTGGCTTTGCATGGTTTTAGAAAGTTTGGATAAATTTGGCTCATAATTTGTTGTTTTAAGTTTCAAACACGACTCTAAATTTTCATTTATTAGTTGGCTTCTTACTTTACTTTTAATTATATTCATGCAAGAGAACGCTTGCTCGCACGAATATGTCGATCTGAAGATAGTCAGCAGTAAAAATTCCAACTTCTTCACCTCACTGTAGCAATCTAGAAGACTATTCCATGCGTCGAATATAAGTGCCTCAACTCGCGGCATGTCTTTTAAAGCTGTTCACTTTTGTGGCGTTACGGACATGCATTTCTGGGCCTCCAACTCTTCCAACTTGCTTTTCGAATCTGTAAATCTTCCACTCCACAAAGCTTTACTTTTTAAATCGATCAATTGCATTTCTTGAGATCCATTACCAATTCCAAATGGCTCAATGTGGATTTCGTTACTATTTGTGTTGAGAGGATTTACTATGAATGCTAGAGTGGTTTTGAATGGAAACATCCGACGACGGCATCATTCGAGAGCTTCCGACAGACTGACGACAGTGAAGACGCGTGTCACGGGGGAGGGGTGCGGTGAAAAGCGAGTACAAGTGGCTGAGAGATAGAAACGGTGCCTAATCCTCGCTAATCAACTCAGAACGATTTTTAAATGTTTTTGAAGTAAAACTTCTTTACGCACGCTTTCCATGGGGAGTAAGCTGGCGAATGGGTGAAAATAGCGTTACAAAAAGTGTAACCGGGTGAGGCGAACGGAAGTTGAGAGGGAGATATAAGTTAGTTAAGATAGAAAGACAGAGTTACATTTCGAATATTACTGTAGAGGCAAAAGAGAGCAACACTGTGATCGAATGAGTGAGTGAGTGATCGAGTGAGTGAGTTGCTTTTATATCCTATTCATAAAAAAAAGGTCTTCCCACCTACTGTAATTATCAAGATATTAATTTTTTAAACAGCATCTGTACAGTATTCTTGTGTATGATCAACCTTTTTAATAGATTGTCACATTTGACTAATTATATAGTTGTAGAATACCAACATGGGTTTTGAAAAGGAAAATTTTCGCTGAATACATTGTCAACCATAGGAAGAATGATTCTTGATATCATGAATGACAGAAAAAAGTTGTCCATGGTTACTTTCAATTGCCAAAGTCTCAGAAAACACTTGTCGGACTTGAGTGATCCCGTACTTGATTCAAGCAATGTTTTATTTCTATAAGAAACCTGATCAAATGATGATGAAAATGTTGACATCCCGAATTTTAATTGTATTGCGAAATTTAAGCGCAAAAACGTTAGATCAGCAGGAGTGGCAATTCATCAGAAATCAAATGATGCCTCGAATGTAGTAACTTCGAAAATGGACATTTTATTACGATATATTCGTGAAATCGATATTCGTTAATTATCAATTGGTGATATATGCGCTGTCCACTGTGTTTTGGACAATGGAACAAACATCATAATGGTAGTTGCTTACATTTCGCCCAATTGCACAGTTAATATTATAAAGTTTTTATTTTAAAGAGATGATTTACGGTCGAATAGGCTCTGAAGAATTAGGAGAAAACTATCATACGTTGCCACTAATTTTAGCAGGAGATTTCAATGTTAATTTCGCGTCCGAAGATGGACAACTCTTGGTAAACTTTCTACAAGATAAATTAGAACTACAAATGAATAATAACAGAAATGAGCCTACCAAAAGACATGAAACAATCGATGCTTTCTTTCGAAAAGATATATACCTCATTTCTCATACCATGAGCTTATTGTTTCGTTAATACAATCAACACAGTAATTACCGATGTATCCGATAATGAAAATAATGAACAAAAATATAAAAAAAATCTATTCAACAATATTATTTTATCGATGAAAACCCATAAAAATTTAAATATTTGTAGAACATTGACATGTTTATATGAATATGCATGTATATATATTATACATATATAAACATATATATATTCATACATATAGATGGAGCTAAAGAAATTTTAATTCAGTCATGTGGTTTTAAGCATACTCGTTTTTTTTTTGATAAAATAAATAATATTTGCGTTTGGAACTAAAGAGCCACAGCTTTCCATCCAAAGAGCCGCATGAGGCTCGCGAGCCGCAGGTTGCCGACCCCTGTCTTAGGCTGATGAACTAACGATCTCCATTTCTCTTAAAAACAAATTTTCAAATTTCGGACATCCATACCTACCGAAATATTTTCAATCGTTCACTCATTTACAAAGCAAGCATTTCTTTCATCTTTCCCTCAAAAGAAAAAATATCCATTCGTCGAGCTTCAAAAAAAAAAAAGAAAACGTGGTATTCATAATGGCTGTAAGTAGAAAACAGAAAAACCGTTGCTTCTAAGATACAATAGTGAGAAAAAACATTGTCCAAATTGAATTGATCAACGCATCTCCCTTTCTCTGTAACAAACATTCTTTCAGCAGTTGCTTCATTTAAAAAAAAAAAATCCACTCATTCCTTTAATTTCAGCTTTCTAGAAAAATCATACACGTCTTCAAGTTGACCGCTGCCCAAATCAGGAAAAACTGAAAAATTTTCCCTAAATTTTGCAGGGTTACCATAATGTAAACTTTATCACCAAAAATTTTGTCGCCAAGAAGTGTGCCCTGCTAGGATCCACCCATTCAATCAATTTGTAGATAAGAAGATGAAAGTGACTTCTTGAATTAGAAGCAGGGCTTGTGTAGTGAAAATCATATAATTTGATAAAAAATACCCTGAGTAACTTGAAAAATGTCAAATACAATATTAAATTTACTGAAAATAATATTGTGTTGAAAAGTAAAACAGAGGGAAAAAATATCTCCCTGTTCAATTAAAAGTTGTTCTTTGTACTGTAGTATTAAATTATATACTGAAAGGATCTCCGAACGTGAGTAGTTGACAAGAAGAAAACTGAATTATATATACAATTAACTATGTTGTTCAATTGATTTACCGGATATGCTTTTTGAAATATTCAAGCTAACTAAAATAATTCGAAATGCTTTTGGAATTTCAGAACATAATTTTTGAAAAATGCCTTTAAAATTTAAAATATGCTTAAAAAAGTGGTTAAAAAAGGCTAAAAAAAGAAGGAATTTATAAATTCAAAAATTTTTTTTAATGATCGCTTTGAATGTATAAGTTTAGGTTTGTAATGGTTAAGATGGTTTAGCTAGTCAAGATTATGTGTCATTAAAATACAATATTTGCTTATTAAGATTATTTTGCTTTTATTGTAGACTAATTGCTTCAAATTGAGTTAATATCAGTTACATGTAAATAAATTATCGAAAAATCAAAAAATTAAGAGTCATTTATTGCGCATTCGGTTTTGAATTATATACATAAAAGTGATTGAAATTTTCATTTTTACTTACCGAAAGATCGCATTTCTTCTACAGAGCCGAATGATTCCCATTCTGTATCATTTGATTCACTACAACCTATGTTAGAAAAAATATACATAACACAAATTGCTGTAAAATAATTTTTTTTCCTTATTTGAAAAATAATTTCATAAAACTTTTGCAAAAAAAAAATTTTTTTTTAATTTAAAAACTTAAAAAAAATTTGAAAAATCAAGGAATTTTTGAAAAAAAATTGTGGCCGAAAGAAAGTTTAGATATTTTTACTTACAGAATTGTAAAAAGATAATCCTGAGACTATAAGGAGAGTGAGTGAGAGAATGTTAACGTCGCACTGATTAGCAACACGAGGGCTTTTGGCGACGGTCCGCGTAATTTTGAACTATGGTCAAGTGACGCGGACGACACCTGAGCTGGCACCCCCTCTCCTAACTAGCACACCACACCAACGGGAGGACGTTTGAGCTCTCGACAGATTTAACGTGCATCGCTCCCCTCCACGGCGGGTCTTTAGTGGTATTAGGATCGAACTTATGACATGCTAGCCATGATCGGATGCCTAGACCACTCGGCCACCGCGGCCTGAGACTATAAGGAAAGTTATAATAATTGTTCGCATTTTTTAACGGTACAATAATAGAAATATATAATACCCCCTGTTTTTCCCCAAAAATAAAACTTGAAACTAAACTTTAGCACGATTTATCAGGAGACCTGCAATATAAGCTCTACCCACAAAACAAGTGAACGACAAATAACAGTTCAGATACAGAAGACGTGGGTACCTGATAATCAACTAACGTCAACTAGATTATTGCCGAACGGTCAATCGAAATAGAAACGCAACATACGGGCACATTTTATAACTAATGGTTATAGCTACTATTAATTTGAATCTACGGTATTCAATACGTCTGTGTTTTGCAACGCATGATTAGTATTTTATTGAATAATAAATTTAATAGGAACAATGTTTTGATCCTCAGATAAAGAGGAAAGGAAAAAGAAATATCAATTGCAAAATGAATATAAGTAGACTTGGTGGAAGACTCCAGGTGTGGGAATCTTCAGGCTTTTCCCGCAAAGAAAGGTTGGATATTAAATGTTTCGAAAATGGCGATCAGAAAACGATAACCTCAATCAACAGGTGAATGAGAGAATTGCTAAAAAGTTTAAGTAAAGTCTTCTATTAACACAACAGCCCTGGGTGAGTCACGGTCTTCGCAAGAACCTTCTTCCATTCCGATCACCGCTTAACGACAGTTACTTTTAAAACTTCAAAATCGTCAAAACAATCAATTTGGGCCTACTACTGGTTCTAGTTCCAATAAGTTTGTAATTAAAAATTCTGAATGTCAAGGGTAAGTAAAGTCAACTATTATTTTTTTAGTTGAAAAACGTAATCTGTGAATGAATTGCTGACAGATGAGCAAAGAGGGCTTGATTAATTGCAGAGTTGATATTTAAGCAATATAGCACCTGTTAGATTTATCTCTATAAAAGAATTCAAAGCATCTGAATACACAGGAGGGATGATTTTCTTCTCAATGTGAGCTGTCATAAGCTTGATGGTGATCTTTCAGAAGAGGAGGTACAAGCATTTTTTTTCATACAAATATTTGTGCATAAGACATCCCTTCAAAATAATCTAATTTAATCCTTTGCAGCAAAAATTAATACAAGATCTACTCTTACTTTCCGGAAAATATAGTAATAATAAAAGTGGGTTTTTCTGTCTTATCAGAAGCTGAAATATATAGGACAATGGAAGGACAAGATCGTGATCGTGTGAGTGTGTTAATTCCCTCAAAATTTTATTATTAAACATTGGAAGAATGAAGATTATGTTTCTGTTGTCAAAATTTGATGGTGGTTTTAAGAGAAAATATAATGCATCCATTTTAGAAATATTTCAGTGCTATGTGCGACTTTTTACATCATATTTAAATGCAAAACTGTAGCCACAAATATCATGAATGTACTCTTATTCCGTAATATGTTTAATTGTATAAAGTGTCACGAAAAAAAACTATTTGTATATTGAAGCGAAAGTTAAAGGAGTGCGTATCATTCTTGAAAGGATTTCTAAAGTCTACTTCATTGTAAAAATACTAAAATAAAGATATCTATTGATATATTTTTTTTTTTTTTGCAGGGAAGATAATTATACAGTTAAGAAATACATTAAAATATGATTGCTTTAAAAGTTATAGAAATTTTTTTCAATACATTACATTATAAAATTTCAATAAGGTCAATCCTTACAAAAATCATTAAAGAAAATAAATTATTTTATCGCATGCCTGTGAATTCGAAACAATTTAATGATTAAAAATGTGAAAATTTTCTCTTTGTAATTATAAGAAAATTTTTAATGATTAAAATATTGATATTTTAACTCTCAATGAGTTAACAAGGATGAAATTTGAACTGATTTCCCCACATTTGAATACATTAAAATACACGATTACATTTGAATACATTATTGATCACATATTTTAAATAACAGTTTTACTTCGATATACGAATATTTTTTATCTAAACTGATTTCACATAATTCTCATTGCTAATCTGTTGGGGAAGACAATTTTTTAAAAAAATTAATAAATTTTTGCTTTTAGGGGATTGAATAGTTTCCATACAGCTAATTAGACTGAAGACTAGGAGTTAAGCAGATATTAAAGCCCCATATTTTTTATTACTTGTACATTATATTAATTGATCACAAAGTGTATGAGTGGGGGGGGTCGAAATATCTAAGCCAAAGGACTTTTGATAATCGATATGTTCCGATAAAACTTGATGGATCAGAGTATTTTGTTTGATTCTCAATACTTTTCTCTTGTTTCACAGGTAACTATGGAAATTGCATCAATAAAATATAAGAGTATTTTCCCCTGTGCTTTCAACCTGCTCCTGAAAGTTCATTATTCTTATTGCAGCTAATGGGGCGTGTTATCATCGCAATTACTGCATTATCCCTTACATGCATTACCGTGAAAATATCGAATAGACTTAACTCGGGTAAATAGACAGAATTGATTTATTTCAGCTCCTTTCCAGGATACTTTATTTGCAAGATCATTCGTTTCAAAATTATGTTACTGAATACGTTACAAATTTTATTTGTAGGTTTTGCAATAATTCTCATCAGATGCGAACTAAACAGAATTTGACATATCTTTATATTTATAATAATCTCCTTTACATTAAGATAATATGCAAGGATCAAAATAAATATAATTTTTGAAATCTTTCGCCCAAATTATATAGGGATACGAAAACTTGCTGAATTCTATTTATGCTTCTAAATTTTTACACGTTTCTTCTATCCACTATTAAGGCATTCATCTTTCAAATGTCCGGTACCATTTTAAAGTTCACTGTTTTGTAAAAAAAAAAACATTATGAAGAAAATTACTGTTTTTTATTAAAACCAAAAATTAAAAGTGTGTAAAACTCATACTTTGATATTGAAATGATTAAAAGTTTAAAGTCGTAGGACACTTCAATGATTAAAAATTGAATTGCACAATGAATGCTAAAATCAGTAATTGGTGACCCTCTCTAGATGACAATATAATCTGACATACTTCGATAGAAGGGGTGATAAAAATACCTAATTTTATCTTGTGATATAATGTTTAGGCATTTCTCAGTGGCCAAAACTGTGGACACTTTTGAAAATTCTTACATTTTTTTAATTTATATGCTTAAAGAAAATCTAACATTGCACAAAATGCAAAGTCTTTTATATCATTTTCAAGAATATTTATCACTGAATTCAGTACAAAAAAAGAAATTTAAATATTTGCAATGCAAAAAAAGTTATGCTGCAATAACTATCGGTATACATTAGATACTGTTGATAGCAGTGAGTTATCAGTACTTAGTGGGGTAGCCTTTGTTTATATAATAGCTTCCCATCGATGTTTCATTGAGCTAAAAATAGTTTTAAGCTCTTCCTTCGCTATTACATGTGATGCCAGGAAACAAGTATAACCTCAAATAGTTCCCTTTTATTTCATGGGTACATCATTCGGACAAGAGTTTTCAAACGATGCCACAAGTTTCCGATAGGATTGAGGTAGTGTTTGCAGCCCCAGGATCCCGGTAGTTTTTTTCAAATCCCGGGATTAAAATAACTAATCCCGAAATTTAATTTTTGTCTGAATTACATTTTTTTTCAAAAGTATTGGGAATCTGGTATTATATTTAATATATCTTATTTACTAATTTTGTACTGTATACGTTTAAATGTCAGTTTTCTTGTATGTTGAATCTTGAAGGGTTCGAGGCGGGTGGGTATGTTAAACCGTGAAATTTGATTTATTTTCTCTTATTTCCTTCTGTAACCGCCTCCCCATCAAGAGTGGGGTCAGAAAACGGACATTTCTTCCACCCACTCTTGAGTGGTTACTTGATATTCAAATAAATTTTCGTGATCTCTACCATCAACAGACCTATTTTTGAATAAATTGGCCTGCTGATGTTAGTCCAAATCAATCATTTACATTTAGCTCGTATGAAACAGCAACAGGTAATTATGTTTTTAATTCTGAATTATGATGTACTTTTTAAGATATAAATTAATATACAAATACTGTAGTACCTCCTGTAAGATACACATTGAATAAGACACAGTTAATGTCAGGAGCGGTCGCTTTGAATATGGACCTTATGTATTTACCTCTCATTTAAGGAAATTTTATCTAAGTTAGGGTTTGGCAGCCTCGGGATCCCAGTGTTTCTTCAAATCCTGGGATTAAAGTAACTAATCCCAGGATTTAATTTTTGCCTAAATTATGTTTTGAAATTTTATTCTCATTAAAATTTATATAGAGAGCTTCCACTTCCGAAATGAGACATTGCGCAACATTCATTGCTATTCCCCAGTAATAAAAAAAAATGACTCATTTGTTTGATGTGTTTATAATAAATTTTGATTTTGATTTTTCTTTTCTGAATCATCAATCAGGAATAATTTTTTCTGAATTATCAATTTAAGTCAATATAAAAGATGTGTTTTCTTTAGATTTCTCTCTCTCTCTCTTTTACATATCAAGAGATAAATTGAGAGTAATATTATTTTATTATAAGTAAATTCTTATAAGCTGTTATTGCTGTTCGGAGCATCGAAAAGGTATTTCTTCAAAATTCTTTCTGAATATTTAAAGTTTGTGAATTAACTCATTTATAGGTGAGATATTCACAATGTTTTCTTCTTCTTTTAATATACAGAAAGATAAGTTTAGTAGTATTATTTTGTTATCATTATAAATATATTTTCAAATTAGATTGCATGAATTAATATTTAAATGTTGTTAAAAATATTTCGAAAAGATATTTTTTGAGGAAGCTAAAAAACAGAATTTTATTGGACTGTGAAATATACAATGTATTTATTATTATTATTTTAAAAATTGAAGTCTGTTTTTTGAGTATTTTTTATTAGAGTTAATTTTAGTGTTATTATGATTAATTTCTAGTGTTATACGTTAATAAGATTTTTTTTTTAAAAAAAAGAAAAGTACATTTTTTTTCTATGGGAGTTGTATAAGTAGAAAAATATTTTAGATTAAAATTTATGTCAATCCATTCTATTATTTGTACGTGCTGTGTATGTGAGCTTGTCGGAAAAACGGATCAGTTAAGACTTCATAATTTAAATTTTGAAAAATCTACTTCCTTAGAATGTCTTACCATGCCATTATCAATTCTAAATATAATAAAAATAAAAAAATAGGGTTTCGATGAAAATTTAAAAAAAAAATATGGGCTTTTTATTCTGTTTTAAATTTACAATAAGATTTTAGAAAATCTCAAACATATCGATTTTTAATTCAAATGGGTCAATTTTTAATGAGTTCATTATGTACTATTTTTAGGGAATTCATTATGTACTGTTTTTTATAATAAATTAAGTTTTGTTTTGATTTGTTTCAATAAAAAATAATATTAAACCAATCTTTTAATTATGTTTTCAGTTTTATTATGTAATTTCAACCATGATAATGTGCAAGCATTTTTCATAAATAGTTCAGTCCTAATCCCGGATTTGAAAATATAGCACGGGATTGCAAACCCTAGATTCAGGTCAAGAACAACAATGCTATTTAGTCAAGAAGCAATGACATTACAGATAAAAGAGTAGATTGAACACCTAGAAAGAGATATGTAGCGAGAAAGTGGTCTTTCCTATGTTAAAATTGCAAGATAGGTGGGTGGACTATATCTGGAGACTGAAAGTTTTGTTAAAGATGTCAGGAGACAAATTTAATAAAAAAAACAAAGCAGGGAAAGGTCGAAAAAGGTGTACCACATCTGTTGATGACAGAACAAAAATACTATGTCTACAAGATAAAAGAATGTCATCAACGGTCATGAGAAGTTATCTGAATGATGCTGGTGTTTCTGTCAGTTCAAAAACATTAAGAAAATTAGCAGATATTAAACAAAGAGGCAAGATTCCTTGAAAAAAGCCTTATCTAAATTTACAGCAGCGCTAAAAGACTACAGTGGGCAAAGAAACACATTAATTGAATAAATGATTAGTGGCCACAAGTTCTATGGAACGATGAAACTAAGTTATCGTTATTTGGTTGTGATAGCTGAAAATATGTAAGACGCATAATAGGAGAAGTGCTACATGCTGACTGCATCCAGACAACTGTAAAGTACCCACATAGTTTTATGATTTGGTTATGCATATGGTATCACACACATTTATACAAGGGGTGATCAAATGAAAAGGTACGAAACGACACGGTGGGTACAAATATAGACTTTATTCAAAATATACACCATAGGCCTGAGCACAACGATCCCACTGATGAACAAGCCGCAGGATTCCTTGTTCCCAGAATTCCTGTGGCTGTGACGAGATCCAGTCCTTCACAGTGTCCTTGAGTACGTCGTCCGAGTTGAAGCGCTTTCCTTTCAGGTGTTTCTTCAGTGGACCAAACACATGGAAATCGCAGGGTGACATGTCCGGACTGTAGGACGGATGGTCCAACGTCTCCCATTGGAACTTGTCCAGTTCCATTTGTGTGACTCTGGAGACGTGTGGACGCGCGTTATCATGGAGCAGAACCACACCCTCCGTGAGCAGCCCCGGTCTTTTGTTCTTGATGGACCTGCGTAGGCGTCGGAGTGTCTCACAGTACACATCGGAGTTAATGCTTTTTCTGTGCTCGAGTCATTCTGTGCTCGAATCATTTGGACGCCGCTTTTTATAAGAGCCTTTGTTCTCTCCTGCGCATGCGGGCACCCGCGCATGATCCGATCCCAGTCAGAGTCTCCAATGGCATCCCGAGATGTCTCGCTACATTCTCCCTTGGCGGAATATGCAAATATTTAACTGTTTCATTTTTATGTCGTTTCGTACCTTTTCATTTGATCACCCCTTGTATCATCGATGGGACACTGAATACCAGAAAATAAATTGACACCATTATAGAACCTTAACTTCTACCTTCCATCAGGGATCTATTTATCAAAAAGGGTTCATTAATTTTTCAGCGAAATTCTCCTCTTGGTCATACAGTAAAGCAATAGAAGGGTAGCATTCTAAGATTATTGAATTGTTGTCCTGGCTAGGAAACAGTCCTGACCTTAATCCTAGTGAAAATTTGTGGCATTGTTTGAAAACTCTTGTCCGAATGAGGTACTCATGAAATAAAAGGAAACTAATTGAGGCCTTCAATTGTTTCATGGTACCATGCAATAACAGAGGAAGAGCTTAAAACTATTTTCAGCTCAATGAAACATCGATGTGAAGTTGTAATAAAAAATAAAGGCTACCCCACTGGATAACTCACTGTTATCGTTATAATAATTAATGTATATCAAAAGTTATTGTATTTGTATTTTAAACAAACTACAAATATTTGTAGTTTGTTTTTCGTATTGAATTATTTGTTTGTATCAATAATAAATTATCTTTAAAATGATATAAAAGACTTTGCATTTTGTGCAACATAACATTTTCTATAAATCTACAAACTTAAGAAACATAATAATTTTAAAAAGTGTCCACACTTTTGGCCACCACTGTATTTGAAATTTTAGGGTGCCAGAATCTTATGAACTATTTTATCCATACATGTTGCATTGGCGAAAAATCGGGTTTTCGGGTAGGCCAAAAAAGTCAATCGGCAACAGTCCAGACATATATGAGCCGTTTTGGGCTGGCCCCTGAATAACATGCCAGGAAAGGTGACGTGACCAACATAAAGGTGTCATGAACATATTATTGAGCTATTTAATTTGTACGTGGGATTACTAGGAGATTTTCTTTCAAAAGAAACAGCACTCCACACCATCACATCAGAGATAATGGCTATATGACTGTAAAATTAAGGCTGATGAAGACCTCTTGTCCCAGCTCCTCTACATACAAATGGGATGGTCATATGCTCTAAAACTAAAGTGAGATTCTTCGCTGAACACTTAGAAATGCCAGCTACCCCTCTACAAAACTCTGCTGATGTTATGAGATTAAGAAGTCGTAAAGGAATGTGGTTAGTGCAATCTCGCCACAGCCAAGCTCCATGAAACAACAAATGGAAAAAGCTATAACACGTTAAGGTATAATTAATAATGTCGTTGGGGCAGTTTAGGAATACTACACAATAACCTAACATGGGCGTTCATTTGTGCGGCTTATCCTTCCAGAGTCCTCATTACTCCAATGAATTCCTTGTAGCAACCATTGCTATCAGTACCTTCGCACTGCTGTATCCGAATGGTACAGGTGTTTGGTAGGCTCAATCAATTTTACGTAATTAGTGTTACGAAAGCGTTAAAAGTCGTTATATTGACAAGAAAGTCTGACAACGTCGAAATGGCATCATTGGCTGTGTATGCAGAGAACTTAAAAGCAGAAAAAACAAGCCATTCGCAATTGTTATCTGTTTTATGTAATGCTAGATGCGAGAGTAGAAATGTGCACCACAACCAAAGCTAACATTCATTGGTCTAAAAAAATTAATGCTCTGCATATTTGGTATAAAAGAATTTCCATGCGAAATTTTGAGAATATTTGATTATTTTTAAGCGTGCCTCGATTTTTTTCAAGAGTGTATATTCTGAGAAAGAGAAAATGAGAATAAGTTAGTAGAATTATCAGCTAATGTTCAATTTTATTATTTTTGCTTCAGTATTAAAAGAATTTATGTAACTCAAAATCCACATACTTTCTTCTTTTGTTGCTGAATCTAACCATTCTTCTGTGTCACTCTCATTCGTCCAGTTGTCCTTAGAATTCATTGTTATTATGCTTCCTAAAAATTATATATCATTTTTAGTACTAAAAATAATTAAAATACATGAGAATGCAATACTTGATGCATACACTGCGTGAGAGTGAAAATGCAGCATCCCAAATGCATGGGGAATAAGAGAATGAAAATCGGTAAATAGAGAGAAGAGACTGATTGCAGGCTCACCACGGGTGGCGATCCTAGCAGCAACACGTCCTGGAAGGGATCTTTGAGTCTTAGCCTGAGGGATGGATGACTATTCGCTTTAAGCCATTTTCACAGATCGTATTTCGAGAACGGTAGTAGCAGTGCATTTAAAAGAGAGCCAAAACGAACACTGATATGCTCAATGTGAGAAATCAAAGGCTACCGGTTACCAAGAAACATTTGATTACTGATTGTAGATAGGGTTTCTTTCCCGGGAAACGATGAGATTTCCAGACTTTTTGTGTTCCTTGAATTATACTGAGTTCCCCGGAATTCCGGAATGACACGGGGCTGAAATAATCTGAGGAAGCTAGTTTTGTCTTGACTGTGGATTTCGACATCCGATATAAACTGTCCGCACTGATGCTATTTGCGATTGTTCACCAAGAATTCTTTGGAAGGAAAAATGTTCGTTTCAACCCCAGAAGTGGTGTAAAAGTGTACTAAGAGAAACCGTAACATTGGGGAGAATTTTTGTAGCTTGTCGCAGGGAAGAGTAAATACGTGAACTATTTCTCATGAACTGTTCCTGTCCGTCTGTCTATCGAGTATCGCTTCGTTAACTAAAAGTATTTAATTTTTAAGGGAACATCATTTCGTAGTCCAGCATGACTATTCTGATAAACTTTTGATATCATGATTTACGCTAATAACGTAAGTCAAGATTTCTTATAATTAAAACTGTTATTATTTAATTTATTATTTAAATTTTTTTCGGATGCTTGTCTTTATTATATACTATTTAATAGAATCAGCAATTTGAAGAAGGGAATGAATCCCCAAACTGTTTGGGAGAGAAAGTTATAAAAAATCTCGCAACTTTTCTTATTTAATATTTTTCTTAACCCAACTTTTGTGTGAGAGTCTTACATTAATATTAAGTTATTTCTTATGCATTAAAAATACAGCACTTTCATGAACAGGAAATCAGTTGCACAAATAAAATCTCTTAAACACAAGAATTAATTTTTTTTATTAACGTACGTGATCGTTACTCCAGCAGCAAATAAATTTTTAAGTATTTATACATATTCATATTTATCTCTTAGTAGCAATACTAGAAAAATAATTCATTCAAGATTGATTAAAAATAATTGAAATTCGATCCTTAAACATGAAATTTGGTGAGGCTTTGAAAACAATTCTTTTAGATATCAGCTGAATTTGAGAGAGCATTTTCTGCGGAGTCATTCATAAAGCTTCGAACTAGGCTCAGCGATAAAAGCATAGTTGTGCTTATGTTTCCACAAATCTCACTACAAAAAGGAATAGTTGGTATTTTTTTTAGATATTTAGCTGAGTGTATGAATGAGTATTGGATTAACTTACACTCCCGCAACCCAATTCTAGGAGGTCCAAAGTACATTTTGTTACGGTTTTCCAAACTTAGTAAGATCCTGCTTGGGCCCAAAACTTCACGTTGCAGGGGGCCCTAATATTCTCCATTACGCCACCGTAAATGAGTATAAATTTTGGAATTTATATGTATCCTTATTTTATATAACTATTATTGATATTGTTACGTTTATCGGGGTTCGAAAATTTTATGCAAATCAGTCGCAAAGAACAAGACTGTTCTTTAAGAGCAATGAAAATTTATTGTCGAAATTCAATCCTTGAAATACAGGATTCAACAGCAAAATTCTCAGAATAAATATCTGAAGGATTTCACAATTCAGACACAATTATCAATGTCTAACATACACGTATGTAAAATATTATTTACAAGCACCGCTCATCCTATTGAACAGCCGAGCTAATCTCTAGTCTTCACGGTCAAGGCAAGTCTACTAATCGCTAGTCAAAACCAAACTCACTAATCGCTGGTTGAAACAAGACTGACTCGTTTCGGCTGATGTCTCTCTATTTATAGATCCGGCGGATACTTCGAGAAAAATTTGCTTGCGCCATAGATCGTGAAATTAGTGGATTCCTCCACTAATTTCTAGAAGAATTCAGATAGTCCCGAACTCGCCAAAAATGGTCACCAAAGTTGCCAATTTGGTCATCAAAAATGATGCCAACTTAGCTCTATCGCCAAGATTTCACCAAGTTTCCATTGAATCGCCATTATACGTAAGGGACGGCGTTTCTTGCGAATACTTCAATTTCAGCATAGAATAAATATAACAGAGTAATATAAATGCATTACACATCAAAATACAAATTATTTACACTATTTTATACAAAATTTTTTGGTAACACTAGCAATTAAAAATAACTTGTTTTTAATTTTTTCGAAATTTTGATGTATTCCCGGGAATTCCGGGAATGACTATTACGATTCCCGGGATTTCCAGGGAATGGAAAGAACTGGGAAATCAGAAACCCTAGTTGTAGAGTATGCGTTTCGTGTGTGACTGGGTTATCTTGCTGGTAAGTGGCATTGGGTAGGTCCTAAAAGAAAGCCAGTGCTACTAATCACAGCACATCATCCATATATTTTTGTACCAACGATATGGACCAGTAGTGGTCAGCTATCTTCGGAAATGGCCAAAGTTATGATGCCCCATTGTTGTGCTGTGTGACATTTCATAGCTGTGGTTGGACTAGACTTGTTACCATGTCGAAGTCAAACTCGTACGTGGTGATCATCTTTGATGAAATTGAAACGTGAGTCACTGGAGACCACAATTCTGTGAAATTCCGTTATGAAAATAGGCTTAATCCGACATTATTGCAAAAGATAACCTCTGTAGTATTGGATTTATGGGTCTTTCCATTTCATAGCTTGGAGAAACGACACCAAATAATGTATTTTAACTATTTAAAATTTGTGTGTGTGTGTTTCAAAACCTCTTATTTTTAAACTCCAACAGACTTCGAACTCAATATTTGGAACACAATATATTCTATGAACTATTATAACAAGTTGCTACAATCTAAATATAAAATACACTGTGATAATGAATATTAGTATAGATTCAATTCAAAATGCTACAAATAAGTATATCATTTCCCAAAACTTTTCCATCACGCCTAACAGATGAAATGCTGTGTCAAACTTAAGGAAGAAGCATTTTGAAAGGTGTTTGGTGATGAAGCAAGAGACGACACAGGACGACTTTTTCCATCAAGATCAGTATCCAAATGTGTTCTCAGAAATCTGATTTTAAAGTACATTATTTGAATAAAAATATAGCATAATTTTAAAACTATACTTAATTGTAGGTCCTCATATAGTGTTAAAACGTACGAAAAGTAAAATATTTCTACCATTTACTAAGCTTTGCTTATTAAAAGGTGAGAAACGAATTTGAATAAAATTTCGAAATATTGCTAATTTAGCAAAAATGGGGTTTTCTAGCTTTTTCCATAAACAATAAATATTTTGAATTTACGGGTTTATATTTTTTTTCTCATTTCTGATATCCCAAACTTCACATTTAGAGCAATAGCATTACGCCATTGGTAAGTTAAATAATTATAAGAAATTGGCAAACATTAGCGAAATTTCTCAATTTTTCAAAACTTCGTGTAAAGCGCAAGAGGAAAATAATTTTTTTATTTAATTTTTTCCTTTTTATATGGTTAAGTAAAGGACTACTTTTTTAGGACAAAGAGATAGAGAAAAAAAATTTTTTCACCCCACCCTAACACACGTCTTACGATAGATTATCCGAAAGATTGATTTTTTGATGGCCAATAATTGTGTTTCCTACACTCCTCGCTTAACTGTGACTGATCGCGATACTCTCCCGCCTTCCTACCTCAACTGAAACTTTTGAGACCCCCTCACCAGAACATTCTGTAAACAGGAAGCGCAACGGACGGACGCAAGGTCTTTGTTCGCACCTACCCACAGCACCTTCAAAGGTGTATTTTACATGTATCCGCATTACTACTTTAATTTAAATTGCAAAATTTAACTGTACATATTAACTGAAAATATAAACATTAGTATTATTTCCATCTCTGGCTTTATTTCGAACTCAAGCAACGGCAGCAAACTGAATAGCTGGAACTAGTCAGCATCAGCAATGGAGCATCAGAATAGTGCATGTAACAGAAGACCTTCCAACGCCAAGGCATAACTTCCATGCTAATAGGGTTCATTTGAATTACATGGACTTCAGCAAAGCCTCGCAGACGGATTCGCGAATATTACGAGAACATGTCACAATTTGAGAGAGAACAAGCAATTGGACTAAAGGTGAATCGAGAGGTCAAATCACAGGATCACTCCACATTTGGATCAGAGTGATACTACCATTAGAAGATGCTGGCAAGAATGAATAAACTGTAACCATATAGACTATCAAGAAGGTGGTGAATGACCGAAAACAACGGCAGCACGCGAGGACATAGTAATCACCCGATCGACGCTTCCAGTCCCTGACGCGTCCTTATCGATAATCCAATGAAGAACTAGGACCCTAGTGGTCATCGATTGGCGATTCAGTGAACGGAAGTTGAGGTCACAGAGACCTTGCACTGATTGCTCCACATCAGTGGTCCCTGCCACGGGTTTGCATGATGGCGGGCGCGTTCGAACTAGAATCTTACAGACAGGAATAGGGCTGTTTTCAGTAATAAATGTCGTTCGGCAATGAGCCCCAATGACCAGTGAAGACGTGTCTTGAGATGTCCAGGATAGTCTTAGGTTACTCACTTGACTGTCATCCACTACACATACCGATTACCAAGAGTTATAGTATAGGATGCCATTTCATTGGATAGTCGGACCTCCCTGGTTTTTAATCGTGATATTCTTTCAGTACGGTAATAAGTCGAAGAGATTCTACGCTCCTTAGCATTGCCTTTCCTTTCATGGACCCTGGGCTAACATTTAAGTAGTATAACGCCCAATACTCGCAAATCTCCTTCCGTCCTTTTTTGGATCGCGCCCATCTAATTTGCCAGTTAAAATGTAGATTACAAGCAATTTCGTAGGATGACATTCTCCAGCTCTACGAGTCAATATATATCCAACCGGAATACAACTTGAATTCGGTTCATGGAGGGGCAACGTATTTTTGATTATTTACTTATTTACTTTGCTCTTCTAGAGGTATTTCCTAAATGGTGTGTCGTCACTTATGTAAAATGTGCATCTGTTTGTACTCAAATTTAGCGCGGACAATGCATTTTTGAATGCAATTTTTATGTAAGTTTAGATTTAGATATTATCTTCGTTATATTTTCGCTCAGGATTATTAACAGAAAGGGGGATGGTTAGTTGGCCAAAAAACATGTTCAACCCCACTTTTATATAAATTATTTTATTTATAAGAGCTGTCTCCTAAGAGTCAGCAATGTTTATAATACTGTAGCCTCCATATATTTATATATTTTTAAATTCTATTATTTTTATTGTTTCTAATATATCCTTTCTAAAATCTTATGTCTGGTTTATCTTACAATTTCATTTTTTCAGTTTTGATGATTATTGATTATTCATTTCTCTATAGTAGAGAATTTTGACATTAGATTATATATTTATATATATAAAAGACCTACTTCATGCACCATTATTTCACCATACACTACCCTCCTACAGTTAAGGTATAACCTGTTTATTGTGTCTAATTTGAAAATGAATGGACATAGAAACAAGAAATTTGGGGGAATGTACACTAAACAGTTGTGTTATTGAATGTGACACACAGATTTGCATAAGTTTAACGCAAACATACTTTACAACAACAACAAAAAAAGACATTGTTGAAAGAACAATTCATTATCGTAGGAAGCAAAATATAACAGATTTATGAGGAAAGATGTCTTGGAAATGTTACAAATATGTGTTATAATAAGAAATAAGGTCACTCCTAATTGCAATTCATTTGTGACAGATATTTCCATGCTACCAATTAAGTAATAGGGTACCGAAATTAAAAGCGAGGATCAAATATGGAGAAACCCTTGTTCCCGCTCATGTAAAGACCTTGAAGTTGGACTTAAGCACCAACGTGTTTACCACGGTAGCTCCAAATATGTTCTATCCGATTCAGGTCTGGAGATTGAGCTGGTCATTCCATTCGTTCCAAACTATGATCCTGAAGGTAATCCTCAACAAGTACAGCTTGGTGATTTTTATCTATCAGAATGAATCCATTTCCAATAGCAGTGATGAATGTATGAATATATCGATCAATGATCTCACCACGATATCTCGCTCCAATCAGAATCCCTCCATGAATCACATTCAGGTCAGTGTAACCACCGAGAGAGATTTCTGCCTAAACCACAATTTCACCACCTCTATAATTGCGTTTTTCAATGTTGTTTTTGGATTGGTTGTATCCGGTGCGTTATTCCATCTAGATCAGTACAAATACCCTTAACCACTCTTTTGTATAAACCTGGACTCCTCTGTGAAGAGTAGAAATGTCCACTGCTGTTTGGCCCAGGAAACGTGTTCCTATGTCCGATAAAAAGGTGCACATCTCTGTCAATGGCTTTTGGAAACACACATGTCGTTTTGCATAGACTTGTATTGTGAAGGTGTTTTTCTACCATTGTAGCGAAGATTCTTGTAGCTGATATAACAGAAGGATCTGCAACGAGCCGAGGCATCGTAGTGCTTCTTGTTCAGCCTGAAAGAGTAAGAGAACAGTCTCCCGCAGGTGTTGTAATTTGTGATAGACCTGGAATATGTGCTTTAGATACATAGTCTTTAAATTTTAGTTGATCCTACCGTTATTTGATCACACTGGGTGTCTGTTTGAAACGCTCTAGCAGCATCAGCTTGTGGCAAGCCCTTTTCCATCCATTCCGCCGAAATGAATTGCGTAAATAATTTCTCCAAGATATTTCTAGATTCTCCTAGATATTGTCAATGAAATTAAGAACTATTGATGATTAACAATAATACATATAAAGTACACACCAAGCTTCCGAAGTTTGATTTTGCACATTTTCTTTAATTTCTGTTTAAATGTTCGTTTCTTTAAAATAAAAGTTATGACTACTGTTTCTTTTTCCATATAAGTTTTTTTAAGTAAAGATTAAAAAAAGGGCATAAATAATGCATTTCATTGTTTAAAATATGAATGATAATCAATCATTCATATTTTAAACAATGAAATGTATTGTTTATGTTCTTTTAATAGTTAGCTTCAAAAAATGCGTTGTACTTTAACTTTTGGAGGCCAGTATATATAGGCGCACATGGAGCATCTAGCAAACTGTAGTAAATGCTTGTATTTAATCTTTTGAATCATATATAGGTGACTATTCTCTTTTCTTTTTCTTTTATTTATTTATAATTGTACTTATCTATTTATATATCCATATATCGGTAAAGTATATTTTTGTTACCTGTTAATGTATGCGAGCTCGAAGAATCTTCACTTGATTCAGCTACATTCTCTGAAAGAAAAGTTTTTATTTAAAACAGTAAATAAATGTGAAGTAGTGAAAATAGCATTTTATTGTCATTTGTGATAACCTATTTAATAACATTGATGAAGTTATGTAAGTTTTTAACAATGAATGCTAAAAATAACAGAGGTTCTTTATTAATAATTAAATAAAATTTATTACGTAAAGTTATTTAAAGTAAGGAAAATATTGTTAGTGTGGTCCTCACATCAAATAAAATATTTTTAAAAAAAACAATTCAATTGTGCTTTTTAAAAATTAGTATTGATTTAATATGAAAAAAGGAAAAATAAATTGTAACAAAGAAAAAAATATTTAAATTTACTTACTTTGAACATTTGAGTAAGAACTTAAGACATCTGCGTTTTGTTCCTGAAAAAAAGCTGTAATAATATGGAGGAATATATTTAATTTAAAGTTTGAAACAGAATTACCCATCTTTAAAAATTGACCAAAGAATCGCAAAATTTTAAGGAAAATAATGCATTTAATTCTACTAAGTGTGACGTCGTCACAATGGAGTAGTCACCCCTATTCATTAGGGGCTCCACAGCGGGAGAAAACGTGATTTTAGCTGCATTGTGCTGTGCCGAACAGCTGGACCGTCGGCGACGGTGTGTCTGGCGGACACTATGGGCTGCATTATTTTTCTATTCATGGGCAGTGATTGTACGTCTTGAATGCTGGCGTTGCGGCGGCGAGGTGTTTGAAGTGCCAGATGTCAGCCGGGCCCTTGTCGCCGGGAACCTTTGAGAGGGACCGGACCTTTGTCATCTCTGCAAGAATGGATGACGTGCAAGACCGTTGGTGCCGGGTGCAAAACCCTGAAGTCGGCCAATGGGGATTGATGAGGGGCGTGGAGTGAACCCGCCCCTAGAGTTTAAAAGAGTGGACTTCGGAAAAAGAAGGGAGACTCCTAAGAGAGATACCAAGAGAGAAGCCTGCTGACGGAGAAAGAGAGAAGACTCCTGATAGACTACGACGAGAGATTCCCGTAACTGAACCCTGTGGACGGAGGAAGAGGCTCCGGACAGACTCGAACTAGGCATTCTTTAATAATTAGCTTAGCGTACATTTTCAATGTTGTGCCAAGACGTTACATAAGCAACATATACACTGATCCCCATATTTATAAGTCTACCCAAATTTCTCATGAAAATTGGTGAAATACCTTTTTGTCTTATGCGTTGAGTATTTGTGTCGATTTTGAACAGCTTGAAAAGTAAAAGCAATACAAAATTTACTACAATAGAGCAATTTTTATTGATATATACGTAAAAAAGGAGAAAAACTGTTGTGTTGCATATAAATATAGGTCCCCCGATATTAATGATTTACTACACCGGCATTCTTACGGATTAGAAAATATTTCTATTAATTATACTCTTAGGATTTATCTTAAATGTTCCCATTAATGTATAAGTAGTTTCCTTCAGTTCAGCAACAGAGGAGTACTTCAAGTTACTTGCATATATTCAACGAACTAAAAAACCCTGAACATTTTCCGAGTGGTTAGGTCTAGGGAACCGGCTGATCATTCGAGCAAATCGATTTTGTTAACAACTAACTACTGTCATTGCAATGAATAGCAGCATTTTTTTGCTGAAGAAACATTCGAAAATAATGTAAAACTTATGTTTCAGCACATCTTGATATACTAAGCTATTCATTTTACATGAAATAAAAACCAGAAGAAGAGTTCCACAGGCAATAAAATCTCCTCAGACCATGCAGCCACCCTCTTCAAAGCTTCTTTTAGAAAGATATTTTTTGTACTTTTTTAAATCGTGCCAGAATGGAATAAATCCGTTTGAATCTTCCACGCTGATTTTTTTTTCAAATCCCTACAACACAATCTGTAACCAAAAATAAATTACTTAAGCAGTCAGATGTATATGAAAAATATATAGCAAATAGTGAGAAATATTGTCGTTTACTCCAGTCTGTTATGATTTTTCCAGTAGTACAGACGGACGTCCTGGACGTTTAATTGTTCTTATTCCGAAAAAAATATTCAACTACTTTACGAGGTTGTCTCTTTTTTTATGCGAGATTGCTCTATTTCAACCGTTATTATAAGATTCAATTAAACATTTTCGTGTTCTGATAATAGTAAATCACGTGGGGGCAGTTAAAAATAATCGAAATACAGTACAATTATCTGCACGTCATTTCGACTAGAAAATGAAACGTGAACCTATACTCACACACTCAGGGTGTCCCGTCAAATAACGTAGTTTTTTTTTAGTTAGGGTTTGAGTAAATTATGTAACCTAAATTTGACTCTCAATAAAATGAAACGTTTTACGTACTACGCTAGGAAAGTTAATTCAAAAGAAGACCTATTTATTCTGAATTCTACAATGGTACAACACTTGCTACTTGTCCACCTCTAACAGTTTTCTTTCCATTTTTGATGTGTAACATCTTTACTCTCGGTTGCTGGAGATTTGTAGGAGTGATTTCGTGAAAAGGGACGGAAATGTGTAACAGAAAGTTGGGGAAGCGTGTGCTATTTAATTTGACCAATCAGCGCGCTTGGTGGTGTCTTTTCACTACCCTCGTAGTGAAGATCTGCTTTTCTCCTTCATTCCGAAGGGGCTCGGCCCCCTCCCACAGCGATCTAGGCCGTGGAATCTTTGTTTTTGTTTTGCTTTCTCAGTTTAGGATCAGAGAAGAAGCTAAGACCTTTAGCTGGATCTTGTAAAGATATATCCACGTGGGGTCCAACTCTAGTAGCCATCAAGCCGCCAGCCTTTTTTATATTGTTAAATTTAGCATTTCAAAAGATTCTAATTCAAAAAATTCGGTTTCGTCTGCGCTTGACTCTAAATCCACTTCGGACATACCAGCAAATCTTAATAGACTTCACCAAGGATAAACTTGCGATCCTTACGCTCAATTGTCAAAGTCTGAGGGCTCACCAAATAGATGTAATCGTTATTTCACAAAATTGTACGTTACTCATGTTGGCAGAGACGTGGTTAGATAATGACGAACGTGTTTCGATACCTAACTTCGATTGCTACGTACAATTTAAACGACCGGGCCACAAAGCAGCTGGTGTTGCGATCTATCGCAAACAGAACAACTCGCATGTTGTGGCTCCTCATATGGATATTACTTATTTTACAAAATGACTTCATTTCAAAAAATCTCACTCTTAATTGTATAACTCAAATTAAGCAATAACTTTAAAGGTAAAATGGGAAACATTTTTGTAATATTTTAATAAATTAAATGATCAAGTGTTTGCTTTCTATGTAAATGTTTTTTTTATTTCTAATGGGCTGCGGATTGGTGTTTTACCATTGCACACCTATTACATTCCCGGAGGATGGTATCTCCTTAGTGTGGCACCGTATAGGCGGATACCAATCCCCGCAGGTAATTTTGAAGCCCAGTTTCCTCTCTAGAGGGAGGCACCTGATCTCTGATGTTGCTAATCTATAATAGGATTTTATTTTGTGAGGAGGACCCAAGCCAAGCAGACACTCTAGGGACCTTTTACATGCCGAATAATCATACGACATGGCCACTGTAGATTTTCTGCATCATGAAAATTTACCGACTTGGGCCGGGGTCGAACCCGCAATCTTAGGTGCAGAAGGCCAGCGACAAACCAATCACGCCACACAGCCGTTCATAATTTGGCTCTACATCTTTTTAAAAGTGATCGCTTGATGAGCTGTAACTTCATTTCTTCCGCTGCATCAGCAATCCTTTAGCACCGTTCGGTTACACTTTCTATTGGTTTAAAAGAAAAAAGCTAGAAGGCAAACACTTCGGTTATGATATTTGGCTTAACTCTCGATCCGACAGAGTGAGTGAATATTAGCGTCACACTGTTCAGCTACTCGAGGGCTTTTGGCACTGGACCTCGTAATTTTGAGCCATGGTCAAGTGACGAGGATGACTCGATCCGACAGAACAGAAGTTAAGCAAATTCAATCTTAAAATAAAAATACATTGCCAAATGCAGAGCAGAGCTTGAAAAAATTTGTTTAAATTTATTCAATAAATATACTTTTTCCTACGCTCTAATGTGTTGGGAAATAGCTTATAGAAAGGTATGGTAATTCACTTATTAAGGTACAAATTTCACATTCCAATTCACTTCAAGAAAGGTTTCGTAATTTTTATACTTTTTGTTAGAACAAAAATTAGAAAAGTTTTTTTAAAAAAAATTATGTACGTACACACACATATGTATAAACATTTAATATAAAATATCAGAATTTGAAGGGAAATTTTTTTTTGAAAAAGGAACATGAAAAGATTTTTTACTATAAAGTACATGACTTCAAATTAAATTTTATCTTGATGGCAGCAGTTATACTAAATTTTTATGATTAAATTAATAAATCAGTAGTTATTTCAATTTATTCATATTTTTGCTTTTAAATAACTTTAAAGAGTTTATATACGGCTTTAAGATTTAAAATATGTAAAAAATAATGAAATTTTGGATTGATATTTCAGGTATCTGATAGTAAGCTAAAAATTACATTACAATGTTAAATACTACTACTATAACAATGCAATTCCTAAAAACATAAGAAAATTCACAAAGAAACTAAGTACTGAAACCTTGATGATATATAATGATCAACAATTTGAATTGACTTACCGATTCCGTTGTAACGCGCATTCTCTTTGCTGTCTTTTTTGGAATCGAAAAAGATTTACTAGGTTTTCGGCGACATGAAATTCTGTTGAAAGAAAGCAATTTAGTTGATCAATCGTAGAAATCTGCCCTTAACAGAAAAATATTAATTATTTTTGTTGTTGTTTCATCAATAAAAATATAATGAAAATGCACATAATAATCACTATATATAATTAAAGGGTGAATACCGTCAAAACTCAGAAACGAGCCTCTGTACGAACAAGGGAGGTGTAGCCCAAGGGGGTGGTATCCCTCCATCCCTTATCCTTGAAAATGGTTCCTGTTTTTACCTGAATCGACCCCTAAGGAGCGTTGCTAGGGGTGTTATAGATAAATATTACCCTTTTTTTAGCTATTAGACCTACACATTTGAAATTTTGTAGGCATGTTCCTTTTATGAAGAAGAGATCCGCTAAAAAAGGGGATTTCCGAAAATTGACCCCAAAAAGGGCTTTGCGAAGGCTTAAGGGACGTTATAGATAAATAATAAGAGCACTCGTTAAAATATTTTACGTTTTTCTTACATTGTTTTGTACCGGGTACTATTATCCTTACAATTCAACTATTAGATCAAGAATAATACTTTTTATTTTTAAAAAAAATTAACCGATGCAAAGAACGGATACTTCAGCTAGTTTAAAATATAAGAATACAGATAATAGTTTTTAAAATGCGATTGAGAATTTAGAGATGATTCCAACATATACATAAAAATGATCATTTAAAAATGCTTAATTTCTTTCTAATAAACTTTTTTTAAAGATAATTTGTCTCATTTACTATAATATTCCCTATCATAGAAACATTATTTGTATTAACTATTGTTTCAACTTTTTTGGTTTTCACTTAGGTTCCATAGTTAACAACATGATAACTTATAAGACCTTAGTATTTGTATAAGTTATCATGAGTTAAAAGTAATTCAATTTATTTAAAGTTTAATGTTATAAATATACATACATATACATTATAAATATACATACATAATATACATATATAAATATATATAAATATATAAAAATAATAAAAAAAAATAATAAAATATATACATACATATACATTATAATATACATACATATACATTATAAATATACATACATATACATTATAAATATACATATATATTATACATATACGTACATGTTATAAATATACATATATATACATACATAATGTTATAAACATACATCTTCAAAAATTACCTGTTTGTATGAAAATTGTTCTGCATCCTGTTGAGAAACTTTTCAAAGAGTTATATATCACTAGAAAAAAAAAGCAAAGTAACAAAAATGATTAATAAATCTATATTAAGTTTTTAATACTTTTGTCGGATATTTATAAAAAACATTTCTAAAATTTTTTAAATATGAAATTTTTGCATCATTGGCAGTCTTAGAAGCAATTACGATGAAGAAAATATCCAATAGGTGTGAAAGTTTTTCCATTGGTAAATCTCAACAAGAGAAACAAATTATTAGTATTGCAACATGCACACAAATGATATCCGCAGGTAGCCTGACCTACAAGCTCCGTCTGAAGAACAGTAAACTATTTTTAAGTACTGGAATTCTGTACGGCGGTTTTTTTTTCTGCTAAAAAATCAGTATGTCTTATCAAATAATAGAAAAATCATTGGAGTACTCAGACTATTTTAATGGAAGGGAGGGGTTATATTTTAAAAAAATGTCGACGAAAGCGCCTAAACGTAATTTAGATGGTAGAAATTAAAAATCTAGTGGTTTACGGAAGGGGACGGGAGTTGAATCCCCCAACCCTACCCTTGTGTACATCACTGTGGAAAACAACTGAATTCGACGTAGGAAGAATTGAAGCTTACGCAGTTTACTGATTTTTCTTTCTAGATATTGGTGCTCGTGTTAGACATAGCAATGCCAATATAAAATAGTCGAAAGTAAAAAAAAAAAAAAGAAACGAGTCTTACAGTAGTCGCATATGATGTGTAACATCTGACTTTTTATCATGGTAAATATGCAACAGTGACTTTAATCCTGAAAGAAATGAATCGGTTATGACTGGAAATAATTTTCTATTGAATAATTATATCTTTAATGAAAATTTTATTTCATTAACACAAGGAGTAATGCAGTTTTTTTTATCAAAAATATTTATTATTGTTCAATTTGGGGAAGAGCGGAGACAATAGATTTATGAAAACTAAAGTATGACACATATACTTGTAATTTCAAAGAATTTAAAGATCGTTGAAAAATGGCGTCAATATCAGTACCACTGTAAGTTGTGGAAACATTTCGATTAGTGTTCATTTCGAGCTTGAGTTCTTCTTTCAGAAAAGCTATGAGCGGCTCAGCTTCCGGCAAACTGAAGTTAACGTTAAAATCACCACTCAAAATCATGGGAAGCAAGTGATAGTTTTTTTTTAAAAAAAAAAAAGAGCAGAACCACCTTCGGTGTATGGTAAAAGTACAAAATGCAGGAAATCTTTAATTTTTTTAACTGATTCGGAGAAATGTATGCGACCACCAAAATGACAAGGCTTGCTGGTATGGGCGGTAGGCGGGCTCCTTAATTGCTACTACAGTTGGACCCTCAGACGAGGGTAGCGAAGAAACACCATCAAGCGCATGCTTGTTGTTGTTGTCGTGCCGTTCCCGCAGGGAAGGAATGAAAGATGCCATTGCCTGAAGCACATGCTTAAAAATTAGAAATATTAGAGGAAATCAAAAATACCCGTTTACTTAATCAGTTTTTTTTTAATCGAGAAATCTTTTTTAATCACATTTAAAAATATTTTATTGACAGCGACAGGAATTAATCTCAAAGTATGAAATGATAAGAAAAAAAATATTTATTCAAAGAATTCCATATTACTTACTCCTATTTTTTTTAAGAATGATGAGCTTTGTCAGACGCTTACCAGGAAATATAATTATTTTTTAAATATATAGCTTACACATATATAAATATATCCTGAGATTTCAAACACAACGAGCCCTGAGACTTAGACATTTGAGCGTAATAATCACGAGTTTATTCTGGATGAAGTATAATAAGACTTGCTGGTGCGTGCGGTAGGCGGGCGTCTTAATTGCTAGTAGAGTTGGACCCTGAGACGAGGCTAGCGAAGAGACACACCCAAGGCGCTGAATTGGTCAAATCAAACAGCGCGCGCTTCCCCCGACTTCCTGTTACGCATTTCCGTCCCTTTTCACGGAATCACTCCAACAAATATCCAGCAACCGAGAGTAAAGATGTTACACATCGAAAAGGGGGGGGGACGGATCGATCTACAGAAAGGTGTGAACCAGCCTCACCACACCACAAGCTTAGACAAGTTGTGCGTAAGGCAATGACGGGTCGTATTGCATCATCGATTACCTTAAAGGGAGAACTAGGGTCTGTTGCACAATAAACTTGTGTGTGTCAATCCGTAAAATTTGACATAATCTATAGCAGAGGGGGGGGGGTCAGCAAAGTGTCTGTTGCTACGATTATCTTTAATTGTGCACCACAAATTGTATGACTGAAATTGTACATTAAACGTCAGACATGCACAAATGAATGTCACGACGTTTTTTCAGACGAATCTCGATTCTGCCGTAAAGATTCAGTCCGATGGCACCACGGTAAGAGATTGGTTGACTCTTGCATTATGCGTCATCACACCAGCTCTTCACTTGGCGTAGTAGTTTGAAGTGTGATTAGATTTTATTTTCCCACACTTTTTATAAGCTCATTGCTGGTACACTCAACAGTCATCAATGCATATCTGAAATATTGAAGTTTGTTGCATTTCGCTTAGTTTCCAAGCTTGCCTGCGACCATGTGTTAACAATTCTTCATTTCCCACCAAATTGTACTGTTGCTTTGGACTGTCCATTCTACTCATCTGACACTCATTAAACATATGGCCGATGATTGGCAAGTGATTGACCAAACATATATGATTGACCAAACCCTTGCTGTTATACCAACATAGAAACGTGTGGAAGCAGAGTAGACAGACATACCTCAAGAACAGATTCAAAGCCTCTTCTCTCGATGCGAATCTCATTAAATATCGCCAACTATTGCGGTTACACAAAATACTTATTTTTTTCGTGTTCCAACCGTCAGACACATTTGCTGTTTCAAGAACTTCACCCTCGTATTTTATCTTATTTCTCCAATAAATTTAATTTTGATATCTCCTTCATGGTACAATCTGTAGCTGTAAATGTATACAAGGAAGATTTCTAGTTGCTGAACAACTCTAAAAGTATATTCTTTAGGATTTGTAATTCACGAGTTAAATTAAAATGCAGTGACGAATTCTGAGAAATGGCTGTGGGGTTACTGTTCCTCCCACACGTACCTGCTTTCCAGAGCTAGCCATATAATTTTATTTTTTAAAATCCTTTTACAATTGTTCTTACTTTTTTTTTTAAAAAAAGTGGTTACGATGAAACAAAATTGTTATGCTCTAGACCCCGTTTACGAAAAATTCCGGATTCACCGATGCTTTGGTGTCTTTTGAAAATGTTATAAATGCTATTGTAAAAGTTTAACTGTTTCTTGTACTGGAAATTATTTTAAATGTTACAAAAATGTCAACATCATGCGTATTAAGATATCCAACCACCCTAAATTTGTGATTTTTGCCAAAAATTGACAAATTTTTTTATAATTTTATTTTATAGACTATCTTACTGGCTTTATAAAAATACAAAGTTTATTATTTTCCGTTCAATGGAACAAAAACTATAAGTGTTTTAGTAAAAGCAGATGCCATTACTTTAAGCAAGATGTCATACTTTAAAACGCGTTTTACTCGAAATGTGTTTTTCTTTTTTTAAAAAGATCAAACAGGGACAGTGATTGCTGAAAAGGTTTTTAAAATAATTAACTGAAACTTTTTGTATATGTTCTGTATAATAGTAGAACTCTTTTATTATTCAGATTTATCAATCGCCGTTTTATTACAAAATTTACAGTCCTTTTTGTGAATATAATCACTGTTATTTTAAGCAATCTCATATAATAACCAAGATAAAGTGCTCTAGTTTTCGTAAAAATTAAAATATCTCTTATCCTGAAGGTCATTTCAAAAACGAATAACATAGCAGCACATCAGAATTGAAAATTTGTTTATAAACTTTTGATACAGAATGGGCCCCGTTTATATTATTTTTTGTAAATTTTTACCAATTTAAAAAATTTTCCATTTTAGTAAAAATAATTTCTTTTTCTCCATTTAAATTTTTTTTAAACATACAAATCTAAACAACTCTATTTCTCCATTTTTTTAAAAAAAAAGTTGTCCCAAGTAGTCGGATACCCCTTAAGAAATCAGGGGGGAAACTGTAAATTGAAATGAAAGATCTTTTTCGGTTTAATATGCAAAATCTGTCATTGTTACGGTTATAAGTTATCATTTCTAATAATTTCGTAATGAAGAAAGCAAAATACGATGTAATTTGTTCTTTTAGGTAACTATATATATACATATCATTTGTCAATCATTTCACATATTACTCTAGAAAAGACGCAACTAAAAAAAATTTATAAGAAATCTTATCTAAATATACATGAATATAGAGTTTTAAAATATCGAGCCAACTTATGAAAAAGATTCAGATTTCTATAACTTAAAAAATAAATATAATATTCAGAAAAGGTTTATTTAAAAAACAATCTACGCAAAAATAATCAACTTTGAATAATGCATGAAATGACATCACATCTATGACACAAATAATGAGATGTACATTTGCTAAATTTGTGTTTATTGATGACCCCCCCCCTCCCCCTTTCAGAAGGGTAAAATATATATAACAAAGAGATTCCAATTCAAAATTCCCAGACAGATTGTAGCTGTACAGTAGTGCCATCTCTAATTTGTATAATAAACTAAAGTAAATGTTTTCCCATGTTACACATGGCGCCATCTCTTGTTCTCAATTCTGGATTAAAGATTACTAAATATTTAGTTATTATTAAATGTGCAACAAATTAAAGAGAAATTCTTTTTTAATCTCAAGAGAGATAATTCCTATCTTGTACGACATATTCTTATATTTTATTGTAAAATCTTTTTGGGGAAAAAAGAAGATTTTAGTTTTGCCTCTAAATCCAAATTTTAATTTAAAAAAACTCAAGAATAAAAAGAATTAAAAAAAAACATTTTTCATTAAGAAATAGGAAGAAATACGTAACATTTTAGTAAACAATACACTAAGCTCAATATTAGATTTCCAACATGAAGAAACTCATAATTTTCAAGTAAATAAGATTGCAGAAATGAAATATTTGCAATTTATATCTCCTGCTGTATCAAGAATGAATTTTTTTCCTGATTGCATAATTTTTCCACAACTTTATTTAAGTTATGAAAAACGGAAATATTTCATTTTTGTTATGCAAGAAAATGTTCTGCGTAAAGAGTTTAGTTTTAATGACCAGGATGAGTTTCAGATACTTGAGGTGTTATTCAAATTTCACAGAGAACGAGAATCCATTTTGTACACAAATTTAGAATTTTCTTTTCCATTTTTTATTGTAAACTGGGGAGCCTTTAGGTATACCTCGTGCGTGCGTGCGGAACCCCAGGGTTCCCTGGAACAGAGTTTAAAGACGACTGCTCTAGAGTGAGGGAATATTAACGTCGCACTGTTCAGCAACACGAGGGCTTTTGGCGACGGTCCGCGTAATTTTGAACCATGGTCAAGTGACGCGGACGACACCTGAGCTGGCACCCCCCTCTTCTAACTACCACACCAACGGGAGGACGTTTGAGCTCTCGACATATTTGACATGCATCGCACCCCTGCACGGCGGGTCTTCAGTGGTACTGGGATCGAACTCATGACACGCTAGCCATGATCCGATGCCTAGACCACTTGGCTACCGCGGCCACCCACTGCTCTAGAGTAACACGAGGTCTTTTTGCCGATGGACCTCGTAATTTTGAACTACTCTGAAGAGACGAAGACAGCACCTGATCTGCACCTCACTCTCCAAGATTCCACACTCCACCAACGTGAGGAATTCGATCCAAGACAGATTTAACATGCATATGCCAATCTACATGGCGGATCTTCAGAAGCATCAAGGCTAGAACCTGCGATTCGACAATGCCAGTCACGAGTTCGTGACCATGACCACCAGACTGCAGCACAGCCTTGAATAAATTGAATAAAGTTGCATGGCGAGAAAATTTTTTGCAGAGATTCAGCTAAATATCTAAGCAAGGGACTCAGTCAGAGGAAAAGGATCCTGAAAAAAAACGGCAAACCTCCAAAATTTCCAGAAATTTAGTTTACTTTAATAAATAAATGGAGTTGAATTATGTATTAGAATTACTAATTGATCTTTGGGAAATTTTCCAATGTATAGCTAAAAAAGTAATGTTTTAGATCAATATCGAAATTTTATAAACCTAAAATTATTTTTCGATTTATTTTCAATGTTTTTTCTTTAAGAAAAAATTCAAAATTCTTTTTTATTATTAATATCATAATTTAGCAGGAACATTTTACAATATAAGTTTCAGAAATTTTCCCCGTCTCTTTTCTTAATTTTAATTTATTATTTAATTAACGCAACCTATAATAAAAATGTAATACCAAATTGTATCACAGGTTCATGTGTGTGCTATTACAATTAAGTAAATCTTAAACACAAATTTTTAAAAAATCTGATGAAGTTATTTAAATTATTGAAAAATCATTAAATAATTAAATACATATAACTGAATTAAGCATAATTACAGCCGTTAGCTGCCTCCTTAAAAAGTAATTTTTTGGCTTGTTGAACGATAGGTAGGGGACAAGCACGAGTTAAGGGGATATGCATAAGTTTTATATATAAAGAGAATAAAAAAGTTTTTTTACTTCTATTTTAAAACTAATTAGAGACATTGAGTCTTATAAGAATATTAGTTGTAGTTATTAAGAATATATCGTATTAGTGCTTAAAACTCTTAAACAAGATAATAACGGGCTTCATAATTTCAGAAAAAAACATTTTATTTGAAATGTTTTATACTTTAATCCATATTATTTAAAATATTATTTAGGAATTATTAATCGTTATTTTAATGAAAATAACATAAATAAAAACGTGATATGCTTAGAAAATGTATATTATTCTTTATTTTATATATATTTTAATATCTTGGTTATTTTTTATTTAGCTGAATGGTTTTCTTCGCAGTATTATTTGATGCCCTTAGAAATATGCATATGGGAAGAGCTCTGTGATAAGAGAAATTGTTCTTGGTAAAAATTTATCCCTTCCATTTAATGTGGCCGCGGTAGCCGAGTGATTAAGGTATCGGATCATGGCAGGCATGACATAAGTTCGAGCCCAGTACCACTGATGACCCGCCGTGTAGGGGAGCGATGCACGTTAAATATGTCGAGAGCTCAAACGTCCTCCCGTTGGTGTAATGTGGTGTGGTAGTTAGGAGGGGGAGGTGCCAGCTCAGGTGTCGTCTTCGTTTTTTTTACCACGGTTCAAAATTACGAGGTCCGTCGCCAAAAGCCCTCGAGTAGCTGAACAGTGCAACGTTAATATTCACTCATTACCCTTCAATTTAATAATAGAGGATCATGAAACTAAATAAATTATAGAGTTTAAAAAAAAACTAAAAAACACGCTTTTATAGTTAATTGAACTAAAAAGTGTAGAATAATTTTTAATATCAGAATAAAATGATTATCGAGAAAATTAATGCCATTGTGGTAAATGCGTGGGTTGCTCTATATCAATTGTTATAATTTCTTACTAGTTCTATTCTGAAATGCAGTTGGGATAAAAATGTAATACAAAGCACCCTACGCTATTACCCCAATGGCATTAGTTTTCTCGTTAATCATTTTATTCTTAAATAAAGAATTATTTTTTACTTTTTAGTTTGATTAACTATAAAAGCGTGTTTTTTAGTTTTTTTTAAACTATAATTTATTTTTCCTTTTTTAGTTTGATCTAAAATAAAAGCGTAATTTTTTTTAGTTTTTTTAAACTATCGTTTATTTTCATTAATGAATTAATCTTAAATGCGTCCTTTTCAGTATGTCCAATACCCATTGGCATCCTATTAGTGCGTCAAATTAGTGCTTGCAAATTAGTGCATCCTATTAGTGCTTGCAAAATGTAGGATCAGTCAACTGAAGGAAATCTGGAAGAGCCAAGTTTGAAATATTTATTGCAGAAGAAGATGTTAAGTCATTGATATTTTACACTAAAAAGAGCTCTCTATTCTTTCTAAAACATGCAACAGTATTAGACATAAAAGTACATCTTCTGAATCGAAGAGTTTGCGAGAAATTATTTGATCCTGTGACCTCTCTAAATCAATTCTCATATGTTTTATAGCAACTAAATCTGGAAATGGGAAATCGTTAATCCCGATGATCCTGATCAGGACAATGGAACAAAATTATTAAATTATTGTATTGTCATCGTTCCTTGACAAGTGAGCAAAATTTCGAATTAATCTGATCTTTCAAAGTGGCTAAAAATTGAGATCAAAGATTTCGTTACATACAGGTGAAGAATATAAAAGCAAGTTAAAGTGGTTAAGAGTTCATGATTCAAGTTCCCGCAAGAAGAGTTCGTGATCTTGACTCTCCAGAAAAATTGTCTCTATTAAAGAATCAAAGCTGTAAGGCGTTTTTGTGCATGTTTTGCTGGTGCAGATTCTTTAAATTATAATACCTAAGGTCCATCCTTGTTCATCACATCTTCAATATAAGTTTTGCAAATAATCTAGTTGTTAAGGCTAACAATATTTAAAAATAATAACAAAATTTTGTTACCCCGAGCACTCATCTACAGAAAGAAGCTATTATAATCACGATTTGGGGGAGTTCATCTATTTTATAATGTCCAAATCACAATGAGATCGATTTATAAGAAATCTCCAGGATTTTCATACTTCAGTATGAAAGTATATTCAGTATATTACAGACTTAGGTCTGTAATCCCAACTAGGCCGTCAGGTCATAGGTAGCAACATGTGGTAAATAATTTGTTCCTTTTGCTAATTTCAAAACGACGAAGTATTACAAATAAAACCATTATATTCAAATAGAAAAAGTCAGACTACAGCTTTCTTTCTCGGAATTCAGTTTCGAAGAATTTTCCTTTAAAAATTAGAGAATTACTCATGAAGTGAATTTTGCAGGATTAAGCAAACATAATTGCAACTAGAATTTTGTTACAGATATTGTAAAAATGAGCATCAGCAAAGAAGATCAGTTAGAAGTTAAAATTTTTCTGGAATATTTGCCCAATAATGAGAAAAGAATTATTAATCAACACTAACTTTAAGAAAGCAACAATGACTTAAGAGTAAAGTTTTTTTTTAAATATATATAAAATAAATTCCATAATTAAATTCGTGAAGCTTCAATTTTATACTTTTCAAACTCAACGGCTTTTCTTATATTTATTTCTTCTCATTCATATAAATTACTTAGCAAATTTACTTTTAAAAAGTATTCTTCCTCAAACTCTATTTGCTATAATAAGACATTCTTGATTATTTCCTTGTCTTAAATGTAATTCGGAACAAAAATGGCATAAGAGCCTAAAATGGCAACATGAAAAAGAAAAAAAAGTTGAACTATAGGAAATAAGGTCATCTTAGGATTCAGAGTTTTTTTAAAAATTATAAAAGTAGTTCAAATTACATACAAGAGCTTTTGTAAACTTAAATTCCCCACATCTGCGTTATTTTTACCTCTCAAGTAAAAATTCTTTTAAACAGGTTTGATATTTTTTTTGTACTTTTTTCCATCTATAAGATATATCGTGTATAACATTGGGAAATACCAAAATTACCAATGAAGCAAACATCTTTTTCTTTTTCCAGAATACTATGGTAAACTCTATCTGACAATGCAATCTAACACACATTTCCAAAAATTGTTTTCCGCCTTTTTAAGCTCGAGGGTTGACTTAGACCAGGCCATCATTTCCAAAGTTCAGACGATCGCAATCAGTTAAGGGCGCCAGTGGTCACCTTGGGTGCTTGGAAACAGGCGAGACAATCATGTAAAACGCAGGGAAGTCATAATTACGATATTTGAGAATCTCGTCAAAAGCAGTTGAGAGGGTTGTTGTTTCCGGTAATGATAATAACAGAGATAGGAAAATAAAATTTTGAATTAGTGTATTTACTACTACACGAGGGAATTTCATGGTAGAAATAATCCTGAAGAGTAAAAATCTGTATTAAACATTTTTTTTACGTCAAAAATGAAAAAGTAGACTAAAAGGAAAGAGGATGAATGTAAACATATCGGAGTTCGTGTTAATGTTACTTGTTATTTGAAAAACTAAGTGGCTTTTAAGGAAAAAATGCATTAAGTTTTATTTGTATCTTTTTGTTTAAGTCTTTGAAATTGCTCAGAATTAAAATACATAGTATAATCTTTCACGTAGGCATTTTTGTGCTTTACGCAGTCAAACTTTGTCTAGACTATATTCGGTTACATTTCTTAATGCTCTTAGATTTAATACAGTAATTATTTCTTGGATATTATTTTTCGATTTACAATATTTATTTACGTGAACCTCGAAGTAGAAAGTTTGAAACTGTTAGAAAGAAACATTACGATCTGTTAGTGAATATATTTCAGAACGAGCGTAACTCTGAAAATGAGTTTTTTTAGTGTATATTACCTTTTATTAATTTTTTATACATATGCTACCGCTGAAATGCAAAAATCAGTTAATCTGTAGATTAGCTAGGTAATCTGTAAATAACTAGGGCCATCCGTCAAAGTGCGGAAAATTGTTTCATTTCTCAAATTACCTAGGTTATATGCGAATCAGTGGCGTAGCGTGGGTTTTCACCGCCTGGGGACGACCTTTTGCCGCCTCTCTATTTTAATTATTAATCAAGAAAATTAGTAAAAGTAAAAAAAAAAAAGTAGCTTTAAATTTTTTTGTATTGATTAAAAATGCACTTTTCGTGTTTCTTTTATAGCAAAATCTTTTATGCAATTTTCACACACACACACATTATCAATAAATATGTTATGTTCAATTGCCAGAATAGCTAAATTAGTCAGCTTTAACGTAGACATAGTCGACCTGAGATAATTTTTGATTAATTTTAGCTTAGAGAAGCTTCTCTCGCAACTGGTATTACTGATAGGAGATGTTAAAAAAATTCTCAACATTATGACAATGTTTGGTAAGCTATCTTCAAGTTTGAACTCAATAATATATTTTAAAAAACCCAGAGAGCCGCACCTTTTTTACAGCCTGGGTCTGTTGCAGATACGAAAGCTTGTAGAAGTACGCGCGCAAGTTGGAATTCTTCTTTATTAATGTCTTGATCTAAGTTAGGTTCGTCCATGCTCAATATCACTTCAGGCCTTAAGCAAGCACATATTTTTGCGCTAGATTCTGCAACTGTTGGAATCTTTCTCGAATTTCAGCGCGGTTACTCTGTCTATTGAAGAAAACATTGTTCGCCTCAAGTCATCTTCCTACGATAACTGAACATCTTTACTTCCGTCGCCAAATATATACTTCTTCCTGATTCATCTTGGGGGTTCAAAAGAAATTTCAAGCTATTCACTTAAACTTTTAGCTCATTTGAGCGTTTTTGATCGCCGACCCTTTTCGTACGCCACCCGGTTCCATGGCCTCATGGCCCCCGGCTACGCCCCTGCTTCGAATTACTTAAATTATCTGCGCATTACCTACCAGATACTGGTTAAAGTGAAAATAAGGTCTTAGGTGCAACAATAGCATCATGTCTGTATCCTTAAATTAAATGTCGTTCATTTATTTTTTTGATGTCTAAAGAATTAAGTTAACACAATCGAATAATCGACAAATTGTTGGCAGAATCAATCCTCAATCAACCGAAAAACTACAACTCAAAGAATCAAACGGTTTAAAATTTTATTTTAATTAAGGAAATTGACATAATGCTATTTATTCATTGTTCGATAGCTAAAGAATCACGTTAATACAATCAAGCAAACAACGCATTAGTTGATAGAATCAACCGTAAATCAATTGAAAAACTATCATACAAAAAATCAAATAGTTTAACATATTACAATGAAGGAAATGAATTTGCGAACACACGATAAAAGTATGCTTATTTATTAGTTCAATTTAAAGACTGGTGACACTTTGAATTACAATTGTGCTATTAGGGTTTCTTTCCCAGGAACCCAGGTTCCCGGGAAATCATAAGATTTCCATACATTTTGTATTCACGGGAATGATACTTCGTTCCCGGGAATTCCTGGGAACGAGATGGTACTGAAATAATCTGAGGTAGCGAGTTTTAACTGGAATGTGGATTCTGACCTCCGACAGTGGCGCACACAAGGGGGGGGGGGGGTCCTAGGGTCCAGACACCTAGGACAAGCCAAAGCCCTTGAGATTTTTCGATTGATGATAATCCTATATATATATATATAACGTAAAATTTAATGAAATACTTGTAATGAACAATTTATTTTATTAATTAATGCTAATTATTAATCCAATATAATTTATTTTTTTACTGTTTTCTGCTTACAAAATTGACAAAATCAGAAGAATCAATTGGTGTTGTCTTGAGGTATGATACGAGTTGGGGGACTTTCGACCATGGACACCCCCTTCATTGAAAAATTTTCGTGTGCATTACTGACCTCCGATATAAATTTTAGCTGACAGCACGGCTGCTATTTGAGATCGTATACCCTAAATTCCTTGGAAGGAAAAATGTCCCTCAGGAGTGGGAGTAAGAGTGTAATAAGAGAGATGTAGGGTTGGGGGGAATATTTCCAGGTTGTCGTAGGAAAGAGTTCTATTTGACCTGATTAGTTCCTGTCTATCTGTCGAACGTCGCTTCGCTTACTAAAAGTATGTAGTTTTTAAAGGAACACCATTTCGTTGGCTACCAGCACAACAACCCTGATAAAATTTTAATATCTTGATTTACGCTGATAACGTAAGTACTTAACTTAAAACTGCTAATTAGTTAATTTGCTATTTAAAATTTTTTTTTTCGGATACTTTCGGATGTAGGGAATTAACTCCCATTGCTACACATATTGTTATATCTGTATATGTTTGCAGAATAATATTTTAGAAAAATCTCAGTTTTTATTTTCCATTTCTCTTAATCAAACTTTTGTGTGAGATTCTTACATTGATATTTAGTTATTTTTATGCAACGAAAATATAGCAGTTCCATAAACAAGAAATCAGTTACACAAATAAAACCTCTTAAATACAAGAATTCATATTTTTAACGTACGTGATCGTTACTCCAGTAGTAAATAAATGTTCCAGTTATTTGTTAATATTTATCTCTTAGTAGCAACATTAAAAAAATAATTGATTCAGATTGATTAAAAAATAATTGAAAATTGATCCTCAAACATGAAACTGGGTGAGGCTTTGAAAAAAATTCCTTAGACATCAGATGAAGCTGAGAGAGCATTTTTTGCAGGGTTATTCATTATGAAGCTAAGAACTAGGCTGAGTGATAAAAGCATATATTATTAATGTTTGCTGAAATCACACTTTAAAAAAGAATAATTAAAGTATTTTACATATTTTTTTAGCTGAATGTCTAAATGAGTATAAATTTTAGAATTTATATGTATCCTTATTTTATATAATTATTATCGATTTCAATTAAAAATAACATGTTTTCAAATTTTTTGAAAATTTAATATATTCCCGAGAATTCCAGGAATGACAGTTACGTTCCCGGGATTTCCCGGAATGAAAAAAAGCCAGGAAATCAGAAACCCTAATTGCTATATCTGTATATGCAAGTATACTTTGTAATAGTGACATTTTTAACATTTAATTTGTTTCCAGAAGATACTGATTGTCGTAATTAAATTTATTATAAAGTAATCCAAGGAGTATTTTATCGAATACTTTTACTGTCTCTGCCATTCTGTTTCTAAATATTGAGGATAAATTATTCTGGGATGATTCAACGTTTTCAATCAAAATTCCTAACAGAAAAGAAATGACAAAAACAGACTTTTGAACTTTAATGACATGGAAACCACTGTTGTGAAGATTACCTTGTTAAAATGCTAATAACTCTCAATTCCGCACTTAAACGGAGCAAATCAGTTAATCTGTAGATTAGTTAGGTAATAAGCAAATCAACGGATTTCGAGATTTAACAGTAACCAGTGACGCACACAAGGGGGACCCCTAAGATCCTGAGTTTTTTTCGATTGATGATAACCCTATATATTTTTAACGTAAAATTTCATTAAGTACTTGTAATTAACTATTTTATTAGTTAATGCTAATTATTTATTCAATAATTTTTTTTACAGTTTTTTGTTAACAAAATCGACAAAATCAGAAGAATTAATTGGTGTTGTCTTGAGGTATCATACGAGTTGGCGGACTTTCAACCATGGACACCCCCCCCCCTTGAAAAATTTTGTGTGCGCTATTGACAGTAACATATATTTTAAGTAATTTCCTAATTAAAAAAAAATTATTAATATGACATTCGATTAAAATTCAACTCAATTTTGGAGAGCCTAAATAAATACCGTTAAACCCTTCGCTTCCACGCAAACCTGTTAAAGATGTACCATCAAGAAATCGAGTTATTCAGGGAATTCAGTAAGAAGTGTTGACATAAGCAAAGGAGTGCTTAAAATTCGATAACAACACCAACAATACTCTCAATAAATACGTATTATTCCACTATTTACCATTATTATTCAGCAAACTAGGAATTATATGAGTAAAGAACGGGAAAAGGGAGACGGTTTTCTAGATGGATTTAAAATAACAGTTTAACGAGAAAATATATAGAGGTAATAAGCTCTGAAAAAGTAATAAAAAAACCCTAAGTGAAAATAAAATGTAAAGTATACATCGTAAAATCACTTGCTCCTTTATTATCGCGGTATGTTTGCACTAAAAAATAATTCAACCACAACTGTTAAACTAGCAAACATAAAAATGATATTCGGTTACAGAGGTTTGTTATTTATATGAATCAAAATATTCGGCTTCAACTTTATAATTTAAGGTGAGACATTTTTTGCTTGCCGAAATTCTCAATATGTAAAGCTAGAAAAGTATAGTTTTTATATCTGTATGGTACAATAAATGACGATGGCGTTAGAAAAATATTTTATCTTTGTCCTACTTCCCTATTTCTGTGATAAATAAAATTACAGTGATAGTATATAATAATAATACTCATTTAATCTGAGCTACACCATAAATATTTATTTATACAGATACTTTATTTAAGGAGAAAATGTAAACTTTATTGGGAAAAGTACATATATTTAACCTTTTATTCATGATTGCATCAAAAATATCGTCTTTTTGTATATAATATTATTTGCCTCAAGTAGCCGTACTCTTGTCAATTAATATATGACAAATGGTGAATTATAGAAAAAATTCCTTAAAAAGGGGTATATATTTCATTGGTTCATTAAGATTTAATTTTTTCTCATCCAACAGTAATCCTTTCAGATACAAGATTCATTAGTAATATGCAAAAAAAAAATTAATTGTTTAACAAATACTGAACGTTAAGGTGGATTTAAATTTTTTTTTCTCTAATGAACTTTAAAACCTTTCTATGCAGAAAAGATGTACTTTTGTATATAGATGAAAGGAAAAATAACATAAAAATTAATTTTTCATTTTAAGTACTGTGCCAAGGGAGATGGAGTTTAGGTATTTTAGCTTTTTTTCTACGGTAAAAAGTCAAAGTAATTTTTGTAAAAGAAAAACATGTATTTTTGTACTTTTTATTATTTATTGCAATGAGAGTACACCTACTAAGTAGTTACAAGAAAAGAAAAACATCAGGTTCCTTTAACAGCCCCTTTAGTATTAATTTTTTTAAAAAACTTCAGTAGAAATTACAGAGCATGATTAAGAAAAAGACTGGATCGGACTGATTTGAAGGTGAGGGGCAGAAAATACGGAATTATGAAATGTTGCATTGTACATTGTACTACTCAATACTCATTTACCAATAATCATCACTTTTTATATTGTAGAAAATAATTCAATTTTGAATCTAAAATCATTTAACGAAAACTAAACCTTCCAATTTTCTTCGAAAATTCAATCCCTTTGTGGTAATATTAAACTTTGAAATATTTTTTTTATAATCATTTTTCTCCTAATCTGCATACCATAGAACATTTCTTTCCGCATTGGTAGGGGTCCCGATTAGTAATAATTTTTTTTCTCCTTTAAACTGCGATCCACCCTATTGAACATTTTATATTTCTTTAACATTTTGAAAAAAGAAAATATGGTAATTAACTGATTGTTTAACATGTAAAAACGGGAAACAAACAAGTTCTTTGTTTAAAAATTTTCACAGAATGAAGGAAAAACATTGTCAAATAGCGAGGAGATTGAGCAGATTTGTCTCAAAGAATTCATTCACGAAGTACTCTTCTTTTTGGTCTAGGCAGCAAGAAAAGAAAACTTCCCGAAGCAACAACAGTATCTTTGAGAGCAGAAAAGCTTTTTTACTTCTTCAAATTAGCTTTGTTACCTCATAGCGACTTCTCCATTCATGCATTTTATTTTACTTTAATTATCAAGTGCTTTAAATTATACTTTCAGTTTTTAATTCATGTGCCTCAATTTTCGTACGCATATCTCAAAGATATTTGTCAACTCACAAAATTAAAGAACTTAATTCTACACCGACGGCAAATTTGTTATTAGCCAAAAAATATTTTTTAAAAAGTACATTCATAACTTCCATTATTTAGGAGATTTTAGCGGTGTCTAAAATATGCTATCTTTAAAAGCTGTAATTCCGCGTTTAAGAAAATACAAAAACTTACATTTTTTTATATGATTAATATAATTGCCTTACTTAACCATGTCTATCATATCTGCATTGATATATTGAAGAACATATATTACCCATCACTCGATTATAAATAATCCTTTACTCTCTGTTTGAATTTCTAATATTCGAAATTGTATCCATTCGCCTAAAAAAATTTATTAGAATTAATTAAAATTGTAGATAATTTAAATTAAAAATTAAAATCAATATAAAAGTTGTATTATTTATAATTAACTTCTTCAATGGCTCGATAACCCTGGGTAGGCCATGTCCTTCTCCAGAAGTTTTCTCCGGACATCTCTACTTTTCGCAACTGTTTTCCAATTTTTGACCTTTAAAATATTTAGGTCTTTTTTGACACGGGCAATCCATCTTAACGGGGGTCTGCTCCGGTGTATATTTCCCATGGGCTTCGCCAGAAAGATTTTCTTGCAGCAACGATCTTCATTCACTCGAGCCAGGTGACCAGCTCATTTAAGTCTCTATAATTTGACACATTTTACAATATCAGGTTGTTTATAAATTTTGTAGAGTTCTAAGTTATAGATGATCTTCTCCATGATCCATTCACTTGGAATCCACCAAGAATGCAGCGTAAGATCTTTCACTCGAAAATTCCCAAAGCTTCCTCTTCACGTAAAGTCAATTCTCAAGTCTCGGATGCATAAGTAAGGACAGATAAGACTTTTGTAAAGGAGTAATTTAGTTCGTAATCTGAGAAAACTGGATTTTAAATAGCTCTTCAAGGCATAAAAACATTTATTTGCAGTAATGATTATTTTATAAATTCCTGGGGTCAGCTCATTTTTATTATTTATCTCAGAATTGATCAACTATTTTCAGTTAATCTGAGATTTATATATTTAGCCACGTATGTCTCATTCCCAACTTCTAGTCTTGAGGTTTTCTTTCTTAAAAATAAACTATTCCAGCCACTTTTGAAAAAATTATTACGAAAGGTTTTATACTTTTTATTGCATTAAGTTGGTTTAAAGCAAAAACAATATTGTTTTCTACATTTTTCCTTAAAATTTTTGTTATCCAATTTCGGCGATGTTGAATGCAAGTTATTACGTATGCACCCCTTTGTATGTTTGAATAATTGTTTGCAATCATAAAACTCGTGTCGAATTCCCAATAAAGTATATAATAATCAACAATGGTACTCAAAATTAAGAAACTTGTTTATTAAGATGAATTTCTTAAAAATTTCAGATAAAAGTTAAAACTAAATCTTCCTAAGATACAAAATTTTATTTTAGATTACGGATGCGTATATGTACGCGTCTACTGCATTAGAAGAAAATGCTTCGTAAAATTACGTGTTTCAATATTTGCGTTTCTCGTTCCTTTGAACACATCCACAATTTTTTTTTATTTTTTCAAAATTGTGGTGAAAATCAGAAGCAGGCAGTTCAAATTAGCAATCACTAACTTTTGATTGATCAAATGAGTTGGTGAATCGTTTGGGGTACTTGAGGTAGGTAAGTCTCAAGTGCACATTGCTCCAGACCTTAATGTAAAGTTCAGTATTTTGTTCAATTTATAGACACAGTTTAATGAGATCGGGTTTATAGTGAGAAAGCAGGGGGAAGGTCATCTAAGAACCAAGATGGTCACTGAAGATTGATATTTGTCCATTGTCGAGAGGCATAATTGAAATACAATTGCTTCTCAGCTGCCTCTTGAGCTTCATGCGACCAAAGGAACTTAAGTTTTAGGGGTTATTGTTTCCAAAAAGCTACATTAAAGAAGTCTACTTGCAAGAAGATTTGTTTGCGTTTTTCTCGAATGTGAGCACCGAGATCCGTTTAAGATGATGCAGAGAACAATGTTATTGGAACAGACCGTTCTATTCCATGCTTAACCTAACCTCCAATTCTTGACGTACTTTCATCTGGAGGGAACGGGAATCCTTTATATGTCCTCTAACGTCCAAGTAAGAGACTGGTAAGGTAGTGGAAGTTTCATGGTCCGAACAGATATCATGATAGTTGAGTGTACAGACCTTCGTCTCTCTGACAGAGATTCTGTGAGATCTATGAATGAAATCTTCGAGAGCTTCTATTTGTCTCTTTCAGAAGAGCATTTGATCCCGATTTTATTTTTTATAAATGACAACGCTCGTTCTCGTAAGGCTTATTTAGCCGAAGAACTTTTAGAAAGTGAGAATAATCGACAGATGGATAGGTCAATCCATCTTCTGACCTTAACTCTATACAGCACATTTGAGATGCACTTGAGAAGACAACTGCAATTCCCCTTTTCTCTCTCAGAACCATTAAAGACTTGAAAACAGCGTTGCTGGAGAAAGACACCACCTGCCACAGAAACTCATGCATTCACGTTGTAAGAGTTGTAAAACACAAAGTATGAACCATTTCCCCTATTAATGATTTTTTTTCTAATTTTATCATATAATCATCTCTTACACTTTCTTACTCTCTAATGAGCTATACACACGATTGTACGATTATACCATGACTGAATTGTATGGTATTTGATTGTAATATATCGATCTAATTTGTATGTTATACCTGTGTGTTTGTTCTGCACTTCTGGAGGTAATCAACCAGAAGGGAAAATTATCTTAATCACAAGTGTGCATAACACCAGTATATAAATAAATGGTGTATAGTAAATGTAGTACTACATACTGTAAATCAAAAATCAATTACCTATAAAAAATTAAATTATAATAGCTGCTTCTAATAATACTTTTATTTTCTTTTTTTAAATAAAAAATATGTTTAATATATATATATATATATATATATATATAGTTTTCTTTTAAAAGAGGGAATAAAATATAATTAAAATATATACTTCTCAAACAATGATTTTTAAAAAAATCTACTTTTAAGAGATTATAAAAATATGAATTTAAAAACAAGTATATTTGCTTATCCAAGTCAAAGAACTTCAAAAAAGGACCGCGCTGAGGCCTTTTTTTTTTTTTTTTGGAGAAGAATATTAGGTACCAAAAATCCATGTAATTGAGTGCTCTTTTGTTGTCAGTTTGAGAATCTTAATATAAATGGTTTAAGTACAAGGGGAAAAAATTCCCCCATCATTAAGATCTCCAACACAGTAGTAAATAAATGGTATTGCTATTTGTTTACAAGCTTTTTCGTAAGTAAGACCACCCAGTCTATACCTTCTATATTTTTCACCTACACGAGAAACCTATAATCATCTTACCATACGTCGGTTTGCCCAGAAAATTAGAGACTAACTTAGTTGCTATTCTTTCTATCTCAACTATTTTCCTAACTATTCATATTTCAATGAAAAAATTCCTTTGGTATTTTACTAATTGCTAATTTATTTTTAATTAGTTAATGAGTATTTATGAATATATTAACTTAATGAGCATTTATTATATAATGTATCCTTCCTTTCGCAAAATGATGCTTTTCTAATTTTGCGATTTTTTTTGTAAGAAATATATTAAGAATGTGTTATATATACATATCCTTATCAGTATGATAATAATAGTCTTTTTATTTAATTAAGCAATTAAAAAAATTGTTTTCAATATAAGAAAAGTAAACATAATGAGACATATTGAAAAAGAAACATATACAATTGTCAGTGCAATCATCAATGTTCTCATCGAGACTTATTATAATTAATAATAACAGAGACAGAAATAAATAGCTAGAAGGAAAATTCTCGGTTTAGTTTGTATAATATTAATATTGCTCTAGAATAGGGATATTTAAACTTTTTTACCTTAAGGGGTACACTGATTCCTCCCCGAAATCCTGAGGGCCAAGAGCGCTAGGGGATGTATAAAAACACGTCATTGCGACGAAGATAACCAATGGATATACTATGTTACTCATTGTTTCGACAGTGCTAAATGTATAGCAGTGCACTTAAAACCCTAGAGCGATGAACATGAAACTTTTGAGATGAAAGGAACTCCATCAAGAAAGACATGAAGCCACAAGTGTACCACAAGACGCACTGCGACCTGTCAAAAAGGCACAAGTAAGAAAAAGTTCAACATGCTATTTGGCGCTCATCAAAGGACAATAAAACTACAATAACTTGAACAAAATATGACAGTTTTACCTGCAAATATCATTCCTGTTATGTTAGCGAAACGTATCGGTGATTAGTGTCCTTTATTAAAGTCACACACATTTGAAACACTTTAGTTCAGTTTGATTAGATTTTTTCCAAATTATCAAAGAAAAACTTTAAAATCCTTAAAAGTAGGTAAATATTCTTTCCCTGTTAATTCAATTATTAACTGGAATTTCAATTTTTATGGTGTATAATAAAAATAATTATAAAAAAAAGGATTGGGGTGACTCAGTCACCCCCGCGTGATCACTAACGTTAGTATCGAGTGCACGCCTTCTCCCGGATTAAATAACAAACGAGTATATCAATGCTTCATAATTGAGTCATGTATTAAAGCAATGAGTATAATTTGCAATGAAACAATATCAGTCATCAAAGAATATAATTGTAAAACGTCATTATAAGACTGAGCATTCTTAGAATTTCTCCAAATTTACAGAAAGCCTACTATTAGAAAAATATAAATTTTTAAACGCGGTTTGAAATCCCACCAGCATGTTGCTTAAGAAAATAAGTACTGATCAAGAATCAGCAAAACGTGTTAGTTAAAACTTGGATCTTTTGATAGAGAAACTTTGGAATCATTTACTGACATCGAATAATACAGGATTCCATAATTTTAAGAACAGAAAAATGCTTCAAGAAAAAATAAGATACTGTACTAAAGCATTACTTTTTCAACTAACACTGTAGTTCAAAAAATTGATGATATTGTACAAAATATATTAATTACCTTACAAAAGCGAAAACTTAGAGTATTTTTCTTCATCAATATTTACTCTACGGTGGCTGAGAGGTCATGATCATGAACTCGAGGCTGGCGAGTCGTGGTTTTGAGTCCTGGTACTACTGAAAACCCGCCAGTGGCGTAATGTACTCCCCCGCATTGTGAGGGAGGGCCAGGATTCTAGAGGGCCCAAATCCCGATAGACACCCTGTACGTATCCTTTGTAAGATCCGACTTGGGGCCCCAAACCTAACTTTGGAGGGGGAGGGCTGAAATTCTCTGTTACGCTATCGAGACCTGCCATGTAGAAGGACCAGTGGCATACACAAAAGGGGTGTCCTGGGGGTTCGGACACCCCCAAAGCCCTTGAGCTTTTTTCTATTTATATGATAATCCTAAATATATAAAGTAAAATTTAACTAAGGGCTTGAAATTTACAATTTATTTTATTAATTAATGCTAATTATTAATTGAATAATTGATTTACTGTTTTTTGTTAGTAAAATCGACAAAATCAGAAGAATCAATTGGTGTTGTTTTGAGGTATGATACGAGTTGAGGGACTTTCAACCATGGACTCCCCCCTTGAAAAAATTTTGTGTGCACTACTGAAAAGGACCGATACTCGTGAATAATTAAATTTGTCATGACTCAAAATCCTTACGTTGGTATTGCGTGGAAGTTTGGAGAGTGGAGTACCGGCTCAGACATCATTTGACCGAGGTTCAAAATTACGTGGTCCGTCGCCAGGGCTGGCTTAAGTTCATTTCGGGTCCTGGGCCCAGAAGATCTACAGGACCCTTGGCGGATCAAAATTTATAGCCAGAAAATATGATTAAGCCTTGCTTATCCGGGCCCTGGGCGCCCACCCCAAGCGTTCAATGGATAAACCAACACTGTCCGTCACCATCAGCCCTCATATTAGTTAGAGTGTGACGTTAATAAAAAATCAATCATTGGCAATATTCAGCAGATATTTCAGATACAGCTCAGGCCTAATTTTTTATTCGCAGGATACTTAAAAGGAAGAAGGGCACGAAGAGCTTCATGGAATTCTCAGTCCGACCGTTGAAAAAGATATTTTTAAAGGACTTAATGTTGTTCAAAAAACCAATCTGCAATGGAAAAGCTTCAAGTGCATCTCTGCTCATGGTGGCAAAGACATGCGTAGAAAAGATAAAGATGATGTTCTCGTATCCAAGACCGTACAGACAGTTTTTATGTGGAAAATGCTTAAATATGCCAGACGTTTTAACGTCACAGTTGCATCAATTCTTAATTATATCAGATCCATACGCTCAGTCATCATCAATTCCGAGAATTTATTAAAGGTGGAGAATATCTTCATAAAAAAATCTTTTCAGATAGCTTCTCTTTCTCACGCCATGTGATAATTTAAATGTGGTAATGAAATCCTTTAAGATATAAGTAAATATACATTGTAGCACAACGCTGATGACTATTTTCCCCTTACTGAGTAAGAGTTTATAAGTAGTAATTTTTATTCAATCGGTACTTTTCAAATCGAATAGACTTGCATAGGTTCTCTCACATTTACTCCATCATAATCCTTGAAAGCAAGACCACCTAAGAAGATAGATTGCTTCCTTCTCTCCCTCCTTGTATTTCCTTCTAGATAATTAAATGAGCAAGAACGAGGGTTAAGTTTGCTTCCAATTATAAAGCCTGACAACTTAATTAATAGCTATGAAAATAAATACCTCGCTATGTATTTAAGGTAAGAGTGGAACATACCGTACACACAGATTTATATTCTAAAATACTGACGTCTTACTTCTCATTTTTCACCAGTCATGTAGCTCATCAAAATTAATGCATTAAAGTTTCCGTTACCCGCCCACTTCGTTGGGTACTTAATGATGCTGTATGAGTATATATATATTTTTTTAAGTTATTGACATGTAGGTTCAAGCATTAATCTTCTGCTTGTATATTCGGAGGCATTCTTACAGCTATAACGTAATGACTCCAGGTTTAATAAAATTTCTAGGCAGCGAGATAGGTCCCACATCTTTAGTTAAGTTATTTTATTAATTACAATTTTTAATCGTAGGTTAACACGTATAACTGTCAGATACTTTGTAGTGACGGTTATATGTGACGCCGGGTAGGCTCTTTCCTCCTGATCTCGTAACGTCCAAGATCCTCCTAAATAGTCAAGCAGAAGCTCATCGCCAATCCGTCTCTTTAAAACTTCCGGGCAGGACTGTCTCACACCCCTTCAATTCCTGATTGGAAAGAGCATGGACTTACATACGGCATCTTCCGACTCTGTCTCAAAGACTATTCGTTCTTCCAGGACAAAACCTAGTATGGAGCCACGTGTCGAAAGTCGTATGGATAATGCCCATAATTGACACTTCACTTCGACGCATAGTACACAATTCCTGGCATTTCCTTCTCTCAATAGCGGATTATCCTTTCCATAGATGTGTAGTAAGACCACGTGTTATATAAAACAAATGAATGGACATTGTAGCTGACAAAGGTGTAGCCTGTCTGTCGAACGCTTTGAAAAAAGATACCATATAGTGCACTTTTTTGCCTGGGATTCCGGGAAACAAAAAAGGGGGGTAATAGATGGCTAGTTAACTAAGAAACTACGTTAAACAGCCCTTACCTCTTGATTTTCAAAGGACAGGACACGAATTTCTAATACGGAAGCATATTTATCGTATCACCCTGTTATAGTAGATACCACTGATTTTAGAATTCAACTTACATACAACGTATCAAATACGAGAAAAATTTCACGTTATCTAGAACTTTACAGAATTTTATTTGCTTGTTGAATAGTTAAAGCCGCAAAAAAGGTAGCACTGTTGCAGTGAGCCACTTCTATTTAGAAGTAGTCTTGTGGCAACAGTTAGTGCATGCATCTTTCTTCAAATGTAAATATGTTTCCTAGTGAACTATATATTTATTCTCTTGTGAAAACTCTGTGTCTATATATATATACTTAACTTGTGATATGTGAATGTGAAATATGCTATTATAGTGAGAACTTTTCTATTCATAGTGAAATATTCATCATTGAAATATATTCTACAATATCAATTGAAGTTGGACTTTTCATTGAATCGATTTTCTTTCAACAGACTGGAATTAGAAACGGAAACCTTTAATCTTAGAAATACAATCTTTAACAGTCCGCTAGCGTAACGATAGTGCCCCTCTTTACCTTGCTCTCTTGTAGCTTTACACTTTATATATATAATTAAGATAAAAAGCTGTTTCTTTTTACACACAGCTTTTCGAAGTTAAAATATTTCACAGTACATTTAAAAAAGTTTTTGATGTGTAACATCTTTACTCTCGGTTGCTGGATATTTGTTGGAGTGATTTCGTGAAAAGGGACGGAAATACGTAACAGGAAGTTGGGGGAAGCGCGCGCTGTTTGATTTGACAAATTCAGCGCCTTAGGGGTGTCTCTTCGCTAGCCTCGTCTCGGGGTCCAACTGTAGTAGCAATTAAGATGCCCGCCTACCGCACATACCAGCAAGTCTTATTAGGCTTCATCCAGAATAAACGTGATTCTTACGCTCAATTCTCAAAGTCTCAGGGCTCGTTGTGTGTGAAATCTCTCTATCTGAGGATATATTTATATATGTGCAAACTATATATATTAATAATTATATTTCCTGTTAAGCGTCTGACAAAGCTCATCATTCATAAAAAAATAGAAGTATAAGTAATATGGAATTATTTGAAAAAATATTTAAGTGCTTATCATTTTCATACTTTGAGGTTAATTCCTGTTACTCTCAATATAATATTTTTAATTGTGATTTAAAAAAGATTTCTCGATTAAAAAAAACTAATTAAGTAAAAGGGTATTTTTGATTTTCTCTAATATTTCTAATTTTTAAGCATGCGCTTGACGGTGGCTCTTCGCTACCCTCGTCTGGGGTCCAACTGTAATAGCAATTAAGACGCCCGCCTACCGCACATACCAGCAGGTCTTGTCATTTTGGTGGTCGCATACATTTCTCCGAATCAAACAGTTAAAAAAATTAAAGATTTCCTGCATTTTGTACTTTTACCGTATACCGAAGGTGGTTCTGCTCTTTTTTTAAAAAAAAAACTATCACTCGCTTCCCATGATTTTGAGTGGTGATTTTAACGTTAACTTCAGTTTGCCAGAAGCCGAGCCGCTCATAGTTTTTCTAAAAGATGTACTCTAGCTCGAAATGAACACTAATCGAAATGTTTCGACAACTAACAGTGGTATTGTTATTGACGTCGTTTTTCAACAATTTTTAAATACTTTGAAATCACAAGTATATGTGTCATACTTTAGTTTTCATAAATCTATTGTCTCCGCTCTTCCCCAAATTGAACAAAAATATTTATTTTTGATAAAAAACTACATGACTCTTAGTGTTAATTAAATAAAATTTTCATGAAAGATGTAATTATTCGATAGAAAATTATTTCCAGTCATAACCGATTCATTTCTTTCAGGATTAAAATAACTATTGTGTATTTACCATGATAACAAGTCAGATATTACACATCATATGCGACTACTGTAAGACTCGTTTCTTTTTTTATTATTATTTTAAAGCATTTTGAACACTAAAAAGAAGTTTTTTTTTCCGGATTGGTGTCACGATTAATTATCACTTTACAGAAGCTGAAGAAACACCTCATTCGTGAAGTACAAGAGTGGTAGTTTAGGCACCCATTTCTGAGAAGCTTCCTGGGGGGATATTATTATTAGATCTCACCTTCATTTCGTTAGAGGAAATATCTCACTAGATTACTATATGCAACTGAAATTTCAATTTAGAATCAATGGTTTATTAACCCTTTAGAAAAAAAGCAATATCCCTTAATTTCTTTGAAAGGAAATTCTGAAGCGATTCAATAGCTTTTTAAGAACAGTTATTTAAGAGAAACGATATATTTTTAAATATACATTTTGCAAACTTTTTTTGTGTCAAAAATAGCTCGTCTTACTTTTTTTCAAGTGAAGCATACTTATTTAAATATTATAAAAACTTGTAATGAGCTAATAAGTAATAATATTAGTTGTGAGAAACATGGCTATATATATACAAATATCAGCTTAATCTTGAATCCTTGTATCTCTTCCTTTTGCCCTCAAAAATGTTCTACTTAATATGACAACATCCTGCCGTCCTATTTAGAATTTACGTTTCTTAGCTTCCGTTCTTACGCTGCTGAACAAACTGATGTATTCAAACTGTTCCACGAATATCAACGTACTTCTTCCCTCTAACTTTACGAATTTTAGTCAACTGTATAATTTTTTTTTTATTTGATTTTGTCTATTTCATTGATTCACGTTATCATTACGTGACTGAAAGCTCGTTCTTTATTTTGAAAAAAGCCAAGATCCTGAATTTCGCTCGTGTTAATTCCTAATCCAATTTTAAAATTAGAAAATTTTAATATTGGGAATCATGCCATCGTAATAAATTCTTTTCGCTTTAAAAACAAGAATAAAATAGGATAAAATGACGAATTTGAACGGTATATAGCAATATTATTAAAAGCTATTCCGGAATATATTTTTGTGGAGTGACATTGTTGAGTAAGATGTTTATAAATCGAAGACCGTAAAATTCGGCGTATAACGCGCACTTTTAACCGCAACAAATAAGATCAAGTGTGTATGTTACACGCCGGATATAAAAATGAGAACTTTAAAATTAAAAAGAAAAGAATAGAAAAAAAATCAGACACTTCTACACATATATCAAATACTTTTTAAATTAATAATTTTTTAAAAGAGAAATGACATTCTTTATGAACTTAAAGGGATGTAGTTCTAGAAGAATACTATTTTTTTCTAAAGCTTGGGATAATACCTTGAATAAATTATTGAAAAACATAAGAGTACTACACATGTTCATTTTAGGTTTCTTCGTAAAAAAAAGGGAGGGGGGGGGCGTTGTATGACGAATATACCTAAGAACTAAAAATTGTGGTTTGAAAGTACGCAGGAAAGTACATCATACGGAGGATTTTACGGTACATGTTTAAAAATTCTAACTTTACTCAAAAAATAAATAAAAAATACCCTTCGTACCCCCAAATGAGAAATATTTGTATTAAGATCCGAGGTCACAAATCAGTTTTAGTTTAAACAGCTTTCCTTGTATAGGAATTGCTTTTGTATCATCCAGATTGACCGTCATTAATGTTGTTTTATTTTATGAATCACTGACTGTGTTTATCTTTCATACATAGCAATATAAGCTAGAATAGAGACAGAAATTTGAGGATTATTTCTTTTTAAACATTGCTAAGCATTACTGCGTTTGAACCAACATGTGTTGCCAATGCTGGACCGAAATCATCTGTAGACGAAAAGCAAATCTCGAGCTCATCAAGAAATTGTAACTAGCAAATAAGTACGAATTTAAAGGCGGTGGAAAGTAATTTTATAAATTAGCTCTTATAGTAAATTATAGTTTAAAAAAACTAAGAAACACGCTTTTTAAGTTTTTTAAACTATCATTTATTTCCATTTTCAGAAAAACTGGGCAGTTTTTTATATTATGGTAAGAAAGGGCCGATGCAACCTTTCCTTTTTCACATAAAGAAAATTTTTTGTTTGTTTGTTGTATTTGTATTAACCATGGTGGTTTTCGCTTTAGGGTTGTAACTTTATCTTTTAGTCACCAAATCTGGAAATGGGATCTGGAATTAGTCGCCAAATCTGCAAATGGGATATCTTTAAACCTGATCGGGACAATGGAACAAAACTATTAAATTATTGTATTGTCATCAGTCCTTGGCGAGTGTGCAAAATTTCGAATTAATCTGACCTTTAAAAGTGGGTAAAAATCGAGTTCAAAAATTCCGTTACACACAGGTGATGCTTATAAAAAGCGTGTTAAAAACAGTAATCCTTTGACTGTCATTTTTAGCAGTGGTGTACACAAAAAATGGGGTTTGGGGGGTTGAAATCTCAATTACACACCAATAGATTTTTTTTTAATTTTTAGTATTAAGATTAACAATTTTCGCGCCAACTTGTAGTTTTTTTTAAATGAAAACCCCTTTCATAAAAGTAGTCCGTGTATGCCATTGATTCTTAGTTTTATATTGATACGGCGATAACTACGCCCCTGCTCCGAGGTATAATCTCGCTAGTCAGTGGCGCACACAAGGGGGTTGTCCTAGGGTCCGTACGCCACCCCCCAAAGCCCTTGAGTTTTTTTCGATTGATGATAATTCTATATAAAAACGTAAAATTTAATTAAGTATTTGCAGAGAACAATTTATTTTATTCACTAAGACTAATTATTTTTTACTGTTTTTTGCTCACAAAATCGACAAAATCATAAGAATCAATTGATATTGTCTTGAGGTATGATACGAGTTGAGGGACTTTCGACCATGGACCTCCCCTTGAAAAATTTGTGTGCGCAACAGTCTCTGGTAAAAATTAAAAATTTGTTGGTCTGGGGGGGGGGGTTGATATCCAAATCCCACATTTGCATGCGCCACTGAATCCAAAAATAAACAGACCCAAGACTTGTTTTCAACACCGTGCAAAGTTAATGAAAGAAAACACAATTTCATTATTAGTCAGTTTTCATTTTTAGTCTTTTTCAATTGCTTCCCATGACGAACAGGCTTTCCTATGAAACCCGCATTTTGCGTAACTCAGTGGGCGTTTCGTTTTTCTGCTAGAAGATTACAAAGTGCAAACCCTGGAGGCCTTACAACACCAAATTCCGTTTCTGATTAACGAAGAAGCCTTTAAAAAGTACCAATCAGTTCCTTTAATCGCCGAAAACCGACCCTGACTCGGCGGGCCCAGCCTTGAAAATTAGAGCGGATAGAAGATTAGAGCTTCTTCCCACCCTCTGAAGCGACCTCCACGCTTATTTATCTACCCTGCTACCCACCCAGATCGCTTCATTTCGGTTTAACGCAAAGCACATGTTCGCAGCTCCAGTAATTCAAACGGAAAAGTAACACTAATTGTGAACACTTGCCATTAACAAAACAGAAGAATTTATTGCCCGTCATGCCCGCTGTGATAATTGCCGTGCCCCACCGTAATGATAGCCGACTAATAAAACAGCAGGTCTTAAAAAGAAGTTTCCGGTTGTGAGGAAAGAAAAAGGGGAAAATATCTTGCTCTGAAGTAATGAATCTCGACTCGTAACCCTCTTTTTTTAACTTCTTTTCCGTAACATGTTTATTTTTTGAAGAAATGAAGATAAACCAGAATAACTGTGTTGGTGAAATGGGAATGGACTTTTTTTTTCTTATACAATCTTTTGTAAAAGAGTCTAAAAACAATGATTCTGAATCACTGTGCAGCAGCACTTGTGTGTGCCGCCAAATTTTTTTCAAATTATTTATCATTCTCCGAGAAAAAAATTTGAAAAATCCAGAACCGTTTCATTTGGCCGTTTAATAGAAGTAAACTATTCAAAAAATTGTTAATGACCATTTGACTATACTAGAGGAGAGAGTTTTAATTACTTTCCAAATTTAGATATAATAAAATTTGTTTGGGTTTGTAATCCATTTGAGATTATGGATACTTCTGTGTATGAATTAACTTTGAAGAGGAAAAAGTTCTGTTAAGTATTATGCCTAATTATATTTAATAACAAGTAATATAAGAAATTTAAGTCAATTCCTACTTAAGAATACAAAGAAAAATTTTAATTACTTTTTATTAAATAGTTACAATTATTATAAATATGTATATCAGTAGCGCGCACAAAAATTTTTCAAGGGGAGGGGGGTCCATGGTCGAAAGTCCCCCAACTCGTATTATACCTCCAGACAACACCAATTGATTCTTCTGATAAATTATTGTATTAAAAATTAGCATTCATTAATAAAGTAAATAGTTAATTACAAGTAGTTAATCAAATTTTACGTTAAAAAAAGGTTATCAATCGGAAAAAAAAAACTCAAGAGCTTTGATGTATATACATATGACAGAATCACAATATTAAGTGGCAAAATAGAAAGCGATTTTCCTTTCATAATTTTCCATTTTCCTTTTTATATATGGTGTTGGGCTACTTTTTTGTTTATTACAATTTATTCAAGATTTAAATTTAATTATTCTAATAAAATAATACAGTAAAAAATAAATCTCATTCTTAGAAATTAGGCCATCCCAGGTGGGATTTGTACTCACGACCTTTGGATTAGAAGTTCAACGCGCTGTCCATTGCGCTGCAGGAACACAGCGAATGTTTTTCCTTTCTATATATGCTGTTGGACTTATTTTTGTTTGTTACTATTTATTCATTTTTAATTTAATTAATGAATTAATATTTGAAAAACTGTAGTAAGATCAAGTGTCATCCATTACAAGTTTAAAAAGGTGTATTTGAACTTGAATGGATGAATAGTAAGTATTTTATAAACGACTGAAAAAATTTGAGGGAGAGAGTAAACTAGTAGTAGGAATTGAAAGAAAAAAAAAGGGGAAAATCTTTTTTTTTTAATTAATTTTTGAAAGTGTAATCATTTTTTTCGGACATCCTATATATTTTTCAATATTTTATAAATATACTAATTTTTCATTTACCTTTTTACCAAAAAAAATCACCTCCAAAAAAGAATAAATGAAAACTTACTTAAATGTGAATGGCTGAAAATTCAAACTATTGAAAACAGTAAAAAACACACAAAAATATATATAAATATAAATACATTATTTTAGAATAATAAGCAGTTAAAATACAAATGCATATAATTGAAAATATTCTACATGTAAATATTTAGTTTCGCAGTTTTGTTATTAGTTTAGTATTATTATTTTGTCAAATAAGCTGTATGTATTGATGATGATGGCATTTATTCCATCATTTATGGGAATTTTTAAAAATTTATATATCTTATTTTTAATTTTCAAAAGCGTTCTCTAGTATTAGTGGAAAATTTTGTTACAATACAATAATATATTCTATTATCTTTTATACTGTCTTATTTTTGCGGTATAACGTTCTTTAATTCACCATTTGGCCAATGTAAATACTGTGATGAATACAAAATTTGGGGAAAAGTAAAAGTATCAGATGCATTCTTTTCCAGATTTCAAAAGATAAATGAAAATTTTTTTGATTACATTACTTTTTAATATTTCTTTACAGAATTAATTGAACTATCTCTTCATGAAAAAAAAAGCAGATAAAAGAGACATATAAACAAATGAAGGTCTTATAAGATCGTAAAAATTGGGAAAACCATGCGTTTATTGGCTTCCTTCATTTAAAATTCTCCTTTTTTGTGCTTCTATCAATACACGATGATCAAATATTCACGATATGCCCCTTTTATCATTAGATTTTCCTTGAAATGATGCATAATTATTGAAATAAATAATCACAAATTGACCCTTAGACAATTACAAAAAGATTAAAACGACACTTTATCCTCTTGCGTCTTTCCCTCTACATCAATTAATGTCATTTTAAGTGATCGCAGATTGCGTAGTAGTATTTAGTATAAATGTTGCTGTAAAGGAAATATTTTCTGGTAAGAAATATAATCTTCAACACCTGAAACAACAAAATATTTTCCAAGAACTTTATTGTTGTTTTTATATTATCATTGACATAGATGAAGTTTGATAGGAGCTCTGTGTGAAGCTATTCTAAAAAAATCAATGTGTTCTGCGACCTAGACATTACAGCTGCCCACGAGGTAAAGTATGTTGTAATAAATTTGAAGGCACTTTCAAGGATGTCACATTATGACATCACTGCCACGTAAACACGCGAAAAACAAAAGGGAAAAGGCGCACCTTTTGTAAAAATTGAATGTTAAAACACACATGCAAGGTTTACTCAGTTTGGCTAGTTTCCGCTTTATTGGCATTTTTTTGGGTGTGGAATTTTTTCATGTGTCTAGGTTGAAAAAACAATAATTGAACTTTTCAGCTTGGAAATTTTAAAGTAATTGGATACAATTTTAAATTTTCTGACATGATTTGTCTGTAATGACACTTTATATTTTTAATTGAACATATGTAAGCATTGATTTCTGTTTTTACGGCTGTGGAACTCGTTTTTATCAAAGTGAGTTCTTGTTCATTTTTTAGCATTAAACCTGTCATTATTTAATTGCACATTACGCATGACAACGATATGTCATCATTTATTAATTTTATTACTTTTAAATTGATAATTTCTTTTTTATTACTTCAAATATTCTATTTATTACTTTTTAAATTTAATTAATAATGCATTAAAATGGTAAAATAAGATGTTCGTTTTAAATCTCATACTTCTGAGAGTGAGTGTTAGAATAACGTCGCACTTTTGAAGCTGCACGAGGGTTGTTGGCGACGGACCTCGTAATTTCGAACCATGGTTAAATGACGAAGACGATACCTCTCTCCTAACTTCCACACCACACCACACCAATGGAAGAATATTTGGACCTCGACAGATTAAACACAGGGCGGATCTACCAGCCGCACTAGACTCGAACTTATATTTCAGCTACAAGTCCGTGACCTTGACCACTAAACTACCGCGGCGGCCATCCCATAATTCTGAACTACGGTCAAATTGCGAGGATTACATATATAATAGCCAACACATTCTTTAGAGTTCTGTACCACTTGATATATGAAAATTCCAGAGTGTTTGAAATATTTCCAAGAATCATACACAAAATCCATCATTTCATATGCTGTTCTTTAGGACCGCTTGTGAATTTATAACTCCTTTATTAAATTTCTGATTTATTGTAGATCAAATAGGTCCCACTCTGATATGAATGTGGGCCATATAAATACGATTTAAAGCTTATGTGGGCAGTGAAACATTTCTTAGAAACATACATTTCTTTCAAAAAGAACTGTGGGGGGAAAAAACAATATTTATCAAACTTACGACTAGACTGGCAATAGTAATAGATCATTTACGACTATCATGGTCCGTTATAAATAATTACGTATAATTTAAAGCTGTGTAAAAATTTTAAGCTTATTTTTAAACTGTATCTATTACGAAAGCTATTTCTATGCGTATTACAAATGTGAAAAATAAATAATATATACACACACTAAACGTGTGAGTGCGAATTTGAAATATTTATTGTAAACAGAAACAGTGGCGTATACAAGGAGAGTTTAGGGGTTCACCCCTCATAGACCAACAGATCTTTAATTTTTACTATAGTGATTACCCCTTGGAGTATGCACCCCCCCCCTCATACAGATTTGTGTAGGCCATTAGACAGAAACGTTAAGAATTAAGGATATGAACTATTTAGGTACAGTAAATATTTAATTTTTTATAAGGAATTAATCTTAAAATAAGCATCATCATCTAGATATAAAAAAGATTTTTTAACAAAAAAAAGTTTTTAAATATATAAATTGCTGAGCGCAGCTAATGTAAGAAGCTTAGAGCTAAAAAGTTTGATAGGACACATTAATCAAAGCAATGGATGTAAGCTTATTAAATTTCAAAATGAAAGACTTGCCGCACTTTTTAATGCATAATTTAGCGTATTTTCCCATGAGTTTTTTCAAATGCAGTTTATTTTCGTTGACTTTTACTGGATCTTTATTTTTGTTTCCTTGATATTTCATATATATATATATTAACTATCTCCGCTAAATATAACCTCGTTATAAGCTTTACGAGTTCTTTTAAAAAATATCAGAATACTACTTGTCATTTCCTCTAACATCATGAAGGATGAATGAGCAGCAAAAATGATTGATAAGGACGTCTCCAAAATGTCTTGTGCATTGAAAAGCAAACTAGTTGGGAATAACGAAAAAAAGCAGCTAATGCAGAAAAATGGTATGACATAGTAGTTTCCTTCTCTCCTCCCCTCCTCGTAATCTTGCTTTGCATATTCGCCCATCTTTTTTCTGTTATAGAAATAATGTTAAATCTGTTTTTAATGTCGAGTTTGGAAAGTTTTATCGTTAAGTAAGTAAAATTTATATATATAAATCTATTTCCCCCCCCCCCAATTTTTTATTTTCTTAGTACAGTACACACAATCCCAAAAAGTCGGCCTAATATGGACCGAAGGTTGGCCAAGTTTGTGAAAATGCCGGGTTATCGAAAATGGGATTAAAAAGAATAAGTACGAGGGTTTCCTCAGATTATATTGTAGTGCACTTGTATGTATTGTTTGCTTGAGAATACAACAAAAATAAACTGCCTAAATACCCTTAAACAAAGGGAAAGGGATGAAGGCATAAATCATTTACTACATGAAAATGAAAATTAATGAATGCATAGCACACAGGCGTGGTGGGCATTACGTCGATCGCGATCGACCGGTGGACTACTAAGACATTTTTGGGTGACCGCCTGAATATTTTATCAGTTAGTAATTATTAAGGAAAATTAAAGATTGGCGGACAATACGCAGACTAAGTCTTCTACTGACTATATGATGGATCTATACGCGTCCTTCCACTAACCCTCTTGGGAAATCTTTGGGCTATGAATATCAACAACCCTTTTTGAAGAAGAAACCGTGATATGCAGATTAAGTCTATTATATATAGTTCAGGTTCGCTTGCTAGAAGGTAGTTAGATAGAAGAGAGATAAAGAGATAGTTATATAGAGAGGAAAATTGATATTTAATTGAAGTTACCAAGATTATACAAAGCTAAAACAAAACAATTTTATTAGGATCTCTGGTGTAGCTAGTTCTGAGTGGGCCCTGTATCAATATTCCTTCGTGGCTCTTTTTTTAGATACGAGAGCCCTGTTAATAGGACAGTAGTTACACATGTTGAGGCCCCTATAGCTTGGGGAAACTATATCATTGATATGACTGATACGGCGGAAGCTACGCTCCTGATTAGAATGCATTACGCACACAGTCAATTTAACATTTTGTCTTTATTTACTTGAGTAGCAACTCTGATATCCTTTATTAATCCTAAGATTACAGCTTGAGTCAGAAAAAATTCATATTGATCCTAACCAATTGTCTGAACTTTGTGTCGTACCAATTTCGGCGCTAGTTTGATATCATGGGTCTACACGCCAAGTCGTTGTTTATGTTCGCCAAGATGGGCGATTACATTACAATATGGTTACCTTCAAATTTTTATCATCTGGCAATGTAGTTGCCATGGAGATATCGTATATCACAGTTAATTTTTTATTGGTTTTTCCCGTGGTAACCCTATTAATTTCCAGACGATTATAATTCGATTTCTTACAAAATTTAATAATTTTCAATTACACATTTGATCTTACAGCCATCTGCTTCAGTCTTTTGTTGTACTTTGTGCTATTTTCGAATATGGATATTTCTAATATCATTGGTGAGTATCAGGATATTTTTTTCAAATGAGTGCTTTGCTTTTAATTATTGCTAAAAAAAATCGTACATTTTCACTTTATTTTACTTTTTAAAAATGCTTTTTTGAAAGTTCCTTGTTCGATGAAATTCAAAGAAGTAAATTGCAGTTTGGAATATTGCAAGTTTTCGGCACTTTTTGATTCATATTCATTATTAATTTTTATATATATTACGTGATTATTTTAATAATATAATATAAAAATACAATTATTATATGAAAAAATCATATAATATTCTTTATTTATAATAATTATTTTTTATAAATACTATTCCATATTATGTTATTTATTTATAATAATTATTTTTTATAAATACTATTCCATATTATGTTATTTATTTATAAATATTTTAATGCTATTTATAATCATTAGTTTGTTATTTATTTATAATTATTAGTTTGTTATTCATTTATAATTATGTTATACGAGTATCTTATATATAATTTTTAATACATTACAATATGATTATTATTATATATAATAATTATTACTGTATCATATTATATGAATATTATATACATAACAATTACTATAAAGTTATATTATAAGATTACATACTGCATAGTATTACTATTCGTAAATATAAATTTTTTAAATATTATATTGCTATTCATTATTGATTGATCTTGGTTATTCTCAATCTCTTCCTATATTCTTCATTTGAAATATATTTCAATGCATTTCAAAACAATTCTTTAAAATTATTTTCCTGACGATTTGTTACCGCTACGCCGCCATCTTGGATTCCGTTCCAGCGACAACATGCGCTGCCTGGCGCGTAGACCCATGATATCAAACTAGTTCTCCAACTTCATTATTAAATCAATACATTATATTTATCAGCGCTCCCTCAGTACCCTGTTTAGGAACTGTTGTTAAAAATTTTCCACAATGACACACAAACAATTTTAAATGAATCCTTCCATTACGAATGGCATTCACTTTTATTTTCTTCCCATTTCAAAAATATTCTATTAAAAAGTTCCCAAGGAGAGACACCAATCAGAGCCGGATTACTCATTAAGCAGAGTAAGCGATTGCCTATGATCCCCACGCTTTTTAGAGGCCCAAGAAAATTGAGAAAACAAAATGTTTAGCTATTTTTTATTGCAAGGGTTAGTTTTTTATTACAGATTCGAACAAATAATTATTGTGTAGTTATATTTTTTTAATTTACTGATAATTAGTTATTTTATTTGTGCAATGAAATATATTCCTAAAATGCTGTGTAATAAATTATTAGGCTACAAGGCCTCGAGAATTCGACTGCCTAGGGGTCTCCCATGTCGTTTAGTCCACAACACTGATAACAATTTAATCTTCATGTTCTGTATATAAATATTTATGTGTTTGGTGCCTGACAAGACACTTTTTATCTTGTTCTGTGTATAAGTTATAGAATCATCTGATTTTTGAGAAATTGGTTATTTCAGTCAGATGATGAATCAGAAAGTCACACTCTGTTATGCATAATAATTCCAAAATTGTGAGTACTCTCGTTGGCGAGAGGTAAAATTTCAAATCAGGTGAGATTTGCGTGCTGAAATGAGAAATAACTACTTCCTCAAAACCTCATGCATGCTGTGAATAACTTGAGGTAAGATAGATTACAGTCTGTAAATTGTCCTTGTCACTGAAGGGTCTTATTTGGAAATATATGTAGTTTCTTGTGACAACTATATGACAAATAATTTTTTTAAATAATTCGTTTATTTTAGTTCCGGAGTTGTTGTTTTTTAATTCTGAGAAGAATAAGTTGAACTGGAATATGTTTGAGAGGAATACCTATTTCATCGTGTGTTGCAAAGAAAGTTTAAGACCCATCAAATCAACGAATTTCAGATTTAACGATCTTTCAGAAACGTAGCCTAAATTAATTCGGAAGTGCCTAAGTTATCCCCCCCCCCCCATGATTTCTTCTATCAATAAAAAAAAAACGGAGTACGCGTACCCGCGGTTCCAAACAGTCTTTCTGTGTTTTCGATTCTTTTTCCCATACCCGTTTTCTTTTCTTGGAATTTCATTGTTTAGTCTAGATTGCAGTCACACGTTTTTTCGTAAATTAGAAAGTATTTATAGCCATATATGGTCAAATAAGACCCTTGCTTCAATACAATGAACCAATCAGATTTAATGAAACGAAGCTGCAGGAACCCTATTCGCATTATTTCTCTCGAATTTATATCATTTTCTTTCTTTTTTTTCTGGTATTGGAGTAATATGTATGTTCATGCCTTCATTTTCCTTTTTTACATCAGTTATACAAAAAACATTACAAAAAAATCTAACTTTTTAATTTATTTCATGTACATATTTTAGCGTAAATGACAAAAGGTAAAAACACGCAAAACATGTTCGCAAATCTATTCTTAAAAAGTCATGCACAAATATCAGTTTTTGTGTGATGTTTCATTCAATTGTTTTTTTCTCTTATTAGATATTTAGAATTGTAAAAGCACTTTAATTATTCCCTATAATGTAAATTTATTGATATCTGATACTTTTAAGCGGCTATTCCAAGATTGTTTTTACTCTTAGATTCAATACCCAGTCTATTTGTCAGTTATATTCTGATTAAAAAACATGCACAATCTTTAATTTTAATAACTTGTCGTTCATGTAACAGTTTTTTTCCATTCAGGTTGTATTAAATTTTAGACATCTGCTTTGAAAAAATGGTTCATGATTTACATATCAATAACACGAGTCTATTGTAATTTTAATAGAGACCCGTGCACAATAGTATTCTGACATATAATTTAAAATCATTTCTATTTATAAATGTAGTATGCTTTAACGTCTCTCTTAAACAGAAAACAAGTTTTTATACATGAATTGTATTCAAAGCAAAGCATACTATATAAATAAATTTATGCGCCAAATTAAAAAAAATTAGGTTAGATTTTGTCAACGCAGGTATCTATTTTGCACTACTCTGTTCGTATCTCTCCCGAAATGAAAGTAACAACTTTCTATTGATTTGAAAAGCATGAAAAAAAATCAAGCTTGTTTTAAAAAATAACTAGGTTAATAATTAAATAAATAAATTAATTTATCAAAATTGTCCACAGAATACATGTCGGGTTTTCAGTGAATTGTCTATTGAATATTGTTTGAAAACATGCTTAGCAGCTCTTCTCGTCTTCATGTATTTAATTAAGTTGTCAGACGCAGTAAATTAGAGAAAACATTTTTAATGAGATGTAATGAGGGTTAATGATCTTAGAGGGAGGCACAAAAGTAACCTCACTACTTCGGTGGTCTGGCAGTTATTTGATAACATTACGGTTTGATGAACAAGCTATCAATCCCTTCGTAGTACAATTTGATTTACAAAGAATTGTTGATTGCATTTTAAGCACTGGGTGGTTTGAGACGTTGCCCTTCATTAACGAAAGACAGAATCCCTTTTCCTATGGCAGCTTATGGTTTACTTATAACTCAATAATTGGAATACTTCAGATTATCCCAACAACTATTATCAATTCCGTAATAAATGCTTAAAGAAAGGGGTCTTTAACCCGTGATCCATGGGCCACTTGTGGCCGGCCATTTAGTGTCCCCACATTTGAATTTGAGGCAATTTCAAGGAAAATTGTCGTAAAAACAAAGCATTCGTCGTAAAACATTTTTTTCTCTTTTTCTTGATATTTAAAATATTCTATTAATATGTATGATATCCATTTGATATAAAATTTTCTAAAAATGAAGAATATTTCAAAAACTTCACTATATTGTATAAATATTTTTAAAAACTTCCATTTAACTTATTTGAAACCAATATATGTATAGAAATCTGTTACGCCGTTAAAATCAATTGTAGTCTTGTAAAACAAAACACCTTTTTTACATACATTTTCTGATTACACTATTTTTTAACAGACGTGTGGCCCGCGAATCTTTGTGAATTTATTAATGTGACTCTCGAGTGTGAATGGTTGAAGACCCATATTATAGAGGATATCAATACTGAGACTTTCCGTTTAAAATGATTCCTCTATTTTTTGTAGGCATTTCTTCTGAGAATGATGCTTATGTGAATTTCTTCTTTTCCTTATATATGGACATGGGACTCATGACGCTAAATGTATTTAGGCCCACGGCCCCAAGCTAATAGAGACCCTATTTCTTAGTTGAGAATATTTTCTTATTTTATCAAATTATATGCGTTATGAGTACCATAATGTGTATAATTTTTCTAATATTTATTCTGAACGTATTTAAAAATTCCAATAATACTGTGAAAATGTTAAATATTTACTACAGTTAAAATTACTTTTCAGAATAAGTTCTGAATTTAAAAGAAATTATTTGAGATGATTTTTTTTAAAACAAATTTACAATTATTTTTCTTAAATGGTTTTTTTGGTGAGGGGAAGTGAGAAAATCTAGGCCTTTTAGGCATTCCTGCTGACTACATTTAACTCATGTGGTATCCTTTATTTCTGCCTCAAAAGGAAAGCCGTGTGTTAAGTTTTTCAACAATTGGATTTTCGCACCGAATTTAATGAAACAATGCAATAAAACTGGATTCTAGAAACCTTTATGGATTTGTGATTAAATTTGCCTTATGATGATAAATATCCATTAAATATTATTTAACATTTGCAGATATTTTATTATTGCACAGAATTAAAGGGAGTCATTAGTAAATAATCTTTTTGAGGAGATACATCTAGTGATGCCTTTGTTTTGATTAGTAAATGTCTTTTGAAATGATAGATTCGTTATATCCACCAATTAAATATCACGATTAAATTGGGTTCATAATTATGAATGAGTGAGTGAGAGGTTATATTTACGTCGCACTATAAAGCACCACTAGGGGTCCGTAACTATATAAGGGTTCACTATAAACTCAAGGGGCTCATAATTATATACTTCAAATTCGATACATTGATTTTTTATACAAATGACATTAGATGACCTTCTTAGAGGAAGGTTAATTTTGAAAAGGAATATTCATAACCATTTGAAGTGAAATGTATTTCAAATGTAGAACTACAAATAATTACCTGTTCTAAATTAAATAACTGAATTCTGCTGAGTCTAAAGACAAAACTAGTGTCGTATTTACTGATAAGAGTACAATCTAAGACAAAGAACTCAACCTAAAAATAATCTAATTTTAAGGAAATTTCGTATACACGAACCTTTGCATATATGCCAACTATCAAAATTTATCACCCAAATGAACAAATATCCTGATTTTAGAGTAAAGGAAATTGAGAATTTTGAAAGAGTTCATAACGAGGAAACGTCATCTTTCAAGATAATAAATTTTCGTGAGGGATTGCAGCTATCTATCGTTGCTCAAATGCAGGGACCTCTATTTAACAAAGTCACTAAATTTAGAAAAAAGTTAATTTTTTAGAAAAAATTAAATAGAAGCTCGCACATTTCAATGTATTTTATAAAATAAATTTTAAATTCACAAACACTGTGTTATTAAAGAAAGGTTCTGTATTATTAAAGAAAAAAAATTCACACCTTTTTTTGTTTGTAAATTATATATCTTACTCATTCAAATGAAATCTGCACAAGGGGAACAAGAAAAAGTCATCTTCCAGGAAAACACTAAATTTTCAACTTTAAAAAAAATAATTTTATATTTAAGTTAGTGAATTTTAATGGGACTTTCTAATTTTAAGCCTACAAGTAATTTTAAACATACATGATTTTATTACCAGTAATTTAACCTCATGTGCCTTCAAATTTAATTACTAATAAAGTCTGTTAAATTTGTTTGAGGGTTTTTTTGTTTTGATGAAACATATAGAATTAGGGCAATTTTTTATTGCTCTCGGTGAGTTAGGTACCCGGCAAAATCAACTCAAAGTTATTTTTCACCATAAAATTTGTTAAAAGAGAAAATAATTTAAAATGTGTCCAGCAATATTTTAAAAATAAGAAGCAAAAAATTAAATTCACAAGAAAAAAAATTTCGTTAAATAGAAAATGCACTTTGCTATCTGGAGGCCATTTTACGAAAAAAAATCGTAAAATGTTTCTGGAAAAAGTTCGTAAAATAGAGGTTCGTAAAAGAAAGGTCCGACAGCATTAGTGATCGAGCTTATGTTCACAACCAGCCTATGTCTTTGTGTAGAAAAAAGCTGGTAGAAAAAAAACTCTCGTATCTAACATTTAAATGGTATTTTTGGGAAATTAAAAAAAATTTCGGTATCGAGACGATAGTAAGCTGGTCAAGTATGACAACAGACTGAGAAGACATTACTTCAGAGGCTGTCAAGGTATTCGATTAGTTTTTATCAACAATCCGTGGCGTGACTTTCTCAAATATAAGAACTGATAATCAGCCCAGGGAGAAGAATCCCAGCTCAGCCTATTACACCATTTTCCCTTCGTCGGTACACATCGTCAAGTGTAATTGGAGAGGTACCGAAGTGGTACTGTAGATACGAATTGCTTACATTTGGGAGAGCTATTGTGAACTGTGTCTCGACCACTAATACGGACATGTTTGGATACATATCATAAAGCATTTTATGATCCTTTATTTTCTGTCACTATCCATAGTATGAGAAATTGAGATACGAGAAAAGTGATTTCATCGAACATTTTGGAAGTCATCTGCTGTTACTTAACTCTAAAGGCAAAAATAAACTTCACTGTGTCATTCATTTTGCGTCAACCAAGGTTTAGTATTTAATAATAACGAAAGTCACACACTTTCCACTTCTGCACAGATATCTTTCCTACTTGTGGAGCAGTTCCTTGCCCAGTTGTAAGTCACCAGATTCCCCCCCCCCCCGTGGAATATATTTTGAATTTTGATAGGTTTTCAAAAAGTCTCAAAAAAGAGACGATTCAGTGAGAAATTAAGCAGAAACATGTTGTCAACTTTATAATTAATTAACGTCGTCCACGTTTAAAATCAGATTAAGTACTACAGCAATGAGTCGTCATTTTGAACTCTAATCACGTGATGAGGACGACACCTGAAATAACACACCACTCAACGTGAAGACTTTGAGCCTTGACAGATTTAATATGTACTATCCCCACTGTATAATGGGTCTTCTGTAGTCAACTTTATGAATCAATAACAAGGTAAGTAACAGTTAGCATGTAGATAAAAAAAATAAGCCAACGTCCTTTTTTTAAAAGTAGATCCTCTTTCCCACATGTTATTGATTACCTTCCCTCTTAAAGTAGATTTTTATCTTAAATAAATCCTCATTTTTTCCGAAATTTAATAATTTCTTTTTCTGTAACTGTTTACCATACATTTGCCAATTTTTGTTTCAATTCGATAACTTCTTGATACATAGTTTTTATGTTTTAGTATAACTCGCGCGCGCGCGCGTTCTAAACACTACTTTAACTAGAAGCATTTTAATTTGAGAACTGAAGGGACAAAATAATAACAAGCATCAGTGGCGCACACAAGGGAGGGGGGGGGTCCAAGTGTCTGGATTCTCCCCCAAAGTCCTAGATTTTTTTTCGATTGATTATAATCCCATGTATGTTGTACGTAAAATTTAGTTTTGTTTTTAATAATTAATTTTATAAACTAATGCTAATTATTCATTTAATAACTAATTTTTTTACTGCTTTTTTGTTACCGAAAATTGACAAAATCAAAAGAATGTGTTGGATGGCGTATTGGAGCATAATACGAGAATAGTGGACTTTCGACCCTAGACTCCCCACCCCTTGAAAAATTCTTGCGTTTGCTACTGACACACATAATTGTGTTTTAGCTATTTTGAAGAAAAAAACGTTTGTCAGTTCTTTCGTAAAACATTGGACGTCTTTCTTTTGAGTGAAAGATATTCCATTAACTCATTTAAACTCGATGAACGACCCAGGTGTGCTTCATTCTATGCCTAACCAAAACAGCAAATGACGTCGAGGAAAGAGAAAACAGGTACACGCTATCAATAAAATACTTCAAATTGAAACAGAGATAAAGTAAAAAATAAAAAAGGAAGAAAGTATTATAGAAATGGCTGAAGGTAAACAAATCTGAAAGTCGTAATTTCATATTTGGCATCAGACTGTTTTGACTGCGGGGAAATATCTAAGATTCCGCATATTTTGGAATAATTTCAGAAAAATTTATATTTTAACGCACAAACTGGAAATTTTTGGTTTCTTGCATGCATGTTGATAAAGAAATGCCAACTTTTTTGAATATTACTTTTAGAATAAATAAACAGAACTACGAATAAAAATCATATGTGTGTGTGTTGTGAAAAAACTGCAGTTTTTTTTTTTTTTTTTAAATACTCGAAATTCTTTTGAATTGTTAAGTCAATGTACGTAATTTATTTTTCAAATTAGGGTCCGATAAATCTAATAAAATCAGATTAATAAATATTGGGTTAGTTATTAATAAATAATTCATTGGGCCTTTTAAAAAACTTATGAGAACCGTTTAAAAAAATACTCTGATGATTTAAATTAGCTAATAGTTTAAATCATACAGTTTTACTAAGTAAGATTACAATAATTAATGATTGCATGGAAAAAATAAATCAAAATTAGAACTAAAACTCCACTGAATTATTTCTGTTGCTGTTTTGAGCTTAACTACAGAAGAAATTAGTGCTTCAGTTTTCAATCTTTTTTATTCGAATCTCAATATTCTTTTTTTAATTTAAATCATTTGAAGAGTTGGTAACGATTATTTGTAATAGTAATTTAAAACTAGTTCTAAGAATTATTTATAAAATTTAAATTGGTACTTAGCATTCCTACACATTCGAATACGAAACAGAAAGTCTGCTAGAAATTATATTTGGTATCAGTATACTAAATATAAGTATCACTTTTAGTTATTAAATAAATATCTCAAAACTATTTCCCAAAGATTAATACGTAGCAGTTTTTACTTGATAAAGATACACCGAAATTGCAAAATTATATCAATCTATTATTTACTTTTTATTTAGGTTATCATAAAATAGATAATAAACCGTATCAAATCCTTAAAATAGTTTTATTTAAATTTATAATTACAACAACCTCCCCCCCCCCCCAAAAAAAAAATCAAACCAAAACAATATTTCAAAACTCGCGTTAAAATAAAATCATTTATGATTATCTTTATCATTATAACCATTTACTATCTGTTATTTTAATGCGATAAGATAAGCAGAAACAAAGGCGAAAAATTATTTTTTAAAAAAACAATATAGCGATATGAAATAATTTTGAGGACGCACCACCTAGTCTGACGTAAATAGAAATTTTCACGAAAATGAAAGTGGAAACAAACTGAGAATTTGACAAAACTGAAGAGGAAGTGATAAGAAAGTTGAGTTAGGAAGTTGTTGCAAAAAATATGGAGAAAGACTGACGAACTTCCTCTAGAAACCAAAATAAATTTTGAATAAGAGATTGAAAAGTAGAAGTAACTTTCGAATGAGAGAAAAAATATTACAGAGTACATGCACGTGTGTGATGAGAAGAAATTTCTTGTGAATAAGAAAGGAATTGTGTACTGATGTGACTCATGAGCTTGCATATTCAAAAATCATAAGTAAAGAATGTATTTTCCGCCTTATTTTTTTAACTTGTTTCTAGAGAATTGTTTCATGAAGAGATTTTACTTTAAAAAATAATTAAAACTTGAATATTAAAGAAACTTTAAGTTATTTCCAAAAATCATTTTTACAATTTACATAAAATTTATATTCATTCTCTATGATTTAAGTTCCGAAAACTAACTGTAGATTTAATTATTAATATTACCGTAAAATCGGGCGTATAACGCGCACTTACTTTTAATACAAAAAATAAGATGGAAAGTTACGGGGGGAGGGCACGTTATACGCCGTGTATGAAAATGAGAACTTTTAAAAATAAAACGATGAGAATAGAAAAAAATTAGATTTCTACATAAACCAAAATACTGCTTATTTAATAGAAATTATATGAACTTAAAGGATGGTAGTTCTAGAAATATACTAATTTTTCCTAAAGCTTGGAATAATATCTTTTGAAGTCATTTATTCGAGGCAAGATCATTGCTCACGTATATTTCAGGTTTGTTCGTAAAAATAGGGGTGAGCGTTATACGGGGAATATATCTAAAAGTTAAAACTTGCGGCTTGAAAATATAGGTGCGCGTTATACGCCAGATTTTACGGCATGTGTAAATTAAATTAATAAAATAGCTATTTAAATATATTTATACTTTTATAAACATTGTGACGTTTGGGAAAATTTATGGTAGGTTGTGTGTGAAACAGTTAAGAAATTGAATAATTTATTTACGTCACAGCTATTAAATACAATATATATTTACATTTTAAATCGAAGTTATTCATACTGTTAATTATTTCAATTCTACAGAATGTGTCCTTTGGGAGGGAGGGGCAAACGCAACAGATTTTGGTGTTTCAAAACGGACTCCTTTTTTCACTCTGTTGGCGTGAGACGGTCACGTGTCAAAAATCTCGAATTTCAGACGGGGTTCAGGTTCGTGGGCGGACGGGTGTTTTTCTCACGACCACCGATTGTCGGGGGTGATGTCAGATGAAAAGATCCCGCAATATTTAGGGATACATGTGTTGATGTGCTGTGATACTATTTTGATAGGAAAGCCGATTTTGCAACTGAGCACAAACGTCACAACATGCATGAAAACTTGTGCAAACGCACAAAAAGTAAATTTGCGCTGTGTGAGTGTTTATTAACGTCGTACTATAAAGCAATACGAGGGTTATTGGTGATGGACCACGTAGTTCTGGACCATAGTCAATTGACAAGGACGACACCAGAGCTGGTACCCCTCTATAAAGGGACGTCTAAGGCATGGGCCAACTGGGCCCGGTCCCAGGGCCTCGGCCACAATGGGGGCATCATCTCGTTCTCAACTTAGATTTAATAATATCCTGATTCGAATAATATCAATGGTCAAATATTTTTTTCCAGTTGAATTCTCCGAAAAACTGGAAATTTCCAACGATATGTCAACTGGCTACTCGTGATGACCGTCGTCCATGTATAGGCTTAGATACCACCATACACTATAATTACTCATTCAGTCAAAAGGTGTTAGTCTATCGAGCTGGTTTGTGCGATTGTAAGTCATGCGCATTAAAATGTTTTGAGTTATTGTTTGTACGAATAGTTGACAACGTATGCTATGTACTGTATATTTTTAAGGATCAGTTGGAGGGGTTACATTTGTGTAGGGGCCCTGGTCAGGGGTGTAGCTATCTCTGTATCATTGATATGGGCCTCCAAGTTACAAGGGCCCCAACATGTGTAAGCAAAATATCGTGAAATGTTAAGGAGCCTCCGAAAAGGGTCCCGAAGGAGTTTTGATACAGGGCCCATTTAGGGCTATCTACTCCAGAGGCCCAGGGCCTACTTTTATATAGGGATAAAGGGCCTACTTTTGCGTAGGGGCCCAGGGCCTCAAGAAGTCTTAAGACGTCCATGCCTCTATAAACTACCACGCCAACAGAATGACTTTGAGCCTTGACAGATTTAACATCCAATAGCCTCCCTACGCGGCGGGTCTTCAGTGGCGCTGGGGCTCGAACATGACACGCCTGCTAGGAGCTAGTGAGTGAGTGAATACTAACGTCGCACTATACAGCTACTCGAGGGCTTTTAGCGACGCCAGGAGCTCGTCGCCATAATAATTAAGCCACCGTGGCCACAATAAATTTCGCTATCTTTGTATTAATGAGTGAAATTTTGTGGCATCAGTTCCGGTTCGGAATAACTGAATCATAAAAGACATGTACCGTAGAATCCGGCGTATAACGAGCACCTATAATTTCAAGCTGCAATTTTTAATTTTTTGGTATATTCCCAACGCACAACCTCTTTCTTTCGATGAAACTTGAAATGTACATGCGTAATGCTACTATGTTTTGAAGTCATTTTTGGGGGGGATATTATACCAAGATTTTGAAAAAAAAATAGTATATTTCTAGAACTAAAACCCTTTAAGTTCATGAAGAATGTAATTTCTTTTAAATAAACAGTATTTCGATGTAAATAGATTGTTTTTTCTTGGCTCATCAGCTTTTTATTTTTAAAGCTCTCATTTTTATACCCGGCGTATAACGCGCACCCGTAAATTTCGATCTTATTTTTTTGTGTTAAAAGTGCGCGTTATACCCCGAATTTTTCTGTATATTTTAAAATTAAAAAAATTCGCTCTCCTTTCGAAAAAATACCTCTTTTCACATCTTTTCTTAAATTTACAAATTCAATTCAATATATCAATGTTGTTTACTTTTAATTATCTTCCAAGCAATTTTTATACTTTTTTTAATTATTAATTTTTTTCACTTCTGAAACAAAGCGTTTTTTTTTTTTGGCAAATCTCAATACTTAATTTGTCTCTTGTTTATAAGAACTAAGTTTTCAAGGTCAAATTTGATTTTGGAGTATGGATATTTGGTCTCCTCATAGATTAATTTTTTTATTTATAAAAAAAATGGAAGCATTTTTAAGAACTCACAACAATAATTTTTAAAGAATAGCAATAGACTCAACTGAAAAATCGATGTATAACTTTCTCTTACATTCCATTTTATATTTAAGAGTTTTTCTGTTGACAAAAACGAAAGGAGGGGAAAGGTAACACATTTTCACGATTGACTGCACACTTTTAAGATTTCAATCAAAATTTGTGAAACGGGTTACCATTACATTTAAATAGCAACAGTTATTTTTGTAAGGAATGCGGGATTCTTCAAGGTCAATAGGTTATCTACATCTCCGGAGGCTTGTTATATTTGGGGAAAGTGCCAAGAAAGGGAGGGGGGGGGGGATAGCGTTCAGACAGATAATTTTCACAATACTTTTTCGACCGGTTTCTTATTGACCGAAAAATTCGATAAGATTTTTTAAGTTTTTTCAGATAGAAATAATCGTTATTTTATGCTCAGAAAAGGTTTCCAGAAGGATAGATGGCATTTTTTCAGTATTGTATATGAATGTAAAAATCATAATTAATATTATAAAAGGTATCAAATTTTATTTCACGTAATTGTTAATACTTAAAAATTTATAAATGAGTTACATTGTACTTATTTGAATAACTTACGTTAAAGCCATGGATAAAATGTCATATTTCAAAACCTATTCTTTGAAAACAAAGCAAGAAAAATGGAAAACTTTGTGTTATTAAATTATAGTTTTTTAAAAAAAACTAAAAAACACGCTTTCATAGTTAATCGAACTAAAAAGTAAAAAATAATTCTTAATGTAAGAATAAAATGATTAACGAGAAAATTAATGTCATTGTGGTAAAAACGTGGGAATAGAACTAGTAAGAAATTACAACATTTGATATCGAGCATCCCACGCTCTTTTACCCCAATGACATTAATTTTCTCATCAATAATTTATTCTTATTTAAAAATTATTTTTCTTTTTAGTTCGATTAACTATAAAGGCGTGTTTTTCTTAAACTATAATTTATTTTTCATTTTTTAGTTCGATTTTTTCAAAAGTACGTAGAGCTTAGCAGTTAGAACATAATTTTTTTTATATGCACGAGTCTTTTTTTTTTTATTTCCATTTTCATAAAAACTAGACAATATTTTATATTATGGTAAGAAATTGCTGACGCACATTTTCGCTTTTAGGGTTGTAACTTAATCTTTTAGTCACCAAATATTGAAATGGGACCTGGAATTAGTTGCAAAATCTGGAAATGACATATAGAATTAGTCGCTAAATCTGGAAATGGCATATGGAATTAGTCGCAAAATCTGGAAATGGCATATGGAATTAGTCGCAAAATCTGGAAATGGCATATGGAATTAGTCGCAAAATCTGGAAATCGTTATTCCTGATGATCTTGATCAGAGCAATGGAGAAAAAATTATCAAATTATTGTATCGTCATCGGTCCTTGACATGTGTGTGCAAAATTTCGAATTAATCTGACCTTTTAAAGTACGTAAAAATCGAGTTCAAAGATTTCGATACATACAAGTGAAGCTTATAAACGCGGGTTAAAAATGGGAGAAAATGGATTTTATCATTTTATCTTTAATTCGATTTTAGATTTAACATGATATAGCTTGAATGAAAAAATGTGACTAAACGAATTTAATTCTAATTTCTACAAAAGTATGGAAAAAAAATCAAACATTCACACAAACGATTAAAATTTCCAGTCATAAACATGAGATATGATTAAATATTACTTATTCATGATAGTTATCTATTAAGTTATAACTGTATAGTCGCGGTAACCGAGGAGTCATGGTCGAGAACTTGTGGGCATTGTTGTCGAGCCCTGGTGCCACTAAAGACCAGTCGTGTAAAGAGACTGATGTACGTTAAATCTGTCGTGGCCTCAAAGTCCTCACATTGGTGTGGTATGGAAGCTCGGAAATTTGGGTGTCACTTACGGTAACTGGGACGTGAAGGTGCTTTAAATTTTGCATTTTTTTTACTTTTAAAAAATAGAGGGCACTTTGCTGCTTCTATAGATGCATTATTTATGAGAATTCGATCAAAAGAACGCTAGAAAATGGAATTTTAAAATTATAAACAAATGTGATGTGATTCAGGTACATTTTCTTCAAAATCCGTAGTGTATTCAATAAGTATTGTAAAAAACTAATTTTTCTATTCGAAGAATGTAATTTTTCTATATTATATGTTCAAATTTATTGAAAATTGTACATTTTTTGTCCAAAAATTACGGAAAATTTAAATGATTTGTTACAAAATTTTAAAAAAAATTGCTTTTTGAATTGTTAATTATATCTAGTTTTGCATTTATAAATACTCAGTGTAGTTTTTAAATTATAAATCAAATGGATATAGTACAAAGAAGAATTTGAGAATTATTCTAAATTAAATGAACAGCTTAGGAAAAACGAAATGTCTATTTTACAACCGATTATTGTTAACATTTGAATACTCATGAATAACTCTATATGTTTATTAATTTTGGTTCTACATTAAAATAAATAAATATTTATATGTATGAATACAAAAACAGATTATTTTGTAAAAGTATTTAAAAACAGAGTTCCATTTAAATTAGACATCAATTTAACTTCGTAAATTCATCAAAGACATTTTTTTATGCATTTTTATAGCAATAAAAATATGTGTAATATCCTGTAATGATGATGTTCAAACTGAAGTAAAAAAACTAAAATGTATAGGCATAAAACTTTGGTATTTTAAATGGAAGATGTGAATCGTTGATAACACGTATTCATGAAGTAGGGAAAGAGTAACTAAAAAGACTTCTACAGAATCTAGAATTTTAAACTTAGAATTTAAAAACTGAGAAATGATGCAAAATAATACAATTAACAATGGTATGACTTCATATTGTATTAAAATATATTATTTTACAAATCATAGATGAAAATATCTTTATTTGCAATTTTCTCAAAAACGGTGATTTGGTGATTCCGGTACACTTTCCTCAAAACCTACTTTACCTATTGTGCTGATATTTTGCATAACACAAGATTAACAAATTTTTAACAAAGTGAGCGAATTTGTTTTCAAGTAAACATTCAGAAATTTCAGATATAGCACAATTTCTGCATGAAATTTAAAAGAAATTTGAATCACTAAATTAAAATTTTTTATAAATTTATATTTTAAAATTTCATTTCGTTCATTTTATGGATTGTTATGTTTACAAAAACTCCGTGAAATTTTACAGCTATATATGCAATAGATTTTATGCAAAGTGTACCTAAAGGTAAGAACATGCTTGAAAATAAAATAAAAAAATAATTATTGATTAATTATTGCTCTTACAGATTTATTTGTTATTTAAAATGAAATTTTTTTCCATTAACAAGTACATAAATATACAGATAATTCAACGTAAAAATTTTATTTCCATTGCTTTAAATTTAAGTAAGTGAGAACCATTTAAATTTGGTGCAAAAAAAGCTAATTTTTCCTTCTCGCAGACGTTTCAGTTACCTTAACCGAGGTTCAAAATTACGAGGTCCGTTGCTAATCACCCTTGGGCAGTTTCAAAGTGAAACGTTAATAAAAATTTGAATCAGATTATAAATATATATATCATTGTAATTTATGTGTCTATATAGTTTATTTTATATACAAAACTACCTGCTACCAGTTATTCATTTTTTTTGTTGCTTTCGTATGAATAAATATATTCACCAATTTAAAATGAAAGACATTTCTAAATTTGTCAAATTTACGCCGAAGGATGGATATTTAACATGATTTCAAAAAGTTATGGGCCTAGACAAATAATATATTTAATCATTGGCTTTCGTCAAGTATGTACGAGGGTGGTCACAGAAGTACCCGACCCAACCAAGAAAACAAATATTTTGGAAAAATATATATATTTATTTTTCAATATGATTTACTTTCAGCTCTATACACTTTTCTTAGCGATGTTCAATAAGTTCAAAACCCTTTTTATAATAAGAACTGTCTTGCCATTAACTGACAATATCACTTCTTCATCGTTGGAAAATCTTTGACCACTGAGCCATTTTTTCAAGTTTGAGAACAGAAAATAATCCGATGGGGCTAAATCTGGCAAATAGGGTGCATGAGGTAGCAATTCAAACTTTAAGTCATTAATTTTGGCCATTGCAACAACGGATTTGTGAGCAGGTGTATTGTCTTGATGAAACAACACTTTCTTCTTAGTCAAATGCGGCCGATTTTGCTTGATTTCTTCGCTCAAACGTTACAATAAGTTCGCGCAATACTCGCCGCGTTGATAGTTTTTTCTTTTTCAAGAAAATCAATGAAAGTTATCCCACGTGAATCCAAAAAAAGTGACGCCATGAGCCATGACCTTGTCTGTAGATATAACGGTTTTTGCCTTTTTTGGAGCTGGTTCTCCCTTTTCAGTCCATTGTTTTGATTGTTCTTTTGTCTCGGGTGTGAAGTGAGGGACCCAAGTTTCGTCCATGGTTATGAAACGGTGCAAAAACTCTTTGTTGCTGTGAAACTTCGCTAAACACTCATTAGAAACATCTTCCCGATACTTTTTCTTCGAGTGTGAGCAAACGCGGCACCCATCTTGCTCACAGTTTTCTCATGTCTAAATTTTCAGATAATATGCGATGTAAAGCACTTTTTGAATTGCCTACTATATCTGCTAGCTTGCACACTTTCAGTCGACGAAGATCCAATACCGCTTTGTGTATTTTCTTCACCATTTCTGGAGTCGTCACCTCATTTGGTTGACCACTGCGATGCTCGTCTTGGCAGCTCGTACGCGGCTTCATTTAAACTCCGCTACCCAATATTTTATTGTTGTAAACGAAGGAGCAGACTCACACCAACCCACCCAGAGTAGAATCTAGTTAAGTTTTTATATTGGTTGGTCTGAGGCATTTCAAATAAAAATATTGTATCACAGAACGATGACCAATTTTCACAAAATCACTGAAAACTTTCACTATTGATGACCGCCAAAAAAAAAAAAAAATACTAAACAACGTGGCGTCTCCAAACTTGATACATTTGATTTATAGATTGCGTACTTTTTAATACAGTGATATTTTCAAACAACTACCGCCATCTCTCGGTCAGGCAGGGTCTGGCACCACCCTCGAATCTAGAAAGCTTTCAGTTATTTTGACTTTTGTTAAAAGCTAGAGAGAGAGATCAAAATCTAGAGATAAAAATAGGTTTGAAACCTTCAACAAATAATAAAAATATTGAAAAAAAGTCCTTATTTTAGATGAAGAAATTGAAAATTTTAGAAATGCATAATAATATACGAAAATATAATTTCTAATAAACATCATTAGTGTTATGGAAAGAAAGCTACAAAAAAACTGAAATTCTTAATATATTATGACAGTGTTTTAATACTTAAGTAATCCTCCCCCCCCCCCCCTCCGCAAAAAATTCAAAAATACTTTTTTCAAGTATTTCAATTTTATTTTGTGGGAGACTTTATATTAATATAAGTATTATTTTTATAAAATAACTTTTCGTTCAATTGCATGTTATAATTAAAATCAGCATAATGTATATTTTAATGGGTCATTACAACTAAATATGTTTTAATTTGGTTTACTCTACTTAGAGAAAATTAGGTTACTTTTAATAAACTTATTATAACATGTAACTAAACTATAATAATTAGATTAATAAGTTAGTTTAATATATGTAATTTCGCCATTTATAATTGCTATAACTTATTCACTCTTGTCAGTAGCTTAACGGAGAGAATTTGGGCCTTCCTGCAAAGTCAGGTTTTGGGTCCCCAAGTTGAATTTTACAAAGAGTAGGTATTTGTGTGTGGCGACGGGCTTTGGGCCCCTAGAAATCTGTCCCTCCCCCTTCGCGATGCGGGGGGTGTACGTTACACCACTGACTCTTGTATTATTTGTTTATCAGTTGCGAATCAAAATTTGGAACCTCTGCCTTCTCTGATAATATAGACTGTGTTCTTGGTTTTTAACGGGTAAGAGAATTGTTTAACTACGTCACAGTGGTGCACACAGAAATTTTTCAAGAAGGGGTCCCAGGGTCGAATGGTTAATGTTTAAAGTACCTAGTTAATTAGAGAAATGAAACAATTTTCCGTACTTTAACGGATCACAGTAGTTAATCTGCAGATTACCTAGTTCTAATCTGCAAATGAATTAATTTCTGCACTTAAGTGGTATCATATATACCGATTGATTATGCATTAGAAAAAACATGTATTATACAAAGAGAGAAAACTTTGTCGACATACAAGTTCTTAAAATATTTATTCAGAAATCTATGGAAAAAATAAACTCTTCCTAAACACTCCTATAATAAAATCTAGATTAATGTCAGGCTAGAATTCGAAGAAAGATATTATAATATGAAATAGAGTTTTAGATTAATATATAAAGCCTTTTTTTCCCGATTAAGAAATAAACAAACACCAAAAAGGATCATCAAGAATTCATACTGCTTAGATGCAAAGCTTTTTCTAAAAGAAATCATCAATTGTATTTGTTTTTTGACAACACCGGAGCAAGGTATAAACACGCGATCTTCTGATTAGCATAATATTTATCTCTGATTTAAATTAAACACTCAGGTCAAGAGACTCTTTAAGATAAAATCACGTTTCAGTAAGTCGTGCTTTCCTCAGATTAGAGGAATACGAAGAAAATGCCTTCTGATAGTAACCCCTTAACTGCAGATAAAAAGTTACGCATTTCACTCCCCAGTGCCACCATTTTTCACATAGGTGCGCATACGTGATGTATGGGGGGGGGGAGGCACAAATAAGCAAACTTTTCTCTGGAATAAGTACTTCCTTTGCAAACATACTACTACCAAGGTCATTTTATTGTTTTCCAAAGCCTTCTGAATAGCTTTACTGATAGCAGCGCCAAGAGAAGATCGTATTTCGGAAAGACGTATATATACGTCCGGGGTATATATCACACCGTGAAGTTAAGCAAGGTGAGATATATACGCCGGCAGCAGTTAAGGGGTTGAACAATTTTTAAATTTGTATGATTGGTTTTTATTTTTGGTTTTCCTTTATATCTCGCTGTAGTTTTACTTATTTTACGATTTAAAAGTAATTTGAACGCATTACAGAGATATATAAAAATTTAAAAATGTTGAAAAATAATGAAATATGTATCACAGAAATATCAAATAATCAAAATATAAAATATTGATAAAGTATTGAATAGGAAAATTATTTTAGCTCAAATTACTTATTTCTATCAATATTGAGGCAGCAAGAATTTTATTTTACTTATGACTTAAATTTGTACATTCAAATTGTGTGTGTGCAGAAATTGTTTCCTGTTATAGAAATAGATGAGTAAGATTTTTGTTTCGAAGACAAAAAAGAAAGTAAATTGTTTGATGACTCTGTATCGGGAGGGAAAAAAATCTACATTTTATATACATTGTATGATACAAAAACACTAAATAAACTACAGTTTGAAAAAACTGAAAAACACGGTTAATCGAACTTAAAAGTAAAAAATAATTCTTAATTCAAGAATAAAAGGATTAACGAGTTTAATGTCATTGTGGTAAAAGCGTGTGCCCGATATCACTTTTTATTTCTTACTAGTTCTATTCCGAAATGCTGAGTTAGTGTAAAAATGTAGTAAAGCACTCCCACGCTTTTAGCACAATGACATTAATTTTCTCGTTAATCATTTTATTCTCATAAGAATTATTTTTTACATTTTAGTTCGATTAACCATATAAAAGCGTGTTTTTTAAAGCTATAATTTATTTTTAATTTTTTAGTTCGATCTACAATTAAAAAACTAAAAATACATGTTTTTAACAATCATTTATTCATTGCTGAATTAATTTTAAATGCGTCATTTTTTAGAATCTGGAATACCTATTGGCATCCTATCAGTGCGTTGATGCGGCCTGGATTGCTAAATGTAGGATTAGCCAACTGAAGGAAATCTGGAAGAGCTAAGTTTGAAATATTTCATGCCGGAAAAGGTGTAAAGCCAATCATATTTTTCACTAAAAAGAGGTCAATAGTCTCTCTGAAACTTGCATCAGCATTAGACACAAAAGTACACGTTTTGAATCGAAGAGTGTACGAAATTATTTAATCCGGTGACCTCTGAATCATTTCTCATCTGTTTTGGTAAAATGAAGCAATGAATAGGTTTCATTCCACAAGATTCGTCAAGAGAATTTAGAAAAACAGACTATGTCTGAGTTAAGCAGTTAGAACATAATTTTTTTCACATTCACGCGCGAGTCTTTTTATTTCAATTTTCAGAGAAACTAGGCAATTGTTTATATTATGGTAAGAAATTGCTGACGCACACACCCTCCCTTTTCTCACATAAAGAACACTTATGTTTGTTGTATTTGTATTAACCACGAGTACGTTTTTGCTATTAAGGTTGTAACTTAATCTTTTAGTTGCCAAATTTGGAAATTGTATATAGAATTAGTCGCCAAATCTGGAAATAGTTAATCCTGATGATCTTGATCAAGGCAACGGAACAAAATTATGAAATTATTGTATAGTCATCGGTCCTTGACAAGTGTGCAAAATTTCGAATTAATCTGACCTTTTAAAGTGGGTAAAAATCGAATTCAAAGATTCCGTTACATTCAAGTGAAACTTGTAAAAGTGTGTTAAAAACTTTAAGGTTGACCGAACTTCACTTTCGGTTAATAGTGACAGTTATTGTCGTTAGGGGAGAGAGTTCTTCCTTTTTCAGTATTGATGCAAAGAACTTATTCCTTATACACGAGGTAAAATTGTTTTTAAAAGATTCGATGTGATCTGAATATGCATCTGTTATACTAAATTACAACAAAATTATATCAAAACAAAAAAAAATTCTTAACAAGGAAATTCTTAAAAATCAAGCATTCACAAAAAATTTTTAAAAATGTTTTTATACTTTAATAAGTAACCACTGGCTTAGATTTCTTTGGATTTTAAATATTTCTATTTAAATATTGTTGAAATAAATTGGTGAGTTGCTTCAAGTTGGAAATAAATCCATAAAACTGAATCATTTTTCCAAAAAAGAAAAGTTATTCTTTCTCCCTCCCCTTTTCTTAAAAGTATTGAAAACTTCTTACGAACTAGATAACTAAGATTTTTTATTATTTCTAATCCAATACAAAATTTTTTTGTGTAAATGACAGAATACTTCTTAATAAATATGCATAAAAATATTAAATACACTCTTATTTGCTCTTTTATAAATTTTTTAATTCAGAACATTTAGAAACCCCGTGCACTACAAAGTATCACACGGGGGCTTACAACACAAAGGAAAGATTGCAACACAAACATCCATGCCTTCTCCGGGATTCGAACCCAGGCCCTACGGCACCGCAGTCAGCAGCGTCAATACCGGACGGGTGGCTGCTCTTATATTTAGGATTAAAAATTGAAAAAAAAAATACAGAGAATTACAATTTTATTCATAGCAATAGTACAAAAATTTTAAACTATGCTTTTTTTGATAAATTGTATTTATATTACTTTGTGATAACTTAAATTCTGCTACACTAATATGTTTTTAGCCCACTCCTATAAAAAGCCTATTCAGCATTGCTCTACAGCAGGAAAAATAATTTTTATGCTATTTTATTTACATATTTCTATTATAATCACAATGTTCAACTATGTTCCAAAAGGTAAAGAAGCAATACAAAAAAAGAATAATAATAATAATAAATTGAAAATTTATTTTTTATATAACAAATTAATTTTCCTAAAATTTAATGTCGATATAACACATATTATCATAGAATCTAATTTTAATGTAACAAATAAGTTATGTATAATTTAATTAAATTAATAATGCCTTGCAGACAATTAAAAATTGCAGAAATTTGCAATCGTTGTATTAGTTATAAACTAAACTGAACGTTTTCTAAAATTATTTCTAATGTTTATCCCTACATTAAAGGGGCCATAATTTCTATAAATTTATTGGCTCCCATGGGGCCATCTTCGGGGAAAGATAAATCCCTCCTCACGCTAGAATCTCTTACTTTAACTAGTTCATACAACTCCCGCATCTGTTTCTGTGCCATCTTATTTGTAGTACACGTGTACTTTCAATTAAGAAGCCTTCATATATCACGGCTAACAAAAATTTAATGCCTTCTATATGCTCTGGGATTTCGGCTTCTCATTTTTTTTATCCTTATCTTTTTAACAGTTAGTCACTATGAAACGCCGCTGACAGGAAAATGATTAATTTCCTGGCAGATCTTCATTAAAAGAGAGGAGAAAAAAGGTCAAAATCGCACCCAGGTCAAACTTTACAGCCCTCCCCTGCTTCAGGTCCCAGAAACAGGAAAACCGAACGTCCCCCCCTCCATGTGCGCACCCTCAAGTGTCACTGCATGCAGAGAATGCTGTATTCCCCGAAAAGTCCCTCTCCCCTTTTATAGAACAAACTGTCATGTGTTTCAGAGGATACCCACAGACCTCCCCCAGTTTGCGAGGGAATTTTTGGAATGCAGTTTGCCTTCAACACGTGTGTATATGCCCCGTTAGAATCTATCTCCTGAAAGTCTAAACTCTTTTATGACAGAAAAAGAAAGCTGCATTGCGATTAAATAACAATGGTCACACATTCCCGTTTTATTTATTTAAAAAGAATTTATTGTTCATCTCATTTCAAACATTGTGCTCTTTGTATCAAACACGGAACTTCGATTAATGATGTACATTTAAACAGAACTTTAAGATAAAAAAAATATGTCCATTCTTCGCGAGTAGGATCTGCATTTGGAATACTTTTCTACAAATATAGAAAAATGCTCCATTATTAATTTTATTTCTTGACTAATAAAAATGCAAAAATTTAAATTTTCAAACGTAAGAAAATTTGTAATTATGCAAATTTTGTATAAGAAGCTGAAAATGATAATAGAGAGACATTGAATAAAAATGAGTCGTTAGACATAATGAAAAAGGTTAAAAGAAAATATCCCATTGCTTTGTGTGCTTTGTATCAGCGGAGGCATTGTCTGAAAGAAATCATTTAGTGTAATAAAAAATCTGAAGAATTATTGGTCACTTAGAAACGGGTCAGACACAAACCGCAAGGGAACCCACAATTACGCGAAAAGAGTGATTTCGAGTACCTGGTGTTGTTTTTTGGGGACTGCCAATGCATATCGAAGACCAGGCCAAGGTCGTAGATGAGTAACAACGCTAAATGAGAACCGGTACTTAGGCTAACGTCAGAGGGAACCGAATGGTATACACTTTCAACAACACCTTTCGGCTACTGGCACCACAGTTTAGTGTCTAAAAATAATACTACATTTCCACGTGGTTGGTCTGTATGCTCATAAACTTGTAGCATGTTTTTCATTGATAGCACGTCATCGTAATGTCCACGTGAGTGTTTATTAACATCACACTTAAGGCAACACGAATAGTGTTGGCAACGAGCCTTGTAATTTCAAACCACTGTCAAGTGACGAGGACAAACACCCTGAACTTATACTCCACTCTCCAAGTGAGTGAGTGTGTGAATATTAACGTCGTACTCGAGGGCTTTTGGTGACGTACCTCGTAATTTTGAACCATGGTCAAGTGACGTGGACGACATTTGAGTTGGCCGTTACTCTGACCACTAGACCTACCACGGCCACCCCACTCTCCAAACCTTCACACCACGGCGACGTGAGGACTTTGAGCTAAGATAGATTTAACGTGCATCAGTCTCTCTATAAGGCGTATTTTCAGAGACATCAGGACTCGGACCCATGATTCCACAACACTAGCCACAAGTTCGTGACCATGACCATTAGGCTACCGAGACATCATGGCTAGAGAGAGTGGGCAGGGGAGAAGAGTTGGAGAATACATAAATGGTGCAGTGCCCTCTTTTGTGACGAGTCTCATTTTACGGTCTATTATGGTGATAGGCATATTTTTATATGGAGAGAACGCTGAACTCGAAGTAATACTGTATTCGTGTAAGGAAGCTTCAGATTTGGAGAGGGTCGAATATTAGCTTGGTGTGGTATTTCTATTATTGGTTGCACACACCACCTCCACATCATTAGAAATGGACGGCTCAGCAGTATTGAATTGAGACTCTTACACATTTTGTGGTCCTTTATGCTGGAGCGTTTGGAGATAATTACCTTTCAAAGAGTGATAATTGCAGTTTAAACGGTGCTTGCCAAAAATAGAATGATTTCCCTATCAGAACGGGAAAATGATACGAATGGATTGTTAGGTATGCTCTCCCAACATGAACCTTATAGAATATGTTTGGACAAGATAAGCAGTTTCTTCCCTGCTTATCTCCCCCATTAACGGTTCCACAGCTGGGTGAGTGAGGGAATATTAACGTTGCACTGATTAGCAACATGAGGACCTTTGGTGACGGACCTCGTAATTTTGAACCATCGTCAAGTGACGACACCCGAGCTGGCATTCCCTCTCCTAACTACCACACCAACAGGAGGACGTTTGAGCTCTCGAAATATTTAACGTGCATTGCTCCCCTACACGGCGGGCCTTCAGCGGCACTAGGCTTTAACTCATGACACGCCGGGCATGAGTCCGTTACCTTGGCCACTAGTCTACTGCGACCACGTTCTACTGCGTCTCTAAAAATGAAGCCAACGTGGCTGTATCTATAATTCTTTAAATAATTTCAGTCAATAATTATAATTAAATTATCGTATTGTTACCCAAAACAATAGTGTATAGAAAATTTCAGCTCAAAAGAGCGCTTTAAAATGTGAGAAAAAACCTTTTCAAGTTTTGACCCGCCAAAATGGTCGTTAAGTCGCCAAAAATGATGCCAATGTGGCTGTATTTGTAATTCTTTGAATAATTAGTTTTAATCAATTTTTATTAATTGTAATTCATTTGCTGTATTGTCATTCAAAATAAGTGCATTTTAAAATTTCAGCTCAATTGAGTGCTTTAAAATGCATTTTCTTAACGATTGAAAATTTGGAGAGTGAGCTAATAGTAGGAATTGAAAAAAAAGAAAAAAACAGATGAAAAAGCAAAATAAATTTCAAAAATTTTCTAACAGTTTAATGATTTTGTTTATTAAACTGCTTAACAAGGATTCGAACAAAAACATGAAGTAAAATTTCAAGCTTTTCAAAACTTGTTATAGATATGAGAATTATAAATTATTTCGGCTAATATTTTATAATCATTGCAATAATAATAAAGAATTTATGATGCAGAATTTAGTTTCCGTAATTATAATAATACATAATTTATAATACACAATATTAATCATCGAGATTATAAATAAAAAAATTGTGAAGTATATATATTTCTAATTTTTTTCTGTCTAAATATAGACACTTTTTACTTGTTTTATTAAAAAGTTAAGATAAATGTCAGTATATATATATACACAACATTATACCTTTCTTTTCCTTTTAATCTAACTGTATTACGTTAATTAATATTTTTATGAGCTATTGAACACAAAACCATTTCATTATTTTTATGATGTAATAGATTATTACTATGTCAATTAATCTTAGTTAGTATAAATAATATAAATTCATTTTCATTTTTATATTTCATTAAGTTACTAAAAATAACGCTTTTTTTTCTTTTGAATTTTTATTATTCACACAAATTAAATATTTTAAGAAATCGTTATACATTTACGTTAATATTTAACTACTTTTAGTATGTTGCTACTTATAATCCAGTATTAAGAGATGCATGTATTTTTATTGAATCTCAATTTTTTTTACTACTTTGTCATACTTGACTAATGTGATAGCATTCAGAAAACTTATTTAACATAATCGTATTTATTTATAGCTATGATGAGTTAATTGTGCATTATTACTCAATATAAAGCATGTCAAACATCTTGTTATTCTATTTTAAGAAGTACTTCTGTATTTGTTATTGTTTTATGTACATAGAGTACACATTCATTAGTGAGGTCTTAATTCTACTTGACTCTCTACCTTGAAATCACGATTGTTCTAGATTTTTTCTTCTTTTTACTAAACTGTTCCAAGATGTTTTGTAGTCAAGCCGCTTTTCACGCTAGTTCAAATTAATCTTCGGTTTCGGCCATCTTATGCTGAGTACAATATATTAAAAGAAAGGGGAAAAAAAAGACTCGGTGCCCAAAATTCCAGGTATGCTACCTTAAAAATTTGCTGGGGTTAAAATTGTTTTTCAAAATACTCGCAATATTTTCATAGTAAATTAAACATATCCTGTACCAATATTTAAACAATATTTTAAAATTTTAAGCATATTTTATTTAATAGTATAGGAATAAAAGAAATTTTTAGAATACTTCCTATATTCATCTTTTAATGCGATTATTTCACAATAAAACGATTATTCAATAAGTACACTAAAAAGCTTTGCTTTTACGAAATTATTTTTTTAAAGAAATTATAGTTTCAAAGGGCCATTTCAAATTTCGGTATTTTTTACGACATTCTAAAATTCAAGAATTTATCACTCCAATTCAAAAAATGCAAACTAAATATTAGCAATTATATTATAAATTTGCTTCCAAGACTCGTCTTTTAACACGGTTCAAACAAACAAAAAAATCTAACAGTTAAAAATTTAATTGTAATGTTAAGTTCCCAAGTTATATCTGAACATTCTTTTCATAATGCAGGAATTACATTTAGAAAACTCAAAAAACAACTGCTTTGCTTACAATTGAAAACATTAGAATCAAATCTAATAAAAGAAATGAAAAGGGAATTCTTTATAAGGATTAGTTTTTACCACAAAACTACTTACTGTGTTGAAATCTTGAATTTGAGTTAGTACACACCTTGAACTTCCGATTATAATTTTCTGATATGAATTGCAAAAATGAATTATAAATATTTCATTGCTATAATTTTTCTTTAAAGCTCTCCACAGACATTCAGAAACTTTGCTTGTTGCAATATGTGATCCGAAAATCAAGGAAATCAGTTTTCCCAAAAGTGAAAACAATTAAATGAACGAGTGTTTGGTTTTTTTGGCACAAGAGCCAATTCTGGCGTGAGTGAGAGAGTGAATATTTACGTCGCACTATTCAGCTACTGGATGGCTTTTGGTGAGTTCCTCAAAGTTTTGAACTATGGTCAAGTGACGAAGACGACACCTGAGCTGGCACTCCCCTCACTTAACATCCTCAACACACAAACGAGAGGACGTTTGCGCTTGGACGGATTTAACAAGCATCGGTCCCCTACACAGCAGGTTGGTGTGGTAGTTAGGAGAGGGGCTGCCAGCTTAGGTGTCGTCCGCATCACTTGACCATGGTTCAAAATTACGCGGACCGTCCCCAAAATCCCTCGTGTAGCTGAACAGTGGGACGTTAATATTTACTCACTCACCCTACACGGCGGGTCTTCAGTGGTACTAGGCTCGAACTCATGACACGCCGGCCACGAGTCCATTACCTTGACCTCTAGGCTTCCGCAGCCTCAGCCAATTCTGACTATAAACTCAGCGCCATAAAAGTTTTAAAACTGTTAACAATGTGTTAATGTCTAATTAATAAAGGTACATCCAAAATAAACTTAGGGTTTTGCGTTTTGCAAATTTAGTCTCCATCTTTTATATTCTGATGAATGAATTTTAATTTATTTCTATATAAAAAAGAAAATGGTGACCAAAAAAAAAGTTATACAATATATCTTTAAAATACTAATTGCTGTTTAATTCTTTACATTTAGATAGTGAATATATGCTTGTACTTTTTATTTTAAGTAGCTTTAAGTTTCATTTTAAATGGAAATAAGTGTACAGAAAAGAGAAAATCTTTTTATTTTCATTAACAAGAATAAAAAAAAACCTTTTCAATTCTGAAGAGCGAAACAAACTACTCTAATGGGTTTTACAACGAAAAATTTAATTACAAAAAGAAAGAAACTGTTTTTTCCTTTTTATATTTTTGTTAGAAATTGAACTAGTTTTGGATGGAAGAATATTTAAAAAGAGAGAAGAATTCCAGATTTTTTTTACTTGAAAAAAAAATCGAAAAACAGGAAAGAGACTGAAATTTTAAAAAGTGTATACTTTTTATAAAACTACTAATTAACGAGTTGGCTGTAACTTGATACATGAAATGAAATAAGTCCTTCATTTTATTGCGTTTTTTTTATTTTTCGTTTCAGTAAAGTAACATGAATATACACACTCCAGAGAAATATTTTGATTCTTATCCGATTTAAAGTTTAGGTTACACAAACTTATAAAGTATCAATTCACGCAACCATTACTTCGGTTATTTCTTTGCTTAGATATACACTTGTAAATACTCGAATATAAAAATTTTATTCATACTTACAGATGAGAGAGTAGTCCACGAGACCAGAATTATACAGCAAAAAATCCTACTATACCAAAGAATTATACAGCAAAAACTTGGCTTGGTAAGTATGCAAATGTTATAATTTACAATATACAATACTTTTTTTAGATTTGCATTTGAATCTATCCGTCATAGAAGAAGAGTTCGTTGCAACTCTTATTTATTCGGTGGAAATGTAAACTCAGAGTTTTTACATTCGTTACTAAGCAAAAAATGTTCAGAGGATAGTAAACAGCATAATGTAGGTTGAGTCAGGAACTATTTACTGTTAACTGTTTACTATTTTGTGTGAATTTTCTCTATTTGAGGAAGATCGATTTATATTATTAATCTACTGTCTGTGGGTGGTGTAGTTGGTTTTGATCTGGCCTTCTGCATCTAAGGTTGCGGATTCGACCCCGGCCCAAGTCGGTGAATTTTCATGATGCAGAAAATCGACAGTGTCCATATCCTATGATTATGCGGCATGTTAAAAATTCCTTGAGTACCCGTTTGGTTCGGGTGCTCTCGGCAAAATTAAATTCCTAAGTACAATATCGCATTGACAGAGCTTAGGTGCCTCCCTCTGGGGTGGAAACTGGGTGTCAAAGTTACTCGCGGCAGTTGGTATCACCTATATGGTGCTGCACTAAAAAGTGATACCAACTATTTGGGAATTTACTAGGTCTGCAAAAATAAAAATATCAATCCACAGCCTCATTTGAAAAAAAAAATATTAACCTATTTTGTGTGTGTAAAAAATCAATTTATATATATATATAGTAACATAAAATGGAAGAAATACATGGCATATAATAAAATTGATAATACAAAATAATATCACTAACAAAGCTAGAAGATTCAAACCAGATTTAAAGAAACACACTTTAAAAATAATGGAAGAGTCTATTATAGAAGAATTAACTAAGCGTATGTATAACATGGAACAGAATTAGAACTTTAAAATGTAAGAAGCCAAAAGAGTCAATAGACTAAAATGAAGACCTGTTATGATTTCTAAAGCTGTTGCTGAATTAGGACCAGCAAAATTAGGGTTAAATATATTTTATGTGGATCCTACCTTATATATATATATATATATATATATATATATATAATTCTTATTCTGAAAATAAATGCTTAAATTAATCGAATGTATCGGATATATAATTTTAATTTGAATATAATTTTGAAAAAATATATCTAATATATTCACATTACCCTTTTTCATAGAAGGAATTGTTCACTAATGTTCGTTCGAAGGAAATATTTTCATAGAAGGAATGGAACAAAATCTCCATATAAATGCACGAACATTCATTTTGAATGCATGTTGTTCTTTATCGATGTTTTCGTAGAAGGAATGAAATGAAAAATCTCCATAAATACGAAAGCATCCATTCATTTTAGATGCATTTTGTACTCTATCGATGAAAAAATGTGATTTTCTTATCAAATTTTTTTTATCTTTTCTGAAATGTTGCTATTTTTTAGATTGTTGCCTTTTAAACCGACTAAAATGTACGTAACTAAGATTTAAAACTAATTTTCTTCCCTTTTGTAGTGAATACTTACTAAAAAATAAAACACATGTATGAAAAAAAATTAAAAAATTATATATTGTGTTAAAATATTTCTATTTTTGTAATTGTGTGTGACATTAAACTGTATTATTTCTTTTTTACTTAGTTTCCTACTTTAAAAAACTTCGACTATACTCATGTTACGTGTAACCCATTTCTGCATCTCATATATTTTTTAGAATTTTAGTAAGGTAAAGTTTAGATTTTTTAAAATTTTGCCATAAAATATGCTTTAATAACTATAAGGATATGCTAATTAAAATTTCCGCCGCGTGTAAGAAATTACAAAAACACACTTCTATTAGTGACGCACACAAAAGGGAGGGGGGTCGAGTCAACCCCCCATAGTCCTTGATTTTTTTGATTGTTGATAATCCTATGTATATAGTACGTAAAATTTAGATAAGTATTTGTGGTTACCGATTTATTTTATTAATTACTGCTAATTATTAAATCAATAATTCACCTGTGTTTACTGTTTTTTGTTCCCAAAATCTACATAATCAAAAAAATATGTTTGGCAGTGGGGATATTGAGGATTGATACTAGAATGGTCGACTTTCTACCCTGGACCTCCCTTGAGAAAATATTTGAGTGTGCTACTGACTACTATTATTATATAAGAAGTATTTTGGAGCTTGGGAATATACAAACATCAAAAATATAAATGCCTGTATAAAATTTTTTAGTTTTAATTTTGCTTCCCCCCCCCTCTAATGGGGCTGCAGATGGGTATTTTTACCTTTGCTCAGTGGCGTAACGGAGAACATTTGCCCCCCCCCCCCCGAAAAAGTTACTTTTTTAGGTACTTTGTGGTAGTCACGCTTTAGGTCCCCTAGAACCTTGGGCCTCTCCGTAATGCGGGGGTGTACATTACTTCACTGTCTTTGTAGACCTAGTAAATTCCCCAGGAACTGGTATCACTTTTTAGTGAGGCACCATATAGGCGATACTAATTGCCGTAAGTAATTTTGACGCCCAGTTTCCTTCCTAGAGGAAGGCACCTGAGCTCTGCCGATGCGAATTTGTACTTAGGACTTTAATTTTTGCCGAGAGTGCCCAAGCGAAACAAGCACTCAAAAGATTTTTTACATGTCGCATAAACATACGACATGGACGCTGTCTATTTTCTGCATCATGAAAATCCACCGACTTGGGCCGGGGTTGACCCACAACCTTGGGTGCAGAAGGCCAGCGACAAACCACCTACACCACCCAGCCGGTAATTTTGCTTTAAATAGTACGATTTCTAAGAATTGATTTTTTTTTGGTTTTAAATTAATATTTCTTATGCAGGGGTTCCCAAACATTTCCCCACCGTGCAAAGGAAGTCGATGCACGTTAAATCTGTCGAGGCTCAGTGTTCTCCCGATGGTGTGGTGTGGTAGTTAGGAGAGATGAGTGCCAGCTCAAGTATGTCATCCTCATCACTTGACTGAGGTTCAAAATGCCGAGGTCCGTCGCGCCAATAGTACTGTATAACAACGTTACTATGTGTGTGTGTGTATAATGAGAAGTTAATAAAATACACACACACACACTCTCTTCCCAAACTTTTCCTAACATTGGCCATTTTCAAAAGAATAATTTTCTTCATAGATCTTTTACATTTTTCTACATAATACACTCATGTCCATAAATTAAGGATAATGAAGTTCAGGCAAAGAAAGAGACAGAAGCAAAACAAATTTGACTTATTTGTAAAGTCTATTTATTAAACAAAAGGTAAACAGCAAAAAAGATGCTATATGTTTGACATAATTAATATAAATTGCAATTTTTACTATCTGGAGCAAATTTCAAAAAAGAACCTATTTACAAAAAAACAGTATAACATGGTTAATACGGAGTATGTCTCCCGGGCAATGCAATACAGGCCTTACAACGCCTACGCATGCTGAGTATCAAATTATTAATCTGATCTTGGGGAATATTACACCACTCATCAAGCAATGCCCTCCAAAGTTCTGGTAGACTGGGGGGAGGGGGTTGTCGGGCTGCAATTCGTCGGTCAAGCATATCCCACACATGCTCTATTGGATTCAAGTCCGGTGAGTATGCTGGCCAATGCATACGGGTGCTATCCTCCGATTGAAGGCATTCGTCTACAATGTTTGCACGGCGAGGACGGGCGTTGTCATCCATAAACAGAAATTCAGCACCCATGGCGCCCCGAAACAAATGTACATGTTGTTCCAGAATGACATTCCGATAGATGTGGTCTGTCATCGTTACACTCTGAACATGCAGGTCAGTTCTGGAACCAAGAATAAATCCTCCCCAAACGAGCCATCCTGCACCACCGTAACGGTGTCGTTTAATGGTGTTCTCTTGGTGGTAACGGGTACCTGGCGCTCTCCATATGAAAGTCCGGCTAGAATCAGACCGCAAAACTAAACCTTGACTCGTCGGAAACCATCACACAAGACCATTGTTGCGGTGTCCACAATGCATGTTCTCTACTCCAGGTTAATTGCAGGTGACAGTGAGTTGTGGTAAGGGGAACACATCTGACAGGCCTACGAGCATATAGACCAATGTGCCCTAAGCGTCTGTACACGGTCTGCTTTAAAACTGTTGTACTGGTAGCTGAAGAGAGCTGGCGAGATAGGTCTGATGCTGTGCTCCGTCTGTTTCTTTTGGCAGTAACTGCCAAATACCGGTCCTCATTCGGCATTGTAACTCGGGGGCGACCTGTGCTGTAACATTTACTCACATTATCATCATCTTGGAATCGTTGCTAAAACCTGGATATGACACTCTGGGCGATTCCAAGTACCTCGGATACTTCCAGCTGAGTACGTCCACATTCCAGTCGTCCGATAATTCTACCACGTAAAAAATCATCCAAATGCTTCCTTTGTGCCATAAATATGCGGTTGTTGCACTGAAATGCTTTTACAGCGCTCGTGAAAAATTTTACTTCTTTGCCACCATTCCTTATATACCCCTCTCTTACACTCTCGTCATTGTGACGTACTATCCGCGCCAACTGGTGGTTTCCTGTAATTTGCATATTCTTCAACATGTGTGTGATAATTCTACAGGGGAAATTTTTATTTTAGAGTTCAATTTCTGTGTGCTTCTGAATTATCCTTAATTTATGGACATGAGTGTATAAAGCATATAATCTAATCATATTATTACCAGTTGCACAATAATGATTACAATTTAACTAAGAATAGGAACAGAAAATTTAAAAAAAAGAGGGGGGGGGTATATTAGATTTATGAATTTTATTTCGTTTACTATTATGAAATTCCGCATTAGATACGTAGACCCCACCTCCCTATGCAAATCTATTTTTTTATGCAAAAGAAACAAAGATACAATGAAAGATAAAACAAAGATACAATGAAAACTCCGCTAGAAATTTATCGAGATGTAAAAAAAATCCTAATGTAGAAAAACTTTTGAAAATATTTTTAATACCGATATCGAATGAATCAGGTGAATAATCTTTTTTAGTTTTAAAACGTGTTAAAAATAATTTAAGAAGTACTATGGGAGAAAAGAGAAATTGAATTACATGGCCATATTATATACAAAATAAAATGTTTTGGACAAAATAGATATGGTGAAAATAATTGAGATGAATTTTCCAAAGAGAAATCAAACTGTACAGCAAAACTGTAAGCTCTTAAGTAAGGTTTTTAAATTTTTTTATGTACAGTTCAGATTTTTCCTTTAGCCGATGAGTTTTATTAGATCAATACATTTTATTTTGAGAATTTAATGTAAGCGACTCTCTCTTTTCACTATTTTAATTTTTCGACTCTTAAGCCCATGGGCCTCTAACCTTTTACCACCAGGGGCCTTCAACTGCCTTAATCCGCCTCTGTTCCAGGCATACTCTTCCCCATTGCCTCACACAGTGGCTCACACAGGAAATTTTTCAAGGGGGGGGGGCTCCAAAGTCGAAAATCCGTCATTCTTATTAAGCCACCAAACATTTTCTTTTGATTTTGTCAATTGTTGACAACAAAATACAGTAACAAGTAAAATAAAAAATTATTTTTAAATTCAATTCCTACTTAGATCAACAAAAATACTTTTATTTTAGTTACTTTATATTAAATAGTTACAATTAATATAAATACATATGACAAAATCACAATATTAAGTGCCAACATAGAAAGCGATTTTCCTCTTGCAATATATTTTCCATTTTCCTTTCTGTATATGGCGTTGGACTATTTTTTTGTTTGTTACTATTTATTCAAAAATGAAATTTAATTATTCTAATAAAATAATATAGTAAAAAATAAATCACATTCTCAGAAATTAGGCCATACCATGTGGGATTAGAACCCCGACTTTTGGATAAGAAGCTCAACACACTATCCACAGCGCTACAGGGACACATCTAACGATTTTCCTTTCTATATATGCTGTTAGACTACTATTTTTTTACTATTATACATTTTTTAATAAATTAATGAATTAATAATTGAAAAAACTGTATTAACACCAAGTGTCATCCACTACAAGTTTTAAAAAATGTATTTGAACTTGAATAATGGATGAATAGGAAGTATTTTTTAATAATTGAAAATTTGAACAATATATATATATATATATATATAGGGTGAACTAATAGTAGGAATTGAAAAAGTCAATTATTTAATGAATAATTAGCATTAATTAATAAAAATTATTAATAGCAAATGCTTGGTTACATTTTACGTACTTTTTCATAAAATTATAATTAAAAAAATCAAGGGTGATGGGGAGGGTTTCGAACCCGGGAACCCTTCCCCCCTTGTGTGCCCACTGGACTTACACCATAAATTTTTAGTAGAATCAGGACTCAAACATCACCACTTACAAAATTCGCTATGATGACTTCCGTATATTAAATAAGGCCCATTATAATATATTTTAAATGGATTAAAAAATCTTTTGTTCACATTAATTTTTGTTGGGAAAATAGTTTAATCCAAAAATAGCATTGTCGGTCTAAGAAAAAAAAAATTATTTATATAGCTCCCAATTATTTGAAATTCAATTGTTCGCATTTTCATGCAAAATAAATCGCTATTTATTTAGAAAAAATTGCTTTCTAAATTGGATTTTATTTCTCTTCACTATAAAAGACCTTCCAAATCATGCATCTGAACTCACGTTTTTTCGTTCGAAAAGAAAAGTAATAAGCCGATTAATATTTGTCAAAAACTGGACGAGCTAATCATTAAAATAAGTGAGTCGAACTTTAAAAACTGACCTGTTGGAGATCTTTTGATCTCCAAAAAAAATTCCTCTGAGCTTTTATTATATTTTTTAAATAATAGATTAAACTCTAAACGCGCCCAAGAATGTGCGTGTGTGCGGCATCATTTATCTCTCTGTTGGAGAAGCATTTCGTATTTCCTCCTGTTCTGAAAGCCGTTCTGTGATTGGCGGAGAAATTCCGTCATTGCTATGGTAACCCCTGGAACTTGTTGCCCATCCTTTGTGGTTGCTCATTACTGTCACAGAGGGAGAGACTACAGCATGTTCTGTCGAAACGGATAATTGGTATTGAGACTACAAGTTTACTGGATAATGCTCGATTTTATTTAACGTTAGTTTTACCGTAAGTGTTTAATTTTCTTTTTACCGTTGATCAGTTTAACTCTTTACTTTGCAATTACATAAATTCCTACGATTTATTTATAAGCCAATATTTAATTAAGGAAATAATTAATGAGTATCATTGTGAACGCAACTGATTATTATTTATTGTTAGACTTAATTAATGCTGCTTTTTCCTATTTGAATTTGGGTAATATTCTGAAGTATTCATTTTCGAAATCTCATTTTAAAATATGGATTGTATGTAATATGTTAAAATAAACAGTTAAATAATTTCGCATGTTTTAAATTACACAATTATTGTTTACAGTATTGTAAAAATAAAATTTGAATGATTTCTTATCGTTTGATCTGGAAAAAAAAATCTGTTAAATAAGGATAATATCCCTTATCATCTGTCACTTTAAGAAGATGATACTCCTTTAAATAGAATTTTTCTCGTCGCGTTTTGATTATACATAAAGAACAATAATTTGATGTACTTCACTATTCTAAAAGCGTAACTACTAATTTTCTGTATAAATAATTTGATCCGGTGTGTTTTGAACATGACTTGGACCTTAAGAATGAAGCTAAACTATTTGTTACTTGAAATCTGGGTCACTACGATGGCGATAGTCTTACTCATTTTTAAGAGTAACTCTCTCAGTTCTCTAATTATGAATTAACGCCGAAAGATAAATTCTTACTCGTTAAAGTTGAAGGGAAAAAATAAGATCGTGCTATTTCGAACACGTGCTTTATTGAATCTTTTGGACATGAATGGATTTGAATTTCCTAATATTTTTGAATGAAAAGTAGATTGTTGTAGTTATAACCTTATTTCTCATCTCACTTTTGAATTTACTTCTTAAGGGTTTTGTCATTTTTTAAAATGAGATTTATTATAAAAAAATTTGAATGTAGTAATATTTCGTTAGAACCACAGGAATTTCGACCTACGTGACCATGGTAAAAGTTATTGAATAATTTCGATTATCTTTCTTCTTTTTTTGTTGTTGAAGTTAATACGTTTTGTTTACATTTATTTACACACGCAAGAAGATAATCTTCAAAATTTGAGCTAGTAAAAATTGGATCTTGAATTTTTAAGGAATACAATTTGATTATTGACTTGTTTTGATATTAAAGTGGCATTTCAATAACAGAAAGCAGAAATAAATATCTATTACATTTTGCGTGGAGGTTTTTGCGGTAACAAAACAAAATTTCATTTGAATAATGCGGTTTTTGAAATAAGCTAGATATCTTCAACCCCTTCTTCCTCCCGTGTTAGTTTGTGGCTTCGGTAAGCCGAGTGGCAAAAGTCGTGAACTCGTGGATTCAATTCCGGTCGTCTAGACCCGCTGTATAGGACTGATGACATCGATAATGCCCGTTGAACCTCAGTCGCGGTAGTGAGGAAGTTTGGAGTAGTCAATGTCAGGTGTCGGCCTCGCCACTTAACTGAGGCTTAAAATTACGAGGTGTGTCACCAATAGCCCTATTGTAGCTTCAAAGTGCGATGTTAAAAATCAAACCAAAACCGAGTTGGTATAGAATTCAATATTTTGAAATACCGATCGGATTTAGGATATCAAATGTATTAAAACCAAATTTATTTCGTTCTATGGTATATAATTTCTAGATATATCGCTTACCGTGTACATATTTGCTAATCCTTCTCAAATTCAAAAATATTTCTCGTCTTCATTTTATAATTGTAGGATGATGTTTTAAACAAGTTATATAGAATAAAAGTGTTGTTGTTACCTATACGGTGGCGTGGCTACAGCGGACGTGGTCTGAGTGACACATTTCCATCTGGAACAGATTCGATTATCGAATTATAAGGATAAATACTATGTCTAAAATCTAATCAAAATGCCTAAAATCTTTAAGTTTTGTAACTAGGTTGGACTAAATCCAATGGTAAATATTTATGCCTTTTTAAAAAAGGTTAGTTAGTATTTATTTACTTGTATTTTACTTCTAGTATTTATTTTTACTTACATTAATGAAACTAATTAATTTTATGACAATTGCTCCTGTTCTAATATTTATTTGACTCTAAAATACAAGTTTTCCACAAAATTCCTGATTTTTTTAAATTTTTTTACGTTTTGCTGTGTTCAAAATGTATTCGCTCTATAATATCTTATCAATTTAATACAAATAATTAAATTTGATTGGCAAAATGTATTGATATCCTTGTAATTCGGTAATCGAATCTGTTCTAAGATGGAGGGGGGGGATGTGTCCGCTTAACCATAATGAGTTTCAAAGTGTCCGCTAAGACCACGAAATGTTATGTGTTCGCTGTAGCCACGCAACCATTAAAACCACCCGAGCGACATTAACATTAGATCGAGGTCTACGAAATTCATCGTGGCAAGGGGATAGTAGTACACCTGTCGTAGCTTTGAGCACCATGCATGTAACATTATTTGGCTGGGCCCCCCCCCCCCCAATTTTGAGGAAGAACACTCTTAGGGTGGTCAGGGGCCTCCCACCCCTCTTCTCCTTCCAACCACACGAGAGGACAGAATAAAAGAAAAGTAACTCAAACTGTAAAACTAATTTATTCGCACTCTTTCACTCCAAAAGAGAATTAAAATTCTTTATTGTCATTAAAATATTTATTCAAAGCGAAATCAAAGAAAGTATCTTCAAAAATTTTCTGTAATTTTGTACTAATATTTAGATGGGATAATATATACGCGCGATGTTACTCATTTAAAGCGAATACAGCATCTTGAACTTCTGAACTAGGAATGTATTGTCATGGTGAAATGATATCAATAAAATGAAGCTGAGGAAGTTTGAAAGACATTATATTTTGCAAACTGGTTAGAAAAATAAGGATATGTAAACTGGTTAGGAAGGAAACGTGAAATTAAATAATTAACTAGTTATAAACTTTCTGACCATGATAAAAAGGCGTAAATGTAAAAGGAAGGCGAAAGGAAATTTACTTTTTGAAGGAAAGTTTGTTTTAACTGCATTTGAAAAAACAGAAAGTCTCATTGTGTCTTAGTAATTAATTATGAAAGAGAAAAGGAAGCGTGGAAATGTGTTTATTTTTCATTTCAATCCTTATCGCTCTTTTTCATTCTTTTGACATTAAGTTAAAACATTTCCGCTACAAAGTATCATTTTACCAAACTAGCAGCCTATCAATGAAAGTTTTTTAAAGATACGTGTTATAAACAAAAACATTCAGTAGTTACTATGAGTATTTTATAAATTCAAAATATTTTTGTTTCTTATTGATGTTTGGAATTTAAGAAATTGTTCTTAATCGATCTTTTCATTTAAAAATTAAAATGTAATGTGCAGGTATGAAAAAAATGAGATTTGACCATTTTATTAGGAAATAAAATTTTTATATTATTATAGTTGAGGCTCTCTGCTCAGAATGATTATTCAAATGTTGAAGAACTTTAAGTCTTAAAAATGTAATTAGTCTGTTTTCTTTTTTGAGGTGGGGGGGGGGGGTAGCCTAGTGGTCAAGGTAACGGACTTGTGGCCGGCGTGTCATGAGTCCGAACCTAGTAACTTTGAAGACCCGCCATGTAGAGATGGAACCGATGCACTTTGAATATGTCGAGACTCAAACGTCCTCCTGTAGGTGTGCTGGGGAAGTTAGGAGAGGGTGTGTGCCAGCTGGGGTGTCGTTCTCGTCACTTGAGACAAAATTACGAGGTCTGTCGCAAAAATCCCTCAAGTTGCTGAACGTTAATATATTTACTAACTCATTCTTTTTTTTTTAAAAAATCTAAAAATCACTTTTGAAGTAAGACACTAATATTTGAAAGACCATAAATCTCTCTCAATTCAAGGAATTGAATGCCGTTTTGAGGCACTAATTTTCCTTGGATAAACTATAAATATTTTTTATTTTAGATATAATAATATTTGCTCCAACCATAAATATGTACTTTTACACGAAACTGAAAAGCAAGTTGAGTAGCAATAACCTGTGACGTACACAACGGGGAGAAAGGGGGAGATTCACTCCCCCCCCCCCAGACCAACAAATTTTCAAATCTTTACGATGGAGATTACCGCTTGGCATTTTCGTCTTTTTAGAATGTACACCCCTCCCCCCTTTCACAAGAGGTCCACGTACGCCGCGGGCTATAAATATACTTTTTAAACAATAAAAATGTATCAAATAATTAATTTGTTCAAAATAATTTGTTTATGTGTAAATAATTAAAGTATAGCAGCAATTGAGAGGAATGACGAATGTCAGTTTAAATGAATGGTTGGTTTTCACTGGTTGGACAACTTACTAAAAAATATTCTCTAGGGCTAAATGTTTCTAAATTCATCCTTAAGGCCGTGATAGCTTAGTGGCTATAACCATGAACTCCTGAGCGAAATGTTGCGGGCAGGACCCCGCCGTGTAGAGGGAACCGACGCACGTTAAATTCGTCGAGGATCAAAGCCCTGCCGTTGGTGTGATGTGGTAGTTGGGCGAGGGTAGTGCAAGCTCAGGTGTCGTCCTCATCACTAGACTGAGGCTCAAAATTACGAGGTCCATCACCAGTATCTGGTGCTGCTCATAGAACGACGTAAATAAAACTTTTCCTCACTCGCTGAATTTCCTCCTTTCCCAAAATCAGGAAGGATGTTGCACACCCATGACCCAGCTTCTGAGCATCGCAGTTGCAATATGATTAGTAAAACGATTTTATATATATAGAGTAAGGATGAATAATCATGGATTGTGTCATTCATAATTTAATTGAAATTATACTCCTATCTCCGTACATCATTCGTTTCTCCTTTTAACGACATTTTGTTTTGTCACATTTAGAAGTTTTATGTCATCGTTTTTCTCTCCATGGAGTGAAATAGGTTAATTATATAACTACTTCTTTTAAACAGCTTTTTAACAACTCTTTTAAATGTGAACGTGACATATCAATTAATATAACTCATCGACATTTGGAGGTTTTACTATCGGTCGAGAATTAATCGTTATATTCTAAGCAAATTGTGAAGGAAAAATTTGTATGAAAAATTAAACTAATAAGTTTTTTCTAGATTTAATTAAGAGATATTTGGTTGACTACACCCGGAACCATTGGTTTCAAAAGCTGTTTTGAGATAAAAAATTTTTTTTTGCAAATGATAATCAAAACGGAGGTAAATACGATAATGATACTAATATGAGATTATTCAAATGATGGAGATTTTTCGGTGAATTTGTATAAATAGTTTTCAAAGAAAATAAATATATATATATGCTGAACTTCATATATATTATATAAAATGCATTGAGAGAGTCAATGACCTTTTGTTTTGTCAGCATTTGGTTTTAGCAAAAGTCTTGTTAAGGAATGCCTTTCAACTATTCTATTTATTTTTTATGGGAATTTTTTTTCATGTATTGTTTGGATAAAAAACGACCCTTGAATAATTGTTTTTCCTGTAAATCTGAAGAGATTTTTTGTTCGTTTTACAAATAATATTTCTGTTTTTCTTCATATACTTATAATTGGAAAGAGGGGGAAAATAAGCATTTCCAATGAAATTGTGCATGGTTTTTATAGATTACCTTTTAACGCCTATCCTCTCTTTAAATGTAATGCGGGAATTTTCTTTTTTGGTGCATAACATTAAGAAAACAAGCTCAATAACTTTTTGAGCATGTATTTTAAATACTGTTTCGTATTTACATTTTTAGAAGCAATAAAAACTGCTTGAAAAAACTCAAATATTAATGCAGCATCTCATTTGAGACGCCGATATTCTTTTTCAGGATTAGAGCAAAACTATTTACATTTCCTTAATAATAAATTTGAAACACTATTATTTTATTCTACTGTATTTAAATCGTTATAATATAAGAGATGTCGGCAGTTTCATTCCACGTTATGAAGTATCTTCTTTCAACGTATATCCCGTTGTCTTTGGTAATAAATCTGTCCACCAGGTGACTTATGCTTAGATAAAAAGTGTCAACTATTACCCTTTACATCAACCAGATTTATCCATTCCAGCAACAAATATGTCTCGTCGTTGTTATCCGTCTCTTCCAGAGATGAGAGGTATAAAGTTTCAAAAACTTGACTAGTTCCTTGAATATAATCAGACACTGTTCATGCTCTGTGAGACGAACCAATTTTTTTCTGCCCTTGTCTACAATGCTAGTTTTCTTTTTATGCCCTGAAGACCTTGCACGTAACTGTTACAGACACATATCGTAAATGTCAAGCTGGAGTGTAATAACCTCCCCTCTTCTTTCGAGGGGGGAATCACCACACCCGCGCGCTAATTCCCAAGGTCATTGAGTGTCTTGGTGGGCCTTTCAAACTTTTGAGTGCTGTCTTAAGAGATTCTTTGTTCCGACGCTCTTAAAATGAAGTTTTATTGCTGACGTTTGTGCGCTTCTGGAATAATTGGCCATTTTGTCGGGGACGATTTTCCGACCTATAAATTTTTTCAGCTGTAGCGACATTTTCCCAGCAAATGACGAATAAAAACGTTCACTGATACAATTTTTATACCTGATACTTCCAAACATGTGGAATTTGAAATCAATGTCGCGTCACAGAGAATGTCAGCTGTTCATTGACGTATTTTCTTTCCCACGTGAGGCCTTCATCCGAAGACACTGGGAAATGCAAACATTGAAGTAGCGATTTCGTGTACTTTTTACGAGCATTCCGATGGTTGTTAATGTAAAGTTAAAAAATTCGTATTTGTGGGCTTTCCGAAGAATGAACACACATAATGGAATTAATTTTGTCTGTATAAACAAACGCGGCCACCGTATTAAATGTAATTGTAAAGTATGTTATAACGTATACTACATTGAGAACATAATTAAATTTTTAAAGTATTTCTTAAAAGGCATTTAATTTTTTTTTTTTATAAAAAAGATATTTCTGCTTTTGTTGAAAATATTTTGCAGTATAATTTTTCAAAAAGTATATTTGAGGAATTTGGTATATATTGTAAATGACGTCAAAAAAAATTTACGAAGCAAAATTATCATGTATTGTTAAAGATTTAATAAACACAGCAAGTTCTTGTATAAGAACTGACAAATTTTATTGGTTTATCATTTGTGTTAAAGAAAAGCCAAATTACAAAAAGAAAGTAGATGATCATTGAGATCACAGTATAAAGCAGTGGTCGCCAAACTTTTTGACCTCACCGACCAGTAAATTCATAATTTAAATCCAGTGAAACACTAATAGGATTTTTTAAGTGCTAAATTTATTTATAAAAAAAATTGTGATCTAAGAACACAGAATGTACCTAGTTAATAAAATGAAACTATTAATTGTAACCAAATTATGAAATCTGAAATAAAAAAAAGAGGAAAAGTTTAGAAAAGTCAGACTAATGTTATTCCAATAAATATCAAATAAAAGAAAATGCGTACATGGTTAAGTTATAAGATCATACCTGTCTTAAAAAAACACCAATATTCAAAAGAAAATACATAAACTTCCTTAATAACCCAACTAATATGTTGAATATATTTTATATTGAACTCAATATACGTCCTTAAGCCCACCTTTAAATGTTTCAACTGATACATATATACGACATACAGGATAGCGAAACATTAGAAGAGTGCGAAACGAGACGAGACAAAACATGTGGCTAAAACAATGCAGCTACAGCAGTACGAATTATTACAGTGGCGTTATTCTATGAAGTAGCGTTTTTATATATATATATATAACTTTTCACGTATTGTTATGAATTGAATTATGTTTCAATGCATTTTAAAACATAACATAAGTAGTTATATTCCACATTTTTCTGGGGAACATCGAAATTTACTCGGGGACCACCACTTCAGCGACCGCCGATATAGTATAAAGCATGTAGATATTACATCGATGTTTCAGAATTTGTAATAAATGTTGCTTGCTTACTTCCCTTTCACGATATGGCCGAGCTAACCTAGTGGTTATGGTCACGAACTCACGGACCGGCGTGTCATGAGTTCAATCTTCAGTGTCACAAGACCCCACCGGAATAAGGGGCTAATACATGTTAAATATGTCGAGGCTCAAACGTCTTCTCGAAGGTGTGGTGTGGAAGTTCGGAGAGGGGTTTGACAATTCAGATGTCGTTCTCTTTACTTGAATGTGGCTCAAAATTACTGAGTCTGTTGCCAGTAGCCCTCGTATTGCTTTGAATTGCGACGTTAATAATCACTCACTTCCTGAAATGAACTGTAAAACATATTTTTAAGGTATCCGACTACATGTGCGACAACTTTTAAAAAAAAAAAATGGAGATATGGGGATTTTTTTGCGGTTTTTAGATTTGTTTAGTACATTTTAAGAAAAATATACTAAAATTAAGACCGAAATTATTATTACTAAAATGGAAAAAAATGGTAAAAATTTACAAAAAATAACTGTTCCATTCTGTTTCAAAAGTTTATGAACAAATTTTCAATTTTTCAATTCTGATGTGCTGCTATGTTACTCATTTTTGAAATAACTTTCAAGATAAGAGATTTTATTTTTTACAAAAAACCAGAGCACTTTATCTTAGTTATTATACCAAAAAACAGTGATTATATTAACATAAAGGACTGTAAATTTTGTAATAAAACACAGTGATTATTTTCAAAACTTTTTGAGCAATCGCTGTCCCCGTTTGAACATTTTCTAAGACACATTTCGAGTAAAACTCGTTTTAAAGTATGGCATCTTGCTTAAAGTAATGGCATCTGCTTTTACTAAAACACTTGTAGTTTTTGTTCTAGTGAACGGAAAATAATCTTGGAATTTTTGTAAACTTAAGATCGCCTATAAAATATAATCATAAAAAAAATTGTTAATTTCTGGCAAAATTCACAATTTTAGGATAGTCGGATTCCTTAAGTGTGAGTCTTTTTTTTAATAACGTTGATACAAATACTTTTTTGTTAATTTGTTTAAAAATGACATGTAAGTGTTCATGAAAAAATATCTTTAATTAGTTCTTTTTAATTTTTCTGGTATTTAGTTAGCTGATATATATATAAATGAGACTTTTAGCATACTGTTAAGTAATTTTTCCATTTTTTTTATTTTTGGTGAAAAACATCTAGATCAGCTGTTGTCCAAAATGTATATAAATTTGATTTTCTCATTAGTCTTGTTGTGGATTTATTATGATTTCATTCTTCAGTGACAAAAAGTTCTTTCCTCTCTTTACAGTCATCACCTATTTGATTATTTTCTTTTGAAATATTGTTAACACTTGTCTAGCTATCTGTTTTCGAATGTAGATAAGGAATTGTGGACATGAAACACAGTTGCCGGTGAAAGATAATTGAAAGCAAGTGATGATCTCTCTTCAGAAAAAAATTCGTATGAATCATAGAGGTTACAATGTTGCGAAAGATCTATTTTATTTTTGCACGCTTTCAGATTTATATTAACAAAGTGTAATTGAGTTTTTTTTTAAAAAAATTTCTTACCTAGTAATGTCTCGAAATTGAAATTTTTCTGAGCAGTGGCCTCCAAACTTTTGTGTGTGGCCACGGTAGCCAAATGGTCAAGGAATCGGATCAAGGCTAGCGTGTCATGAGTTCGAGCCCAGTACCACTGAAAATCCGCCGTATAGGGGAGCGATGCACGTTGAATCTGTCAAACGTCCTCCCGTTGGTGTGGTGTGGTAGTTAGGAGAGAGCGTGCCAGCTCAGGTGTCGTCCGCGCCACTTGACCATGGTTCAAAATTACGCGGTCCATCGCCAAAAGCCCTCGAGTAGCTGAACAGTGCGACGTTAATATTCGCTCATTCACTCACCAAATTTCTGTGATGACGTACCTGCAAGACGAAAATAATTCTAAGAAGTACCTCATAATTTATATGTAGTATAATATAATGAACCTATAATTCTCTGGCTTACCCCTAAGTATCACTTTCCGTACCCCGAGAGGTACACGTACCACACTTTGGAAAACACTGGTGCAATACGTAGTGTTAGTTCATTTTGTTCACCAAAAGTTCTTGAAACTGAATAACCACTAGAACATGCGTTTCACTATCCTCATCCACTCTACGTCAAGTGACCGCGGTAGCCTTGTGTTTAAGGTCACGTATTCGTGGCTGGCATATCATGGGCTCGAACCTAGTGCTTCTGAAGACTCTCACGTAGGAGGGGGGTGCTACACGTGAAATCAGTCTAGGTTTAAAGTCTTCCCGTTGGTGTGGAAGTTAGGAGAGGGAGGTGCCAGCTCAGGTGTCGTCCTCGGCACTTGACCGTGGTTTAAAATTACGAGGTCCGTCTCCAATAGTCTTCGTGCAGCTTTATACTCACTCCACTCTATGCCAAGGTGAGGACTACGAGTTTTCCACAAAGCTCTCTGCATGAAGCTCTCTGTTTAGGGGTCGGCATACCATGGCTCTTTTCATAAACGTTTTTGGCTCTTTAAATTTCTGTCTATATGTATTAAAGTTTTCTTACTCTCTTTCCTTTATTAATATCCATTGAAAAAATTCTTGTTTGCCTCTTCATTCAAATATTTAACTCGCTTAATACTGTTTCTGTATTTAATTGTTTTTCAGTAACTAAGTTTATTGCGAATCAGTAAAAATATTACAATTTTTTATTTCCGAAGTTGTAAAAATCAAATTTATCGACAAAAATGCCGCCATGGGTACACACTTCGAAGTGATTTCCGACAACGTTTATGTGCATACATGGGCACTTTCATGAATGGACAAAACATACTTAAACCCCCAATAGAAATGACAAAAACACATTCCATATTTTATGACCTGCTTAAGGGATAATAAAAAGTGTTGAAGTGACTTTTATATGCAAGAACAACCAAAGTCAATTTTAATTATTAGTACAAACATGACATTCCAGAATAAAGTTCTTAACTGGAACGAAAATGTTTTCGCTAAGCTTGAAAGTTTAATTTCTAACATAATCTTTTGACAATGGTTATTCTTGCATTTGAGCCACAGAATTACAAATGTCTTCGATAGCTCTTTGTTTTTGAAGGAGTGGAAAATGTTACTTTTGTGTAACACTTTATTTAAATATTATAAAAAATGTTAATTGGAGCTTGACAGTGTGCGTGTTTTGGTCTCTACTGCTACAAGCAGTGGCGTAACGCACACCCCCGCAATGTGTGGGGCCCAGGGACTCCAAGGGGCCCAAAGGTTGACTGACGCTAAGTACGTATATGGGCTTGGAGCCCAAAACCTGAGTTTGCATGCGGGCCCTTCCTTATATTCTTCGTTACACTACTGGCTACAGGAATCCCCTTACTTTCCTGTGCAAGCATATGCATTTATGGGGGGCTCAGTACGCCTTACAATTGACAAAAATTGGTGAAAAAATCAAAAATCTTAATTTTTTAAGCCTAAATTATTTTTTATACATTTTTTTATACATTCTCAAAATTTGAAAGCTTTTAAGTGTAAAAAATGTAAAGTTGTGATAACTTTTACGTTCGTTTGCATTCGCATCCCAGTGAAAAATCAAAATTTTAAACTGACTAATCTCAGACAGATAAAATAACTAATTTGATTTCATTTAAAATGCTACGGCTTTTTAGCGCGTTTTTCACGTAGTATAAAAAAAGCGCTATTAGGACGCAAATTTCGTCTTCGTTCCATATTTTGTCGTACCTTTTTTTCAGCCAATAATTAACCGATTGACCTCGGGTTTAAGTATAGTACACACACAACACACACACTACTTTCCGTTAGTAAAAAGTTCATTAGTTGCATTATTGTAAAATACAACATGTGAAAAACGCGCTAAAATTACTTGGCCCTGCCAATGATTGATATCTTGTTCCTATTGGTCCTAATACTTGAAATTTTTTTTCACTTGTTGCTAATAGTACATGAAATAAAAGTTGGTATGCATTTTTCAATCAAAGCAATGCTTATTTTTAAAAAAATTATTATATGTAGAATTTACACATTTTTTAAGGAATTTTCAATAAGCATTCATAAAAAGAAGTATTGTACGAATACCAATCATGTTATCTCAAAACCCATACCAACTTTTATTATACATAGCTTGACGTACTTGTAAATCAAATTTCATATATGTACGTCAATTTTCGTTGGAGGAGTAGCATTTTCGAATCACTTCATAAATTTCAAGTTTTTCCCTTAAAAATTAAATAGTTAGATTTTGTGCTCAAAATTTCATAAAAAAACTGTTTTACATCATACATACACATAGGAGGCAACCTAAAAAAATTATGAAAATCATTAAATTAAAAAAAAATTTGTGTGTAAATCGTACCATGGCTATTAAAACCTATTAAATGGCTATTTGAAACCTGGGTTATTTTGTTTCGTTAATATCTTGGCTCTTTCTTAAAAGTTTGCCGACCTCTAGTCTAGTCGAATCAGATTTGAATACACGGTTCGAATGAAGAGCTCACAACCATGACTATTTAGTTACTTCGACCGCCATTATTAGTATTGTAATATAGAGTGAAATATATAGTTGCATAAAAAATATTGCAGTCTCGACGTAAATGAACCACGGATCCGGCGATTTAGAATTCAAAGCTTTTCTAAGAGGATATTGATCTCACTAGCCTAAAAAAGCCGAACTCTCTCAAATGAGTTCAGAGTTATTAACCGGTCCCTGGAATAAAGGATTTTGTTCTGATATTTATGTTGTGTTAAGGTATAATAAGCGCCTTATAATGTAAACATCGTCATTTCTTCGAATTTTAACGTGTTCTTTTCACAATCGTACTTTCCATTTTATTTATCTTTTTTATCGAGGCAATTTGAGCATTTTTAGGATTCTGGTAAGTGTATGTCTAATTGCTCTGGTAGGTAATTATACTTGCAGACAAAGTCTTAAAGACGGAGACAAATAGCACAAGAATCAGGTTGTTGACTGTCATACTTACAAATGAAGTATTGCCAGAATTTTGTACAGAATTTATACTTGTTAATGGGAAAATGCACTTATTGGTTATCTGCATGTCATGCAAAAAAGCGCACCTCAAGCATAAGAAACATTTTAGTGAGGGATATGCCCAACGTAAAGTCCAATTCTGATAACACATCTTGCTATGTTAATAATATCAAAGAGCTGTTGTGTGAGGTAAGTTTTTCCTTTCTTCTTTCAATTCATGGATGATGCTCTTGTTTGTTGAGGCTTGTGTTAAGCAGCAAGACACTCCCATAAGGAATTCCAAACATTAAACCAGTGAGATTTAAATCCGGGAAACTTGATGGCCACTCGAGACTTTGAATGCCTTTGCAGTCTTGACGATATGAGACAGCGTCTTTGTGATGACACGCTGTGTTGTTGTTCGAAAATAAAATTTGTCACTATAAAAATAGATGGCAGAATCATGAACATGAGCAGCAGAATTTCATTTATGCATCTTTTCCGACCAGCTTTCTCAGTTCCAGGTGGATATCACATACAGCGATTTGCGTCAATTTACAATGATGCCAGTCCATACCACAGCTATACAAGAACCATTTCGGTACCTTTTATGGATATAATTCGGGATGGTATGCTGAAACTGTTGAAACACTTCAGATTATTTAGCTTATACAAATATATAAATGGCTGAATCTTCTCTCATTTGAGCAGAGCATATGTCCTGTCGTTCTCGGTCCAATGTCGATGTTGTGGGCACCTTTGCTAACGGGTGCTGCGTGACTTTGTCAGAGGGACACACACAACAGGTTTTACGACGTATAACCCTGCTTGCCACATGCGTCTGTAAATAGATTTCAACAACGACGACGACGTATGAATATCAGTGACAGCACGATGCTGATTTGCTACTTGACTACTTATGCGCGACTGTAGTTCTTTTCTTTTAGAATGATATATCTGTCATCTGCGGCCATAGTATTGCAAGAACGACCTCCTAGTTTGCACATGATGCCAAGTCGAGAAACAACGATATGGGATATTATGAATTTTTTGGCTACATCCGTTATTTCTCTCCCCTCCAGCTTTCCAAATATCATTCACCTTGTAAAATCATCGAAATGTGATATCAGTTAGACATATTCAAAATCCTCCTACGCAGTTTATTCCTTCCCATTTAGATTTCCTTATAACCACAACGTTTTGTTCTCTCTGATGACCTTCAAGTGAGCCACAGCAAAAATTGGTCTACACACTTTTTTCCAAATGCATTATACACAATTGTGCTAATTTAGGCTAATTGTGCTATGTTGGCTCAGTGGCTTAGAGGTAGCGTGCCTGCTTCGTTAGCCTAAGGTTACGGGTTCGGTCCCGGCTGGAGTTGACAGATTTTCTGGATGCAAAAATCGTAGGCATGCATGTTATATGATTATGTGGCATGGAAAAGATCCATTGAGTATCAATTTCGCTCTGGTACTCTGGGTAGTAGTTAGCATCCGATGAAAGGTGGAATTAGAATTAATTCAAACTTCCAAATTTGGTAGCGAGGCCGTCACTAGATGGTGACACCATAAAAATGGCTGTCACGTTTGGGAACTTGCCGTGTTTGCAAAAGGCTTAGTTGTCAAAAAAAATCATAAAAAGGGCCTGTATAAGCAAGAAAAAAAATCATGTTAATATGCTTGATTTTATAGCTGCCACCAACGGAAAAGAGACCGTTCATTGGTAATCTTTAGGTTCAGTGGCGCACACAAGGGGGCTATCCTAGGGGTCCGGTCTCCCCCTTGAGTTTTTTTCGATTGATGATAATTCTATATATATATATAACATAAAACTTTATTAAGTACTTAAAAACAATTTATTTTATTAGTTCAATAATTTGTTTTTTACTGTTTTTTGTTTACAAAATCAGAAGAATCAATTGGTGTCTTGAGGTATGATACGATTTGGGGGACTTTCGACCATGGACCCCCCCGCCTTTGAAAAATGTTTGTGTGCGCTACTGTTTAGGTTTTATCTCTACTGTTTTATCTGTACTGGTAGGTTTTATCTCTACTGCTAGTTTTTGTTGCTAAAAAGGAAACTTAACTGCATATTCTTTTATATTTTACTAATCCAGTAAGTACTGCATGGGTTTTCTTCATACAATGATATCCTGAAAAACATTGTTTTTTTTTCTAATGGTATCGGAAAAGTTGACTAGTGTTAGCTTCTCTCTTGAAGAAAAGGGATTTTTTTTTTGCTATGCTCTTATTTTCTAAGCAAAATCTACTTTAAAGACCCTTAAATTGCAAATTTTTCAATTTTTTGAAAAAAATATATGTTAACGCCTCAACATTTCTGAGCATTTTGATACCAAAATGTTGTTGATACTGTAAAAAGTTCCGAAGTTATTGAGAAATAACTAGAGAAATTTAAACAAAATCCCTATCTCTTTCGTATCTTTAACTTCATTTTTCTCAAAACAACAAATTTTAACTTGCGCGCAGAAATTCTCAGAAACTATTTATGATATCGATTTGAAATTTCATACACGTGTTCAAAATATAGCTCTTCATAACTTATACTTCAATTTTCAAAAAAAAAATTTAATAAAATGTTTTTTATTTGAATTTTAATTAATTTTTTTCTTAAAATTTTAAAATTTTCGTTGTAATTGTATAAAAAAAATATTTTTTTCTCTAAATTTTTTAAAAGTTAGTATAATTTTGAAAGTGAATATTTAAAACCAAGTAAAGTTAATTTTGTAAATTTTGATCAATTTTGTACTTCAGAATCTTGCGCGCTGTAAAATAATAATTTTCAAATTTTTAAAAAATTGTCTAATTTTTATTTCCTTATAAATTTAAAATTTTTTTCTCAAATTCTCCGGAAATTTGAGAACGAATGTAAATATATGTGATTATCATGTGATAAAAATTCCAAATGATTGTATGACTTTATTGCTAAGTTACATTGGTTTCAAGAAGGATATTTTTTTCGAGTGCACAGAGTTAAGGGTCCTGAGACCCCTTAAAAACTCAGTTTGGATATTTCTGTTTAGAAGTGCAACTAGACATGAATGCAGTGCGGGTTTATCCATTGGGTGCTTGGGGTGGGAGCCCAGGGGCCCGGAGAGGCCCAGAAAGGGCCGTATAAGCTGGATTTAACCAAATTTTCTGCTTATAAATTTCGATCCTAAAGTGTCAAGAGGGCCTGTCGATCTTCTGCGCCCAGGGCCCGAAATGAGCTTAAATCGGCGCTGCATGAATGTTATTCTTTGAAACTTGTTTAAAGTCATGTCTTCACCTCTGCTTAGGAATACTCCAACAAGTGTTTAAATTTGATATTAACGTCGCGCACTCTGAAGAAACCAATTTTTGTCCTACATGTTACTCGAGAAGTTTGCCCCAATAACTTATGCCAGCTGCTTTTATATTTTTAAAGTCTTTAATCCAGCTCAGCTTATTTTAACTTGAGTATACAATATAGAATTTCCGAAATGGATTCCTTCTCAAATAAATGTCATTAATGCTGTACACAGCTACTCATGATTGTTTTACATGCAATTCCATCTATGGTAAAGAGTATGTGACCACTTAAATCGTAAATGCTCTCGAAATTATAAAAACTATAAGGAAGTTAAAAATAAAAAGATGAAGTTACCTACTCATTTTATTTTTTATTAACCTATTATTAAACACTGAGCCAAACAGCTTGATATCAGTTTCATCTAATGGATGCACACTAATGAAAATTTGCTTAAAGCTAGCAGATTTTATTTTGTAATCTTTATTTTTTAAATATTTTGTCGCGTGTATGTATGGTGTATGAGGAATCAACTTTACGCATTATTATCCAAATAATATTCAGAACATTTAAAAAAAAACTATCTTACAAATATATTTTTAAACATTTATTAAATTTTTTTTCACCTTAAGTATCTAATCTTTCCACACTTGTTTAGTTTTATTCTCGCATAAATATTCAATGAAAGATATTGAATTCGTAGTAAAAAAACAAATATTTTTCGTAAAAAAGTTTACGAATACTTTACTGTTCACGTTATAGTATTGACTGTATGCTGCCAAAATGCTTAATATGGACAAGAAATCTATAAATGCATTTATACATAACACGAACTCTTTTTCACTTGTGAATATTAAATATTGTTCGATGGTCATATCTGGATTACATGCGAGCTAAAAGTAAGAGGAAATGCAGAAAATGTTTACTTATATCCCGGCTGTGATTGTATAAACATAGCAAAGATATTTGCTTCCTGGAAACTAAAATGACAATGGTATAGTAATCTGCTTGATGTAGTCCAGCATGTTTTGTATTAGATTTCAGCAGATGCTTAGTTAAAGTAAATAGTCATTGAAAACCGTCATTTTGTAGCGCAACCCCATGATAACGCATAGTAAGTATTTCTCCTCTCTTCACTACCTCGATTTTTTATGGATTCAAATCCTGTAAAAATCTGATTTTGAGTTTCTAATTAGTTGATGTAGTCATTTCATTTTTCAATTTGCCTGCTTGCTAGGTTCTGTCCTTTAAAAATCAGGGAATTAGGCGAATAAATAGCTATTTATACATCTATCATACATAACCGAATGACTATATTCTTAAACACTGCTATTGAAACAGGCCCATATTATTCCCAAGGCCGAAGAGACTGAAGATTTGAATCCTATTTTGAAGCCATCCCCTCTTTTTTAAATGTTGAATCTTTCTCATTTTAAGGCTTTTAGAGACGAAGTGTCTCTGTTACTGCAATATATTGGCTTATATTTATTGTACAGCAAACATTTTCACTTTGAAATAATTAAATTGAAATGTTTTCTATGAAGAATCCTTCTCGCAAAACAAATATATATAAATAGAAAAATTTTCTTCTCGAGGACATCCTCAACATATTAGGTTCAGAGCCTATGATATAGAAAAAGCCTAGAATATCTGGAAGCTTAAAGGCTGTAATTTAATACGACTCTTTTATCAATCTTCTTAACCTAAAATTACTTTTATAGAAAAAAAAATTCAGTTCAAAAATTTCTGCTTATAACCTTCCCAATTCACACCCATGCCAAGCGAGAGACCTTAAGTTCAACGTTTGCATTAACGAACTTCCTTCAACGTACTAGGTAACATTGCAGATATGAAATACCTAGAGGTACAACAACATCGGAGTTCAGTTCCGGCTACTTAAGTCCACCTGTTTCCTTGCTGTTTTTAATTTTAGCGAGCTTCATGGTTACAAAGGTCACGAAACTTTATCCGAACTATGTGGCTCGTGTTCTCTGTACTCCAACAGGAAAAATTCTTTTACCCTAACGGGCCATAACCTCATCAAAATTCGAGCGAGTTTAGCGAAGAAAAGTGAAACGGCCCCTCCCAAGCCATTAAAAAATATTTAACCATTCTTAACGTGGAGTAGTTTCACGTCAAGCAACATCCCATTAATAAAGAGTAAGTGTTTAGTAGACTTAACGAGTTTACGCCCTGACTCCATGTTCGCCATTCGAAAATCGAGGATTTCACCTGTTGCATTTAAAACATATAGATGAATCTCTTTTGTTATGATAATAGGTCTATATGTCAGAAAACATTTCTCTGGAATAATTATGCAAATACGTTTGTTGAGGTTTATTTATGATGCCGATTTTCTAACAAGTCGAAAGACGAGTGGGAGAGATGCATCTTTGTCAGGTGATGTCATCAGTTAGTCTTCTGTTGGTTCTTGTTAAAGAGGTATTATACAATATTTACATTACAAAAGAGATTTTACGAATACTAGACTCTATATATTGAATATCTGCCATTTTGTATGGCTGAATCAATGAATTTAGTTATTTAATCTATATATTAGATCCCCCTTGCTCAACCGGTGTGATAAGTTTCTCGGACTGATATATATACGTCTTTCCGAAATACGATTATTTTCTTTGCACTGCTATCAGTAAAACTATTCCGAAGGCTTTGGAATGCAATACAATGACCATGACAGAGAGAGAGAGAGTTTGAGAAGGGTTTACTTATTTCACAGAAAAATTAGCTTATTTATGCATCCCCCCCCCCCGCAATACACCGCGTACGTGCATCTATGTGAAAAACGGTGGCTCTTGGGAGCGAATCGCGTTACTTTATTGGCAGTTAAGGGGTCAAGAAATTTTGTTCATTCTTTTTATCAGTTCGTTCTCAAATACCAATTAAACTCAGTGGCACAACAGCCCATGAGGGCCAAGGCCTACTGTGCCTATCTCGGTATACGTGACCTAGGCGCTGAGGTGCATGAGCAGATGTCCAGATCAGGTGGTCAGTCTGACGCGAAAAACCCCGTGTTTATCCCCAAGCAAGCTTGGTACTCCTTTATCGAAACACTGAAGGGATGAAAGGCTGAGTCGATTTTGCCCAGCCCTAGGGTAGAACCCCAGACCTGTGGTGTGGAAGCGCGATACGCTACCACTGGATTACTAAATAACAATTAGTTACTTTTTATTCACAAAGGAGCGAATTAACTCTTTGCTTTAAAAGAAGTATTTGAAACGTGGATATTTCATGCGTAATATGAATCTCATTCATAGTATCTTGTGTATGCATGCATATAACTTGAAGCTAATAAGAGATATCTGGCCACTGTAAGATAGCCCTTATTTAGCTTCGAAATGCGACATTAATAAAAAAACATCAATCTGACTATCGTAAGTGACAGAAAGTGATTACGTATATTTATTCTTGAGAAGTTTTTCAGGGATGCATTTCTTCTTTAAAAAAAAAAAGACTCCAGGGTGTCGCCAGAGTAGCTCGAAAGGAATACCCAAATGTCTCATAAATCAAACGAACGATGGGAATAACTGTCTGGTGGTCAGTCTTTATCCATGGTCTTGAGAGACTATGATTTATTATTTTGAACTATAAGAGAATATATATCTTTGTTTTTGTTGTTATCGAGTTTCGAAGACTGTTCACGACGGGAAAAGTTTGACTATTGCTACACAAATATTTTGGTAAATTGAAGATTGGAGTGATTGATATTTAGTTAGCTCTACATACGGAAGTCAGTTTTCTTTTATTAACTCATTCCTGAAAGAGAAAGCTGTCTGGCGCATTTTAATGTGGAGGTTTTCTTTTCGGTCTCGTATCAGATTCTAAGAATCTATCGCTTTGTGAGTATTTTTCTGAGGACTTGATTAACTTACTTTTAGTATACGGACGAATCTATTGATTACGTCAAATGAGTTTAAAAGTGCTCATTTTTGAGCTGTAAAGCTGCCCGCCGTGAGTAATTTTGTAGCCTGCGAGATTCATTACAACTTTACAAAATGTGACAATTGTGTACAATATTTTTGTTTTTAGATTTTTTTTAACAAATAAATCTCCCATAACTGTTTCTATTTTATCATGTTGCTTCTATTAATGCGAATCTGTTCTTTTTTCGAAATTGAAATTTATCAAACACAAGTCATGCTCAAACTTAACGGATGAAAACCTGCAACATCAATTACGATAAGCAAATACATGCATTGAGATCGACTTGCAAAAACTAAGTGAGAGTTCAGAATCAAATATCTCACTCATTAAATAAACTAAACATTATTTGACCATTGCATTATTATTATACTATCCATGTTTGTATAAATGAAAAAACAATGAAAACCATAACACTATATCAATCTGTTTTAAATTTTCACTCCAATAAATGTTTGTAAATGGGTCCAAAAGATATATATTTTTGTATGTGGATCGCGGAATTATAATGTTTTTTCCGATGTGGCTCACGAGATCTTTTGGGTTAGCCACCCTTGTTCTAAGGCCTTGCTTTTGAAATCAGAAAATAGAGAACGCGCTCTCTGAAACTAATTTGAAGGCCGCTGTAGCCATGTGCCTAAGTTTGGGAACCATTCCTGGGTCGTGAATTTGGGTTCCGGTGCCACTAATGGCGCCGTATGAAGCTAATGCACGTAAATTTGTCGAGGCAAAAAATCCTCACGTTAGAGTGGTTTCTAAATTTGGAGAGTGGGATGCCAGCTCGGGTGTCGTCTTCGTCACTAAACCGTTCAAAGTGAGGAAATTCGTCGCGCCAGTAAGCCCTAGTTTAACTTCGAAATGCGTTCATTCGAAGGGAAATAAAAGTACCGTAAAATCCGGCATATAACGCGCACTCATACTTTAAAGCTTCCGGTTCGCCGGGCCAGTAGTGGCCGCGCCGGCCAAGTGGTCCAGGCATCGGATCATGGCTAGCGTGTCATGAGTTCGATCCCAGTACCACTAAAGATCCGCCGTATAGGGGAGCGATGCACGTTAAATCTGTCGAGAGCTCAAACGTCCTCCCGTTGGTGTGGTAGTTAGGAGAGGGGGTCGCCAGCTCAGGTGTCGTCCGCGTCACTTGACCATGGTTCAAAATTACGCGGACAGTCGCCAAAAGCCCTCGTGTTGCTAATCAGTGCGACGTTAATATTCACTCACTCACTCGCCGGGCCAGTAAGCGACTGACACAGATCACATGAACATACTTACTTCTCACAATAGTTACACCTTGTATTTATTTTACACTCACACCTAGATTTTCATCTTTGCATTTAAATTTAATTTTTCTCACCTTAATGTATTTTAATTATTCTAATGTAAATTTTTAGATTTTTCTTAGTTTTTAAATTTTAATTATAAGTTTAATTTAGTCTATTCACACCTTTTAATGCAGCAAAGGGCTAAGGTAAAGCTGAACCCATGTAACCCCCAGTTTTTTTTCCATGATTGGAGTTTGAGATTCCGTGCGGGAAGCAGGTACTCCGACAAGCTTTCAACTCATAACTTTAAAGCTGCAATTTTTAGCTTTTGGGTATATTTGCCGTATAACGCGCACCCCCTTTTTTACGAAGAAACCTGATATGTACGTGTGTAGTGCTCTTATGTTTTGAAGTAATTTATTCCACATATTTCCCCAGCCTTAGAAAAAAAATAGTATACTTCCAGAAAACAACACTTTAGGTTCATAATAAATGTAATTTATTTAAAGAAAATGTATTTCGATATATGTAGAAGTCTATAATATTTTTTCCATGCTCATCTTTTTTTTATTATTTTTAAAGCTCTCATTTTTATACCCGGCGTATAACGCGAGCCCGAAAATTTTGATCTTATTTTTTGTATTTAAAGTGTGCGTTATACGCCGGATTTTACGGTAATTAAATGATTGCATGGGTATATTTTTTCAATAATATCGAAAAATTTATGAGGTGTGATTTATAGTACACTGATTAAAAGTATAACGTAAGTCTGTGTGCGGCGGTGAGTTAAAAATAAAAAAATGCTAGTTCATCTTGATTGCCACATTTTCTTTTATTGGCATATATCTTAATGAATATAAAATTTTTTTTGCTTTCCCCTCCTTTCATGCTAATCGCCTGCTCTTTATCAACTTATTATCCCATTCTTTCTAAAGCTACTACTCAGAGATCCTATCTCGATTTTTTTCGCTCGTAAAGCTGTCATCATATTTCGGGTCAAGCCGTTTCATAACCTTTATGTTCGGTTACCCTTTCTTTTAATAAAAACTGGAGAGGCATAAAGTGATGCCGCTATCAACAACTCACTCAATCAAAAGTTTTTTGCCTAAAAAGAATAAAAACTCTCTGTTTTCTTAAAAAAAAGTTTTCTTCCTTTATCAGCTGAATAAGTAAATAATCAATCGACCGGAAACTTTGTTTGACTTCATTAGGATTTAATGATTTCAGCGCAGTGATTAATGAACTGTATAAATGAAGTATAAATTTGATTTATTGGACGTGAGCGCTTGACGAGAATGTAGGCAAAATGAGTCTTTTAATTTCGATTGAAGTTGAAAATCATAAATGAATCTTTGCTTCGAGAATAAATAATTATAAATATAATTTACTGTGTGTGTTCTTCAATGCATTGTTAATAAATTATCGTCCCGCAAAAGGAAACTTGTTCTAGTATGTGCTTTTTAATATATTGGAGAATTTTTTTCCCTACTGACCTATTAATTCTTCGTTCGATTACAATTAGAGAACTATAAATCGTTAATCTCCAATATTTAACAATGGATCTTTTGTTTTTCTTTCCGCATTGTTGGAAATGAACTTTTGTCCTCTTCTGAACATCTTTCGAGTATTTTTTTTGAAATTATGTGCAGCTATACATATTTAATTGAATTATGCAAAGAAATACATAACTAAAATTTAGCTATGGGGAATATGTGTTTAAAATTTTTCTGGGATAAACTGCTGAAAATATCTTGGTTTACTAGTTAATATTAAATAGTTTGTTACCAGGCACAATAGTGGGGTAATGAAGAATATTAGAGCCCCTCTGCAAAGTCAGGTTTTGTGTCCAAGCCGTACTAGGCGTCAGTCAGGCCTTGGACCCCCTAGAATCCTTCCCTCCCTCGGTATGTGGGGGCTGCTGGGGTGCACGTAACACCTGAGAGGCACAAGTACATTACAAATGCGTATTTCATCAATCTGTTTTGTTTATTCTAATGCTGATAATAAAAAAATAAAGGGAAATAACAATTGTCTTACAGTTTGTTTCTGATTTTTTTTTTATTTCAGCTGTTTTGGAATATTTTTTTTATCATAAGATTTTCAATGTTTGAAATATTCGGATATGTAAAGAAATGTGGATAAGGACTCCATCTTAAACCAAATACTATTTGTAAACCACCCTGAAACTTCTTACGTCTACCGAAAATTTTATCGCCCTATCCTCTTTAGCTGTTCCCATTTAAGCCATTTTCACCCTCCATAAGGCCATTTTTTTCTAGGTAATGTTATGTTAAAATATTTTTAGGATTCAGATTAATAAAAAGAAATTCATTTAGCTTATTACTTAAAATAATTTTGAGTTTTAAAGCAATTTTTTGGGTGTATGTCCCCCCCCCCCCCATAGGAGCTATTTAAAGGTAGACATCTTATGATTTACATTTCTTTCTATATTGCATAATATGGGATTTTAAAAATATAAAATTTGCAAATACTAAAATATACTGAAAGAGAATTATTAATTAAATATATTTTGTATTCAAAATTTTAAGAACTATTACATATTACTTTCCACATGGAAATTCAGAAAATGGGGATCAATTCATAGTGGGACGTTGCAGGTTATACAAACGTATTTTGTTCTCATGTGCTTTAGTATTGTTCAAACGGAAACGTCTATGTTTTTTGTCAAGTTGGCATATGGTCACCAACTTTAGTCAATCTTACGTCATTTGTGGAACAGTTTTTTTCTGCTCAGGAAATTTACAGGTCGTCCTTTGCGCTTATGACTTGAAAATCGACATCAGTTGTGCTAGCTGAAATGCTAACAGCACAAACCATAGACAGGAAAATAGCCTTTTATGGACATTTAAAAAATTAAGTAGTTGGTAAGTATATTTACCTCGGCCTTATAAAGGGTTAATATATTTGATGTGAATAGTAACTAGTGAAATAGGCTTTTAAAACTGGGTGCATGGTATTTATTTCCAGTGCTTGAAAACAGAATTAATCTTTATCTTTTTTTGTCAGAATGCAGTTTAATCGAATGCTCTTGTTGTCTGGAAGGATTCATTGCTTCATTTGGAAATAAGTGTGATACATCTAAGATATAATTGGTTCAGTGCCAGTTTATCCATTGGGCGTCCTGGGGCCCGGATTACCTGGACTTAACCAGGTGTTCTGGTATTAAATTTTGATCCACCAGTGCCATGGAGGCCTGTAGATCTTGCTGCCCAGGCCCAATTCATTAATCGGCACTATTCATACCTTCATATATTTTTGGCCCATGATTGTTGGTAAAAAACAAAACCCTTGTGATACTTATTCCTGATTTATTACTCTAAAAAGATATAAAATCCAGCCCTCAATCGATTTGTTAACGATAACATCGTACTCTTGTAATGAACAAATCGCTGCAAGTATCTAGATTCTTGTCGAAACTAATACTGTACTTGTCCTAATCTTAACAAACTATTTTTTTGCCCTTTAAAACGGGACATATACTGTTTCTTAGTTAACAGTATGTATTGAAGAAAGCGCATGTCTCATTAAAGTTTTTACTTGAAAATGAAATATATGAATAAACATGCGAATATAAGTAATTTATTTGGTGTAAGTTTTTCTGAAGAATGTTTGCTTAGATATATTTAACTTTGATTTTAAATTAGAATGAAATTCATGGTAGAAGAGACATCTCAAAATTTATTTTGTGGGTTTTTAACTAAAATTAGCCAGCAGGTTTCTCATAAGCTTGTATGTAGAGAGACTTATTGAGTATGGTGTTATTACAGAGCAACAAACTGGACATTTTCGTTGGATTTTTTTGTTTTTGTTTTTTTGGTGCCTTTTTTGAGATTGTTAGTAGATTTCGCTTTCTAAAAACAGGAATTTCGGCTATGCTTTGGAGCAGGGGCGTAGCTACCGCCGTATCATCCGTATCAATGATACGGGGCCCTCAAGCTACAGGGGCCAGAACATGTAAAACTACAGGCCACTAGCAGGGCTTCCATATTTAAAAAGGGCCCCGAAGGAATTTTGATACAGGGCCCCCCAGAGCTAGCAACGCCAGTACTTTGGAGCAACGGGACATGCTACCTAAAAACTGGACATATGATCACGTTACTCTCTACCTTCCTCTCTCTGCTACACCCCCCTCCCCTTAAAATCTTCAGCTCCTCATTTTGATACCTATGTGCTAAATGCTTTGGGAAGGATGACAAACTCATATTTTTAAACCCCTTGAGTTCAAATTAAATTTAATTGTCACGGATGATTTACGGTCAAATATTTTTTGGTAAGGCTTTACTCGTCGTGATAATCGAATTACTAAGTATCACAGTGTAAAATTGGATATCTTTTTATTTTAACATTAAATAGAATTGGGGTTAGTTACAATTACGATACGCAAGTAGAAGTAGAATATTTATCAATATGAAAATAATTTGAATTAAATCCTACGCTAAAGGATTTAGTCTTTGGTGTGCAATAATGTATGAAGTGTCAGAGATATGTATTATATTTTTTAAGTCTGGAGCTCTGACAGATTTTACTTTTCTTACTGTCACAAATTAAATCGTCAGGCTACTTATCTATTCAATCGATTTGATTTAAAAAAAAATATCTAGTTCAATTAATTTACTTATTGAAATAAACTTACTAGATGCATGAAATATTCATAAAAATATAATATTTTTAAAGTAATCGGAAGATTAAAAATATGCGTTTTCTGCCTGCTACTATAATTTCAAAATTGAATCTATTTCATTTTATCTCGATGATATTTACATTAATTCATTTAAGAATCATGCTTCATTAATAGTACGTAAATATCGGGCGTAGCTACAGCCGTATCAATGATACGGGGCCCCAACATGTGTAAGAAAAAATCGTAAATTTTTAGAAAGCCCCAAAAGGGCCCCAAATTTTTTGATATAGAGCACACTTAGGACTAGCTACGCCAGTGGTAAATATTAACATATGTATTAAGTATATCTGAAATATATGACTTATATGTATAACATTAAACTTTAATAATTTCAATCTATATTAATTTCTGAATTCCAGAAAAAGTTACTTTTCGAAATTTTAAAAACAATAAAATCAGAGTATCTGGAATAATCATTAAATCTTTAGAAATAAAAATATGCATTAATATTTCAAGTCATATCTATCAAAGTCATATCTATCGATTTCATTTCCAGCCATAGTCCTAGTTTAAAATTACAGGATCCACCACTAATAGCCGTCGTGTTACTTCAGACTGCGACATTTATAAATAATCCATCCATGGAGCATTTTCCAACAACTAAAATTCCTCCGGACTGTATTGTTTATATTTTCTGGATCTACTTTTAAAATATTAGTTTTTTGAATATTTATTTTAAAGAATAGTAAATTTTAAGAAAATCGAAACATTTTTTTAAAAATTTCTCTTTCCTTTAATGTGTGTGTGACTGAAATTGGCATTTTAAAAGATAAAAATATTTTGGAACACAAAATTTAAATAAATTTAGTTAGCTTTTAATAAATAAATACCTATATGTGATAATTTACCAATTAGATATATAACAGTGGCGTAACGTACACCCCGTAACCCCCGCATTGAGTGGGGGGGGGCAGGGTTCTAAGGGGTCCAAAGCCTGACTGCCGCCAAGTACCTATCATTATTGAAATGCAACTTGGGGGCCCAAAACCTGACTTTGCGAGGGAACCCAAATGTTACTGATATATAATGTCTTTTCCAAAATAATCTTAATGAAATGAAAACAAAACAAAAATAATTAGGTAATAAACCTGCAAGTAACTAAAAAAGAAACTACTCGCAAGTTATTTTGACCTTACTCCTCTTCAGTTCACCAATTGGTTTGGAGGAAATAATTTAATGAGAAAAATACTGTTTTTGCATTGTTCTCAATAATTATATGGAAATCAAAGACAAAACTCTCGGTGTCAACAATGGAAAAAGAGTCTTCTACGGATTACATAAATGATGTTTAATTTGAACATTTTGGCATACCACCTTGCATAATAATCAAAAGCGATTTGTAACTTTCATTGCGCTTTGAAATGAACGAAACGATTAAAAATTGCAAAGAGGGTAATATCCATATAGTTTACTCGAAATAAATGAAAAACTTCAAATTGAAAATGTTATTCCTACATGCTCTGATAAACGCCGCCTACTTTGACATTATGGCGGATTATACACAAGTTCGAGTCAGTGGGCTGCTAATTTGATACCCCTATTACAGAACGTAACTAAGATCGTGATATTTTATATTATTTATCATGGAATTCATTCTAGAACGGCTTGATAACAGGCACTAAGTATATCTGAGTTTTTTGCATCCTTTCAGTCAGGGACGTCTTAAGACTTCTTGAGACCCTGGGCCCCAACATAAATGTAGGCTTCGCCTATGACCCATAAAAGTAGACAGTACATAGCATACGTTGTCCAAATACTCGTACAAAAAAACAACCCGAAGCAAACAAATGTGTATGACTTATAATTGCACAGACTGACTGGACCGATTACCGTCTTTTGACTGAATGAGTAATGATGGTGTTTGGTGGTAGGCCTATACATGGGCCACGGTCCTCACATGTAGCCAGTTGACATATCGCCCGAAATTCTCAGTTTTTCGGATAATGCAACCCAAAATAACATTTGACCGTTGAAATTATTCGAATCATGATCTTGTTAAGGCTGAGTCGAGAATGAGACGAAGCCCCCATTGTGGCGAGGCCCGGGCCCAGTTGGCCCATGCCTTAAGACGTATAACAATATCGTTATCCCAACAACCTTCTTGTATAGTATCTCAAATAATGAAATGAACATTTCTTATTGCAAACAATGAAACTCAACATTTTATGATAACCTTAAAATGGTCAGCTTGAACTATTCTTTGGAAATCTAGGGACTTCGCTTTAGACATTATCAGTTGCCTCTGATATAACTCAGTAGCGTGCGCAAGGGTGGGGTTTGGGGGTTCAAACCCCTCCTTGATCAACAGATTTTTAATCTTTAACATTTTGATTACGTCTTTGTACTTTTGTCTACGGCACTGGTGTAACTCAAATATACATTTGTTTTGTTACGAATATTACAAATTACGGTAGTGAACTACTAATTGAGTCATTGTAAAACATTATCAGTTACTGAATCCACTTTTTCATGAATATAGTGGATTCGTAAAAAATTGCTTTTTAGTGTTTTCTCAGACGATATCTTTTTCAAGACCTGTCTTCCTGTATTCCGTTTTGCACTACAAATTCAAATAATTGCATTTTACACGAATTATTCTTTAAGATTTTTTTTATTATTTCATTATAAATTCTACTAACGTTTCTCATCTCTTTCTGCTTGTCTGCTCGAACTATTAATGTCAAAATTAGAACGCAGAGGAGATAATGGAACAAGTGGAAAAACTTTCTAAGCTGGAAAAAATAAATTGATGTGAATGGGCGTCGAAAGGATGTACACAAATCACAAATGTAGAATCTGGTTCTGATAGTATGAGTCTTTCCAAGATTGAAAACCAAACAAGCAGTCGTTCACGAAAGACAATTTACGTGACTTGTATAAGACTTTTTCTAAATAGGATTACTTTTTCTTTTCTTGAGAACTGCGAATTTTCATCAATTCCGGTCATGTATCCATCTGCGCGGAGATGTGATGAAAATGACTCCAATAAGTGTGAGTCTGAAGTCCGTGGAAAAGGGCAATAAATATTTGTGGCCTTGGATTTCCCCGTCGGTAGTAATCTGACTCACCAGCGAAATATTTATTGCCTGTAACTTTATTCTGAATCAACAATTAATAGTAAAGACGAAAATCATTGTGGTCTTTTCTTGCATGTTTTGTTTGTGCTTGACCTTTTAGATTGATTTTTTGACTCATATATAAGTTTGATCTTATAGCTCTTCCGATAACGTTGCTATTTATTCTATGTGGAATGAAGAGTTCGATATAAAAACCAGTTTAACCTGCCCCTATTAAGAAAATGTATTCTTTTGAGGATCTTAGCAGTTGTATAAACGAGGATGAAAGTTTTTAACGTTGTGCTTTGAAACTTCTAATAAAGAGGCGGCTTCGATAAAGCTGTTCATATGAATTGCAAATATAATTCTTTCCTGTTATTCTGAACGGAGAATTGTTATTCAAAAACTAATTATAGGTACTCGGGAAAAAGTGCCGTGAAATTATGGTATTTTGCAATATCATTATGTTAACTTAAATGATTAGTTTGTGTTATGGTGGCTGGATGTGAATTTTTGTGATCAAGTTGAATGTCAGAAAGTTTATCCGATATTTAACTTTATAAATATTAATTTTTATCCATTAACTTAATTATTCACCCTCGTGGTTTTAAAACAACTGGATTGGTTATGCAAAATGTTTTTCAGTAAAAATTTGGTTTCGTCACTTGCATATATTAAATAATTGTAAATGAAAAACAAATAACACATTTTAAAATAATTGCCATATTTAAAAAAAAAACCTTATGTATATTTATATAAAATGGTTCAGTGGAGAATTCCCGCTCTCGCTAAACTGACATCAAAGAACTTATTGAATCGGAAAAATAGAGCTGGAGATTCTGATTTTGTAACAAAACATTTTAGAAATTCAACGAAAATCAGTGCTTTCTTTTCAAATTCAACATAAATAAAATGTAATCTACAATTGGTCAAACTATCAAAAAAAAAGATAAACACTCTATTTCTCCCCCCCCGAAATACTCGAAAATAGAAGGAAGACGATTATACACATGAAAGCATTTTGTAACAATATGATACAACTGCTTTCGAAATTACTTAGCACTCACTGTGTGATAGCAAAATCATGTACGAAATAATTTCAATAAATATATTTACGATTTAAAATTGTTTTTATCTATTATTCAGCTTGTAAATCATTCTGATTAATTATAATTTAGAAGCCCAGTGGCTGAGTGATAGCGTATCGCGCTGCCATGGTTGTGGCCGCGGTAGCCGAGTGGTCTAGGCATCGGATCGTGGCTAGCATGTCATAAGTTCGATCCCAGTACCACTGAAGACCCGCCGTGTAGGGGAGCGATGCACGTTAAATCTGTTGAGAGCTCAAACGTCCTCCCGTTGGTGTGGTGTGGTAGTTAGGAGAGGGGGTGCCAGCTCAGGTGTCGTCCGCGTCACTTGACCATGGTTCAAAATTACGCGGACTGTCTCCAAAAGCCCTCGTGTAGCTGAACAGTGGGACGTTAATATTCACTCACTCACTCACTCCACGCCACGGTCCGGGGTTTAATCCCCGGGCTGGGCAAGGTTGACTCAGCCTTGCTTCTCAAATGAGTTCCAAGCTTGCTTGGGAACTAAACATTGGGGGGGGGGGTGCTTTCAGACTCACCATCTGACCCGAACATCTGGCATCATCTGATCGAACATCAAGGCCTTCTGTGCCAAAGGGCACAGAAGGCCTTTACCCTCAGGGGCTGTTCTGCCACTGTGTTTAGTTTTGTTATTTAAGCGAACAAAAACCCTTACTAACGGGTCCGCATCAATCTTTGGTTAGGCCCATAAGTTATTAAATAATTTGCAGCCCTTTTTTCAATTCTTGAGAATCGAATTTTAATGTTCTTTATGTTTAAGGTTCAGCAGTTTATGGGAAAATATGATCATGATTACTAAAAATATGATGGAAAAATGAAATCACAAGTAACAAATTTTACAAAGAAAATATCCGGAATTCTTTGATGAGTCAGTGCGATCAGTTACATATGGCCGCGGTGGCCGAGTGGTCTAGGCATCGGATCATGGCTAGCATGTCATGGGTTCGATCCTAGTACCACTGAAGATCCGCCGTGTAGGGGAGCGATGCACGTTAAATCTGTCGAGAGCTCAAACGTCCTCCCGTTGGTGTGCTGTGGTAGTTAGGAGAGGGGGTGCCAGCTCAGGTGTCATCCGCGTCACTTGACCATGGTTCCAAATTACGCGGACCGTCGCCAAAAGCCCTCGTGTTGCTAATCAGTGCGACGTTAATATTCTCTCACTCGCGATCAGTTACATCTTGACTGATGATTGATACGTCGTACTTCCGTGCTTAATTCTGCCCTTGTATCGGTGCGTTTTGATATCAAAAGCAGTGATCTCATTTCGAGTGCTGAGATTAAATTTCAGTGGGCTAAACAGGTTGATGAAACTTCCTTTAGCAATAACTAAAACATGTTTTTCATTTTCTTTTACCTCTGAGCAATTTGAAAGGCATGTTCATCAATTCGAGTGAATGAGGGTTCAGAGACTTTTTTCTTCGAATATTTAAAATTATCAGATATTATCTTTATCATAATTATTCTCAACTAAACGGAAGCGATTCAATTTTTTCTATTAGTATTCATGTCTGATTTCTATTTTTCATTTAGTATCGCTTTAAAATAATGCTCTGTATTCAAATAAAAATGGAATTTTTTTTTTTTGATGTTGGACTTTTTGAAATCAAAATTTTTTACAAATCATCCTTATGTATCATGTACTGAATAAATCAAATTATAGAATATATATGTATGTCAGTATTACATGTTTATAATCAAAATATTCAAATTGTATGAAATTCAAATTTTAGAAAAATTTACAATTATTACTGTACTGATTCTTCACAGTAATATAAGTAGTTGTATTGATAAAATTATACAGACGAATTGAGATGAATGAAATACAAAAATTTTTTGTTGCCGAGATTTTCCCATAAATTATAAAGTAAAATAAAAAATCATATTATACACGTTTAATCTTTAGTGTTCGTCGTTAAATTCTGTAAACTTGTTAAATTTAAATCTGATTCAATTGCTGCAACAATTGTCGAAATGTTTTTGAAATCGTGTTATCTATCTTGTTTATCATAATCCGGTTTTTATAAAGTAGGGCTCTTGAATGAGAAGATAGCGAGATTGTTAAATGATGCTTAGTTCTGTCAGTGCGAAGCGAAACGACGCGGTTTAAAAAAAAATCTTTAAAAAGTTGATAAAATGTTCAATGTCCTTAACTTTATCAATTGTGGGTTCTCAAAATATACAATTATCTAAATTTACTAACATTTATGAATGAATTAATAGGTTCTTAGTTTTAAACGCCAGCCAGTGGCGCACACAAGGGAGAGGGGTCCCTGGGTCCCCACGCAAAGCCTTTGATTTCTTTTTCGATTGATTATAATGTTATGTTCTTAGGATTATAATTATGTAAACTTTAATGAAGTATTTGTTATTGATAATTAATTTTTTCTACTTTTTGCTCCCGAAAATCGACAAAATCAAAATATTGTTGGGCAGCGTATTGGAGCATGATACGAGAATGGTGGGTTTTTCGACCATGGAACCCCCTCTTGAATAATTCTAGCGTGCACCACTGACGTAGTTAAAAAATTCTCTTACCCATTAAAAACCAAGAATACAGTCTATATTAGTGATTCCCAAAGTGTTCTATATCAACCCCCAACGGTCTACGACGACCTGTAAGGGGCCCACACCAACAGAATAAAAATGGGGGAGGGGTGGGGTCCAGGAGGTGCAAATGGGGGTCTACGAATGTGGCTCTCATTTAACCAGTTCGTAACTTTAACTTTCAATAAATAAATAAATATTCCACATACATCTATTTATTCTCTCTCTCACAAATGTTTTATTAAAACATAAACTACCTCGAATGATGGAATATCCTGAGAAAATTTTCAATTTGTTTTCCTTGTGGAAAGAAATTTCAGCGTAATTGCCAATTTTCACACAAAAAAAAAAAAACCTTGAGGGATACTTAGGGAATAAGCCTAATAAAATTTATGCAAAATGTGTGTGTGTTGAAAATATGTTCAAGAGCATCAGATTCATCCCTCTCATTAAAGCCATTTGTTTGTCGCTGAATTATTTTTTGTAACAGATACTAAATTTTAATTTAATTTAACAAATGTTTAAAATATTAACGTGTATTTTTTCCCCTTAAGTTCTTCACTACAGTTAAAAATTTAAATCTTTTCTAGAAAGTAGTTCTATATCAGCTATCAAAAACACATTTAAGTTGATGAATTTGCAAAAATTCAATATTAGGTAAGTAGGGTCTACACCAAACCGGAAAGCATGGCAAGGGGTCTATAAGACAAAAAAGAAACGAGCCTTACAGTAGTCGCATACGATGTGTAACATCTGACATGTTATCGTGGTAAATTCGCAATAGCAACTTAAACCCTGAAAAAAATGAATCGAGTATGATTGGAAATGATTTTCTATGGAATAATTATATCTTTAATGAAAATTTTATTTAATTAACACAAGGAGTAATACAATTTTTTATCAAAAATAATTATTCTTGTTCAATTTGGGGAAGAGCGGTAATGATAATTTATGATAACTAAAATATGACACATATACTTGTGTTTTCAAAGTATTTAAAAACCGTTGTGTGAAAAATAGCTTCAATAACAAACAGTACCACTGTTAGTTGTCGAAACATTTCGATTTGTGTTCATTTCGAGCTTGAGTTCGTCATTCAAAAAAGCTATGAGTGGCTCGGCTTCTAGCTATGCGGGAGGCAGACCTCTAGGGGCCCCCCCCCCGATAATTGATAAAATTGAAAGAATATGTTGGGCGGCGTTTCGAAGCATGATACGAGAATAGTGGATTTTCTACCTTGGACCCTCTCCTTGAAAAATTCCTGTGTGCGCCACTGACACCAACTATATATATAAATGTTTCTAAGCATTCTTATATTTATAGAGAAAGGCTTTCATTTTTCCAAAAAGAAGATTTTTCAATTTGTCACTGTGTGGCACCGATTTTCTGGATGAGTGAGCAGTCGCGTATTCGCCGTGTAGTAAAAATGACACCAAGTTCACTCATTTGAAACGAATATTCATAATAGCTGATGGCAATAATAGCGCTAGAGAAAGGAATTCACTGATGTTCGGGTTCACTTGTGAGTGAAACGTTTAAGGCTCCCAGGTTTTAAGTCACTGGTTTTTTGCCTCTGATTTACAAGTTCTTAGAAACATAACCATGCTTTGGAATTCTGTTCTGTTGAGTAAACAAGTTGATTTTAAACTCACTAAATGCCTTTTCTTCTTCCAGTTGGAACACTATTGAGAATCTTCAGTCTGATATCCCAATGAATTTCATCAAAGGGCGCAATTTTTAAGTTTGGTTTAATTTAATACATGTTAAGCGCATAGTAATAAAATTATATAAAATGAAATGTTTTCAATTAATATTACTGAATCAGTATTGATATTAATGCTTTGTATATCATTTACTTTTGCTTAAAAATTTCAGTTATTTTTATTACTAACTTGTTTCACGTTTAAATTTCAGAATTTGTTTTAGTGGTTTTTGATTCAAATGTGGATAAAGTGCCTCTAATTTTAGGCTAGAAAATAATGTAAGAAATGGTTAATGTTTTTGTGTATATTCCAGATTAAAGAAAAACGCAAAAGAATTTTTTAAAGCAACCTTCGTTTCGTTTCAGAAGGTATGACCGAAAAGATATATTTGAGAAGAGATTATTTTTAACATGTAAGAATAAGAATTCAAAGAGCAAGCTTGTAGGTGGGCCGTCCCATAAAATATTTACAGAATGAATCTTCTTAATAATGGTTTGTTTCCAAAATCGTGATTTAGTTGAACGTGGGTGAATCAAAATCGAGCCTGCAGCAAACGAAATTATTGGCTTTCTCAAAATAAGAATCAACTAGAAAAAAAAGCGTACACTCTGTAATTTATTTGTTACTGCCTTGTTGTGTGGGTCAGAGATGGCTTATCAAAACCTTATTTCAACATACATATTTTTTTTTTTAGAAAAGTATCTATCCATGTTGCCATAGTTTTTACATTTTATTTATTTATTTTTAAAAATTTCGCAATAGTTTTCCCAATTCCTTATGTGTGGTTGCTATCCTATCTTGTTCTAATTTCCAATGGAATCAGAATATTCATTAAGGCAGAAAGTGAAAGAAAGGGCGATTAAAAACTAGCCAATTCTTTCAATTCGCGATCTCTGAATTTACTTACCGTAAAATCCGGCGTATGACGCACATCACAGTATAACGCACGCCTATACTTTCAAGATACACAATTTTTAATTTTTAGATATATTCCCCGGATACGCGCACCCTCTTTTCTACTAAGAAACCTGAAATATACTTGAGCAATGCTTTAATGTTTTGAAGTCATTAATTCGAAGTATTATTCCAGGCTTTTGAAAAGAAAATAGTATTTTTCTAGAACTACTATAACCCTTTAAGTTCTTTAAGTATGGGATTTCTTTTAAATAAACAAGATTCCTATATTTGTAGAAGTCTTATATTTTTTTATGCTCATACCACTTTCATTTTTGAAGCTATCATATTTATACCCGGAGTATAAAGCGCACCCGTTAATTTCGATCTTAGTTTTTGTGTTAAATATGCGCGTTAAACGCTGGATTTTACGGTGTATTTATTAACAAATTATTTCACCTGCGGTCTATGTATATACCTTGCTTGATAACAAATGTCAAGTAAAGTGGGGAAGGATACCAGGCAATCTCTTTTATTTACTTGTTAGTAAATCGTCGCGCGCGTTTGACGTGTGGTGATTATTTATGACGAAAAAGTTTAGCAACTGGATAAACAATATACGGCATATGCAATGTAGAAATTAAATAAACTATATTGGGTGAAGAACAGCTGAAACTATATTTTGACTCGAAAGAGTTAATTTGTTGGTTTATATATAGTCATTTTATATTGGGCTGAGGAACTGCACTGAACGACGATTGAAATAATTGACGTAAGTGCGTCAGATGTGTAGAAATCAATGCTTTGGGGTTAACAAATTGTTTGATTTCAGATGTTGAACGCGTCTGATTTTTCAAAGTTCGCTAACACTTCTAACCTTCAAGTACTATTGATTTCTTGACTCATTTGGAGGCGATGACTCATTTGTGTGATACGTCATTTCGTACTTGTGTATGTTGGAAGTTCTTAGGAAAGAGAGTATGATACGAATGGTTAAATTTGAGGTAAAATTGTTGAAACTTAAAAGTCAATTTGAATGTTTAAAAATGATTAAATTGTTACAAGTAGGGTGACGAAATTTCAAAAGGTGTTTTGATTTCACAGGAAACAATTATTGAAATAGTCGAGGTGAGAAAACAAAAGGAAAATTTAATAGGTTTCTTTTGTTGATTTTACCACTAAAAGTATAATAATAAAATGCGATAATTATAGAATAAAAATTTATTATTACTTCGTTAGAATTTGTTAAACGAATTTGAAAAAAAGTGGCAAAAACTGGTCTAAAAGAGATACCCCTTCGGTTTTTCTCGTTAGATGGCGTTATGAGAAAAAAAAATTACTATAACTTTCTCAGTTGAGGGCCAAATATAATTTATGAATCAACTGAAATTACTATCTGATGTAGGAAAAAAAATTTTAAATTGTTTTTCTCATCATTCAAACCTTATCATTCATCTCATTTTTAGTATCAACATAGAAAAAAAAGTCTTCTGTGAATTGACTTATGAGGAAACAGTTGCTTCGAATTTGGAGATTCCTGTCATTAGAATCCCTCCCTAAAGCTGTCAAAGACGCCATTAAATTTGGTGGCAGCAGCAGTGAATTGTATATCAATATGCACCCAAAAAAGTTTCTCTTGGATGACAAACAAACAGCTATAGTAGAAAACATACTTTTTTTTGGTAAGTTTTCAGAAGGATCCTATAGATAACGTCACTTCTTCCCAACGAAACGAAAAGTTTATCTCTTTTATAGCACATAGGATCTGCAAGAAGCTTAACATCAGTTTTTTTCACACATTTTTATTTTTTTATTCTAAAAAAAGTTCGGAATTTGTCAATGTTTTTAGTGTAATACTGTTTTTGAGATTGAAAATGGACGTAAATGGTACATCCGGTGCTGTCTATAGATCAGTGTTTCTTTTACTAGGGGTCGCGACCCCAAATAGAGTAACGTGATTTGCAACTAGGGCGCCAAATATTTTAGGATTTTTGATATATCTTATTTGCACACAAAAATAAAATAACTTATTCTCCATAAAAAAAAAATTATTTTATTGTTTTAGATTCTTATTGGAGAAAGCCAATAGAGATAATTTAATTCCTTGTTTAGCTTTTTATCTGGAGTATCGTTCAAATCTAAAGAATATTGAGGAAGTATTTCTTCCGGCTGTGTAGGCTATTATTCCAAGATTTAATAACATAATTAAAAAAATAATCAAACACATTCTTTCTATGAATACTTAAATCTTGCATATGCTGTTCTTTATAAAAGGTGATGTTGACTAAAATAATTAAGCAGACTGTAAGTTTAAAAAAATCCTAAAAAGCAAAACTGATCCCAACCATATGAGATCTCTACTTTTCGAACTGATTACAAAAATTGAAAACAATTGGTTCGGAGTCAAACAAATACAAAAGAATTCTCGCCAACTGACGCCAACAGGTGATGATCTCGGAAGGGAAAAATGACACTTAAACAGATTATATATAGTTTATGTATATTCTACCTTTTCATTACATTTTTGTTTTTTATTTTGTTAATTAAAATTTCTACATCGCTATATTCGAAGTAAAAAATTACTTCTGATGTTTATTACTGCAAAACAATAATGTACCAATAAATTACATATAGAAGTATCTAAACGTGTAGAAATTTTGCACAATGCTTATAGGGTCTCGCAAATTTTTGTACAAAAATGGGGTCACCACCCTGAAAAGTTTTAAGATCCTCTGATCTAGAGGGTTTCATTCGAAACGACAAATGTTAGTTTCTATTAGTTGTAAATTAATGTGATGTACTGACTGCTAAAAGTCCACGAAATTTCAATTTACACTAATTCGACATGTCAGTGGCTTTTCATTTCTTTTAAAAATGAAAGTTCGTAAATTAGCATGCGAGAATTGACTCCATGTTGGCGTCATTTTTCTAATCGGGTCATTTCTAATTTGGTTGGAGAGTTAAATTAATAGTGAGTCATTTTATTTCTAGCAATGTTCTAGTTTCTTATTTGGGATAATATTTGAGATACTTTTTTGAAATAAGATTTGAAATAATTATGAAAAATGAATACTCATCCAATATATTAACGCTTTTTTGCTCTCTTCTTTTGAGATATAACATAACAAGGGCGACTACATACAATTTTTCATTTTTGTATTTATGATTGCTATTTTCACGCTGCATATCTGATTGAGTCAATGCAAAACTTGTTTTAAGTATGTAAAAAAAAGTTCCCAATTCTTTTTAATTCTTGAGAGTAAAAATCTTTCTGTTTTTGCGTCGAAGTGTTCGTTTCTGGTCGTTGTAAGTGAATGTTTTATGAAAAAAAATAAAGTACTACAGATTATAAATGACATCCTTTTTTCTTGTTTGAAGCTGGATTTGAAAGCCTTCTAATAAGAAATCTAATATATTCTTTTGCTTATCTAATGAAGACTTAGAACTCTTTATAGTTTTAATCACGAAATTTTTTGTTTGGGATGAAGACTTTCCAAATGTGTATTCTGCTGTATTTTTTTTTCTTGGTGTCTTGAATTTGGAAACTGCAGGGGTAACTATTAATGAAGTTTCACAGTGTATGTGTGACTGATTCCTTAAAGTTTAATGGAGATTAGTTAGTCATTTCTATTAGTTATGAAGAATAATTGTGTTATAAATGTTTCGAACTGAATTGTGGAGCAAAATTGTTTTATATTTGGATCAATACTAATATATACCTTGGTATTGTAACGTAGTGCCCCCCCCCCCGGGTTTAATAAAATTTTTAGGTAGCGAGATAAATCATACACAGCTAATCACATCACAAATATTTTTTTATTTACACTATTTAATCGTTAGTTAACACATAGCTATCGTTACTATGAGTAAGAAACATTACACATTTAGCTATCGGATTCTTAGTAGTATCGTCGTCCCGGAGGTGCAGGGAAACAAAGAGACCGTGGTAGTCTAGAGGTCAATGTAATGGACTCATGGCTCGCGTGTAATGAGTTCGAGCCCAGTACCAGTCACATTAAACTGAAAAACTCTGATGGTTGCTCTGTCTTTCGCAGTGAACTCATTGCTCTTGATACAGGCCTTAAAGAGGCACTCTCAATTCCTGGTTCAAACTGCATCTGAATATTTTCTGACTGTCGTAGTGCCATCCAACATCTTTCTAACTGGCATAAGGTGGGTGATAACACAGGAGTGGCTATTGTAGAGAAACTAAAACGCCTTTCATCTTCTCGCGAGATCCATCTACAATGGGTTCCTTCGCACGTTAACATCGCGGGCAATGAGATTGCTGATGCCCGAGCAAAAAATGGTACAGCTCAACCCACTATAAACTCGGCCCCTTTTACCTATTCAGCACTTGCGCTCCACCTATATTAACAACAAACAATCACCTATTCCTCCAGCTCATCACTGGTATGAAGCTAAACGCCCTGTTGGTTCTCTTTCCCTCCAATGAAGCAGGCAGGAACAAACTATTTTATCTCGTTTTCGGCCACCTCCGAACTTTGATTTGTAAAGATGGAAACAAAGTTTTTCTTACTTGTGTTAGATGTTCTGCCAGCCAGGCATCTCCAGAACATATTCTTGACTGCTTGGGGCTTACAAAACAAGATCTGTGTGAAGACCCTCTAATGGTGTTGGACTTTTTGAGAGTAAATGAGATCATGGACTTGGTCTAGCTTGGCTATATATGGAAATGGACACAACGCCACTGAAGACCCGCCGTGTAGAGAAGGGATGCACGTTAAATCTATCGAGAACTCGTCCTCCCGTTTGCGTGGTGTGGTAGTTAGGAGAGGGGGTGCCAGCTCAAGTGTCGTCCTCATCACTTGACCATGGTTCAAAATTATGAGGTCCGTCACCAAAAGCCCTCGTGTTGCTCCACAGTGTGCGACGTTAATACTCTCTCACTCCCACACACAGAGAAACAAAAGAGGGGGAGCAGACAGCTGGTTAACTAAGTAGTGACGTAACACTATCTTGAATCATCTCACACTTTTCAAATAAATTTTAATCACGCCGCCTTTTTAATGACTTCGAGCTTTTATATTTCTGTGCAATATAGCATTGAAAATTTCTCAAAATCGTATCCGGAGTTGTTTCTGCCGAGTTATTGGTTCGATTCCTGATATCACTGAGGACCCGTTATTTAGAGGGACTGATACACATTACATTTGTCAAGGCTCAGAAGTCTTCACATTGGCGTGATTTGAAGAATTGGAAGGGGTGTCTACTCGGTTGCTGTCTTTAACTATGGTTCAAAATTAATTATAGGCGTGTCAAAATAGCCCTTATTTTGCTTCATATTATGACGTAGTAGGCTTCATAGTAGTTAGTAAACAACCGATCAATCAACGCAGAACTGTAAATTATTTTTATGAAAGAAAAATATCCAATAAAAAAAATGCAATAAGAGCCTAGACAAATTTGAAACATTCCTATTTACTTCAAGCATGCAAGCCATATTGAATAATTAGTACTGCACAGAATCGTAAATTCTTTTCATTTCCCCTCCATAGAAATTCTATAATTGTATCTTTTATTGTATAGTTTTTTTTTCTTTTTAATGACTCTTTGTAATTATATGGCACAAGAACTTTCAGAACATCAATTCATAAACTAATATTGAAATATGAAAGTTTTTTATGGTAAGAGTGTGTATTAAATATTTATACTACGACGAACATATATAAGTTCAATAACTGGTCCAGCTATACTCATTGGATCTGTGAACGTCAGAAAAAAAGTGTATCCTGTAAAGCCAATATTTGCCCTTGAACTTAACATTAGCAGTTATAATTACGTTGTACTTATTATAACGTAGACAGAATTCTCCTTGTTTCATCATCGATGGGCTATGCCCTCACAGTTTTTTTAACATTTGACTTCGTTCTGTTTTTCTTTTAGCTCAACTTTTTCGTCTTAATCATACGTCTTTCTCTTTCTTGTCATGGAAAGTATTCAGACAAGCTCTTCCATTGTATATTTCCGTTGACTTGACATGTTTTTATTTGCTTCCATCGAAGGTCGGCAAACATCTGCTTTAGAAAATAAAGCATGGCAGTTTTTAGTTTTAAAAAGATATATACTACCTCACTCCTACAATATTATTGTTGATTCATTTTGTAAACAATTTTTCTCTATGTCATAGACGTGTAAGATGTGTCTAAGCTTTTTTCTAGAAATGAGATAACCGTTTTATTAGTTGTATGCCAAGATACTAAAAAATTATTTTTTAAAATCGATATCTTAAGCTCTTTCTCTTCTGTTTATTTTTATCCAAACGTTAAAATTTGTACTCTAGTAGATTTTTAGCTTAAAATTATTTTTATAATGGTGGCTGTCGTTGCAGTTTTTTTCCCTGGTAATCAGCATCTATTTATGGTGCTATGATCTACGATTCAGTTTTTTAATACTACGCTTACAGTGGTTATTCAGTCACCTGTTGTGCCCGCGGTAGCCTAGTGGTCAAGGTAACGGATTCGTGGCTGGCTTATCATGTGTTCGAGCCCAGTACCACTGAAGATCCGCTGTGTAGGGGAGCGATGCACGTTAAATCTGTTGAGAGCTCAAACGTCCTCTTGGCGTGTAAGTTAGGGGTATTGCCCTCCCAGCTCTGGTATTGTCCTCATCACTTGACCATGGTTTAAAATTACGAGGTCTGTCGCTAAACGCCTTCGAGTAGTTGAATAGTGCGACGTAAATATTCACTCACTCACTCGCCTGTTGTTCGGTAATATAAGCATTTAGCATTGTGTGCAAAAACATAGAGATATACAAAGTGCAATATAAATTTGAGAGCGGAGAACCATATTGTAAACCATGTAAACATCGGCATTTAACCAGTTAACTATGATTGACGAATATGAATATACTCGTCATGCGTAAAAAGTAGTGACCATTGGCTATTTAAATTGTAATTTTTGTAAAAAACGAAACATATATATATATATTCCCAAATTTTAAGATGCGTAGAATATTTTGAGGTTTGGCCGGAATAAAACAAAAAAAATATGAAAATCTTAAGTTGCACTCATGCGTCCCCGTATGCATTGGCTTGAAACAGCGTTTAAGTTCGCTTAATGAATTTATTTATGCGCGATGGTAATGTTTTCTTTATTTTAGCCTAAAAGGGGCAAAGGCAAAAGTTGGAAAGTTGATTTATAATAGGGTTCCTTCAGGTATGGTCACCCATGCGTGACGACGACAAGGCGCTGAGCCCATCGATGGCTGTTGCCTAGAAGTTACCTACCAATCGAGTGGTGTAAATGTCAATTATTTGATGTTACAATCATTTGCTGACATTAGAGTAAAGGCCCAATGCCGTGCTGCCTAAAAAACAGTTATTTTATGGGGTGGGGGGAGTGGCAAGGATGCTTTCTGGTAAGAGGAAGGTTATCAACTCTACAGCATCTCTTCAAAACTTCCTTAGTGTCAAGACAGGTTGAAAATATTTTGTCAGTACAGAAGGAAGAGTAAATTAGTGTGTGTTTAGGTCTTTCAGTTTGGACATTTTGATGGTCGCTAAAATGCATAGCCATCCATAAAAACTTTTGGTCAGAAGGACTGCCGGCCTCATGAACCCGCGACCAAGCTAAATTACTTTATAGCCTGTGCAGGGACCCCTGTATAATACTCTTCCTTCTCAGTGCACTGTTGTTGAAAACGATCAGCTGACTGTGTAAGCTAGTTTTGACATTGTTTTGTAAATATAGTTATAATTCGTTTGATTTTGAGGTGTAATAGTTATTATTGAAAAAATGAAATTTAAAAATACAAATTATTTTAAATAAAAAAAAATCTTGTCATATTTTCCCCTCCTCTAATCTAGGGAATTGATTCAGAAGTCAAACTGTTACCTACTATGATTTAATTTTTCTTGTGACAACTCTCTTTGTCATAGTTAGTGTTTAGTTTTAACATTTTTAAATGTATTTATTCACCTCAACTGTGCCGGAAATCGGTTACATAAACGAATAATTGGAAACTTCATTTGCAATAAAATTTTTCTTTAGTCTAATGTGTGGGTGAAGTTCAAGAGAAAAAATACTGAGACGGGGCATGTATTGTATATTCATGAGTTTCCTGTTTTTAGAGTGTAAGTACTGTGATGAAAAATACGCCCAAATCGTCTTTCTCTATTTGGGAATATCCATGAAATCAAGCGGAAGTTTTCACACTTGGGAAATTTGTTTCTTTAAAATGCACATACTTTTTGCAAGTGTATGTACACATTTCTCTTTTGAAAGTAAGAAACATAAATTAATGTTATCACTGGTTTGATTTCGATTTATTTTGTATTTTCTCTTAAAAATATTAGAACGATATTTAGGAGAACAAGAGAGGGGAGTCTTTAATTATAAAATTAAATGAATTTTTCTAACAGAATGGATTGATTAAATAATCGTCTATCGGGGTCACTCTCGGAAGCTATACGACGATTAGTAACGGATCTCCTAATTTTCAACAACGGTCAAGGGACGAGAACGACACCTGGGCAAGCACCCCACTCTCTAAACTGCCATACCACGGCAATATGAAGACTTTTAGTCTCAACAGATTTAACGTGCATCAGCCCCTCTGCATTTCCGATCTTGAAGGACATCGGAGGTCATCCCGTAACTCGATTGAAGCAGCGCCACAAGTTCGTTGCCATAACCAATTGGCTACGACAGCGTGGCAACAGTAGCTGAGTGATTATGGTCGTGAACTCGTGGCTGGCGTTGTCGAGTGGGTTCGAGCTCTGGAGCCACGCCTTGTAGAGAAGCTGATGCTCGTTAAATCTGTCTAGGCTCAATGTCCTCCCATTGGCGTGGTGTGGATGCCATGTTTCCACCTCGTCGTTTGACCATGGTTCAAAATTTCGGGGTCTGTCGTCAATAGCCATCGAGTTGCTGCAGAGTTCAACAACTTTTTATCAAATAAAGCAGTCTATCATGACCAGTAAGATATAAGCCAACACTCCGTATAGAAGTATACAACATTACTTAAGCAATTTTAATTAAAGCGATTGGATTTCTGTCGTACGTCAACATAATGAACTGTAAAAAAATAGTTTAAAAGAGAGAGAGAGAGAGAAATGACTTAATTTCAAAAATTCGTCTCATTTTTTTAGAATTTATTACTAATCTTCGCCGGAAAATTTTAATGAAATACTCATATTTTTACCAAAAATAACATTATCTTAAGTGTCGTATATCTACATTTTTTTTTTGTAAAAAAAAGGTTATGGTTTATTATTGACATTTTAAATATGCAAATTAATTTTATAGTTCGGATTTTTCATTTTAACATAAATTGCATTGGGGGTGGAGCTTTAAAGAAGCATAGATCGAGTGCTACTTTTGAAACTGCATTACCATTATTTGAAGTTATTGACCATTGTTTAAATCTACGAGATCCATTACAAATAGGTGATTTTCTATCGCTAAGACGATGTTAAAAAATGATAAATAAAAGTTATTTTTATTTCAGACTTGAGTTTTATAAATACTCTGATATAAATATCTTAGTTGTTGTTTTTTCTTAATAAGTCGAACTGGATTTATATCGATTCTAGTGGTAGTATGTTTTAAAAAATGTCAAGGAGTTATTTCAAAAGTCTCATTGATAGTTTACCGTGAGAAATACTCGCAATCCCATTCAGAGGATTTTCACCCAAAAACACAAACACAAGAGCGTACAAGAGTTAAAAAGCACTTGTACTTATCTATGACGAGAAGGAAGATTGATATCACAGTCTCACATGTTTTGTTCAATTGGATGATAGGAGTGTGAAGAGTATCCGGCGAGTTGAACAACGTTAACTGGCTATTGTAATCAATTCATTCACGCAATTTTTTGAACCTCTCCAGAAACTTTTTCTTCCTCTAAATATCACGTTTCCGCGTTGGTTCTGGCTAATACCAGTCTTGACATCACGATTGGTCCCAGGGTTTACGCAGCTGGTTTCTTTTATTTTTACTAGGAAATGCCCCAGCGATGTCACCCACTGACATTTGACGACTGCCCTCCAAAACATGTAGGCCTGCATCCCGCCTACGATTTGGAAAAGAAAACTCAAGTGTTTCCGACAGTTTCATTCCCTCCCCGATTTCCACATCGTCGCTTTTTGATTTACCTCCCTATTTGTAATGTTATGAATGTTCACAAAAAAAGTTTAAAAAAAAAGAATTTGATGTCGCGGGTTTTTTCCGCAAGCACGTGCAGCTGTGAGTTAATTTTGTTATGATTTATTTATGAGTTATGTGAGTGGATAGAGTAATTAAAATCATTAAATTCATGAGGACGGAAATTAAAATCATTAAATAAATTCATGTGAAAATCCACTGGAAGAATTCTACTAAGCGTCTTGAAGCTGTTCTTACCCAATTTTACAGACGTTCACCCTGGCATTGGGGGGGGGGCAGGGATTTTAGGGGGCCCAAAGTTTGACTGACACCAATTAAGTATTTGAGCTTGGAGCCTAAAACCTGATTTTGCAAGGGGACCCCTAATATTCTCCGTTACACTGCTGGTTAAAGAACTGGATCCTTATTTTTGACGTTTCAGGCACAAATATTTAAATATTGCCTTAAGTTTGGGTTATGACACACACCTGTTTAATCGCAGTTCTTCAATTTGAATGTCAACTGATTTCTCATTTCATACGTCAAATTATGAGAGAAAAGGTATGAAATAATGTATTGAAATACATTATATATACACTGGTGTGCAAAAATTAAGGACGAGACGGTTTTTTCAATATAACTTTGTACAAAAGCATTCCAAATCAACACATTTAATACCGTAAGATCCCCAATACGTAAGGACATGAGTAATGTAAGCAACACTTACTAAAAGAGAAATCAGAGGGATAAAAAGAAGCTTTATTGAAAAAGTAGCATGGAGCGCAATGCGACTGAAGGCCGAAACATCCCTGTGATGGGTGTCCAGCAAGAAATATCCGGTCTTTAGTCGGGAATATGATCTCCCCTGACTGCTAGGCAGGTTTCACAGCGTCTGCCCATGCTGAGAATGAGGGTGCCATTGAGTTGTTGAGGCATTGCTGCCCATTCGTCTTGCAGCGCCAATCGAAGCTCCGGAATCGTTACTGGTGGTAAGATACGAGCTGCCAAGCGTCTGCCTAGAAAATCCCATACATGCTCGATGGGATTGAGATCCGGAGATCGTGCCGGCCAATCCATACGTTCAATATCCTCACTCTCTAAGAGCTGTTCGGCAGCTACTGTGCGATGACATGGTGCATTGTCGTCCATGAAAAGGAACTGCGGACCCATAGCGCCTCTAAAAAGACGCACATATGGAAGAAGAATCTCGTTACAATAACGGGTCCCGTTGACTGAACCTGCGTCGAAGATGTGAAGGTCTGTACGACTACCAAGCATGATGCCTCCCCAAACGAGAACACCGCCACCTCCATACCTGTCCCTTTCAATGATGTTCGAGGGATGATTGCGGCTTCCCCGCTCTCTCCAGATGAGTATGCGATGAGAATCGCTACTCAGACTGAATCTGCTCTCATCTGTAAAGAGTACTCGTCCCCATTCATTGTCTCTCCAATTCCGGTGTTCCCGGCACCACAGAGAACGCCTTCTCCGATGGGCAGGCGTTAGAGGTACACACCGTATAGAGCGTCATGCAAACAGACCACCATCGTGCAGTTTTCTGGCCACGGTAAAACGCGATATCGGTCGTCCAGTCGCCTGTGTCGTGTGTCTAGCGATTTCTCCCGCTGTCTGCCGCCTGTTTCTTCTGGCCTGTAAGGCAATATACCGGTCATCTGCGGGTGTGGTTCCTCGTGGACGACCACTACTGAACCCCCGGATAGCTGTTCCTGTAGTTTGAAATTGTCTCCAAAGTCGTGAGATGATGCTGTGAGCAATTCCGAAATCTGCAGCCACACTTGTCACACTGCGACCTTCCTCCAACTTCCCAATGATTCGACCTCGGGTAAAAGCATCCAGATGTCGTCTAACAGATTGATTATTCGCCATTTCTCGCTGAGGCAGCAACTCGGTGTGATTTTAACTGCTATACGGTGTGCAATCTCTTTGCCAGAAATACTAATCTTACACCGACAACATGCTTTACTACTCAGACACTCCCCCATTACGTCTACCTGCATATCTGCGCATGTGCTACCGTACATCACCTCACTTAATTTCCTGATTGGTCTTTCTGTCCGCTCTGCCTCTTCGTTCAGCTGATATGCTAATTTTTCGACTTCGTCCTTAATTTTTGCACACCAGTGTATATATACTGATGAGGGTGAGGTACCAGTTCAAGTATCGTCCTCACCATTTGTGACCACAATTCAAAATTACCGTACCCGGTAGCCTGTAGTTCTCTAGTGGCTCGAGCGCGACGTCGACTTGAATCAGATTCAATTAATTTCCTCTAACATAAATGAGAGGATTCAATGAAAAGTTGGTGGTCGAACTAGCCGAGGGGAGTTGTGGTCGATGCTGTTGAGTCGTAGGTTCAAGTCCTCGAGCCACTGAAAACCAACTACGTAGTGGAGCTGAAGCATGAAATCTGTTGAGGCTTAAAGTCTTTTTATTGGCGTAATGTGGAAGTTTGGAGGGTGAAGGGTCGGCTCAGGTGCTGTCCTCGTCCTTATACCAAGGTTCAAAAATATAAAGTCCGCCACGTACCAATTTAAGTAATTTTAAATGTAAGAGAAAAAAAGGGGGGGGGATTTTACTGCAATTAGAAATGTTTGTTTTTTGAAGCATGCAGAACAATAAACTTTTTCCCTATACACAAAAAGTTATTTAAATTTTAAATTTATCACAATATTAACTTTTAATGATTGAAGTTCTCCAACCATTTTACGTGAAGGTTAATTTATTTAAAAACGTGCGTGGTAATTTTGAGTTCGTTTTCTAGTTTGAATTTAATGCAATCTTTTAAAAAATATCACGTTTCTTAAAATGCGTTTTAATCAGGATTTAATACAGTCAAAATCTCATTAACTTAAATCTCCTATAATGTGAATGACTTTTAGTCGCTTATTTTACTCCATCTACCATCGAAATCGTGCTCTTTACGATCTAACTGTTATCACGAAGTAGATTTACGTTAGATTTTTTTAGTCGTCATGACTGTTCGCTTGTAAGAGAATTGTGTGACTATATTTATTATGTATAATACATCAAACAGAAGGAATCAGATTGTTTGATCATGAAAAAAGGGGGAAAGATTACAGAGTCGTGATAGAAGTAGTAGAAAGGTAGAAATTGCGTCGAAGAGGGGAAAAAACCTAATGTAAAATACTGTAAGAAATCCCCAAAAAAATTTTCTGAGGTTCTTAAAAATCTCAACTGTTAAAAAAAAAAATTTTTTTTTTTTGGAAAACCTGATAATAATCTAATTATTTTTCGAATGATATGAAAGAAGCAAGGGAACATAATTTTAATTTAAAATGAAAATAGCTCATTTTTCTAGCTGGTTGCAAGATTTGTATTTACATGAAATATTTAAAAAAAAAAAACTGAAAAAAGTAATCTTTTAAAATAACATGCAGAACAAACGAATAAAAGTTTTAAGGTATATTATTTTCAAGTGTAAAAATAATAAATTATACTCTAGTTTTTTTTCTCGTTGCGCATGTTTTATATATCAATCAAAATACAATCTTATAAAATAAGGAGTAGGTTTAGCAATGTCAAATCAAAAAGATAGTAATCTATCAAGAAGCGTATCCTTTTGAATTCAAGCTCCCTCCCTTTTTAAAAAATAAATCCTTTGAAAGTAGTTTAACTATGATACACTTGTGTGTGAGTGCTGTTAACTTTATAAAATTAACACGGAAGTTCTTGGGTTTGATTGTACCACAGTCAGAACCATTATTTGAAGTTCAGAAGGTCACAGGTTCGATTGTTGGTCGTTGTGTTTCTATTTTAAATGTTGAGTATATCGAGTTAAACTTTCACCTCAGTTTGTGAATTTGAGAGAAATACTCTTTTAACCAGGTTTTTTTGTAGATAAATGACATGCTCAATATAGTGCAAACGTAAGTGTATATGAATGAGGTACTGTGTGTGTGCGTGCGTTTTTAATCAGTATAATTTCCGTCATATCACACACTCTCGCAATTCACATATATGCAATAGTGACATATAGTAATTGTGAAAGTGATGTCACAATTTACATATATGTAATAGTGACATATAGTAATTGTGAAAATGATGTCACAATTTACATATATGTAATAGTGACATATAGTAATTGTGAAAATGATGTCACAATTTACATATCATATGTAATAGTGACATATAGTAATTGCGAAAATGATGTCACAATTTACATATATGTAATAGTGACATATAGTAATTGTGAAAGTGATGTCACAACTTACATGTCATATGTAATAGTGAAATAGTAATTGTGGAATGATGTCACTATTTACATATTACACTTGTATGTTATAACAATTTTATTTTGATCTGTCGCTTTATACAAGTGACACGTAAAATCCTATCTGCGAATTTATGTTAAAGTTCCAATTTTTGTTTATTTTTGTTTACAAAGGGAGCAGTCATTCAATATTTAAAATTTTCCGAATTCGATGGTTAGATTTCTTTCATTCCTTTTGTTTCTTATACCATCGTGTCGGGGTAGAAGAGTGTCGTTTTCTTCACTTGACCATTGTCCAGAATTATGAGGTCATCCGCCAATATTTTGGCGTGTAGCTAGCTTTAAGCAAAGCTAATTCAAACCATCGAATCCTGTAACATCATGGTGGTCATGGTAGCCAAGTGGTTATGGTCACGAGCTCATGGCTGGCGTGTCATGAGTTCGATCCCTAGTGCCACTGAAAACCAGTAGCGTAACAGAGATTATTAGGAACCCTCTGCAAAGAGTCAGGTTTTGTCTTTAATATTTTATTAATTGATTAAATACGTACTCGGCATCAGTCAGTCTTTGAGCCCCCTAGAATCCTGCCCTCTCGCGATACGGGGGTGTACGTTACGCCACTGATGAAGACCCACCGTGTAGAAGGTATGATGCACGTGAAATCTGTCGTGGCTCAAGGTCCTTCCAATGGCGTGGTGTAGTAGTTTGGAGACGGGGGAGTGTCAGCTCTCGTCACTTGACTGTGGTTCAAAATTACGAGGTCTGTTGCAAATGCCGCCATTTGTGAGTAAACAGATGCTGCCGTATTAGATACAAGTAAAGTGATGGCTAAGAGAGGGAGTTATCAGTTGGTATGTCGTCCTTGACAGTTGTCTATGGTTTATAATTATGAGACTCGCTGCCAATAGCCTTTGTACAGCTACTAATAAGACGTTTATCTTAAGGGGGGGGGGGAAGTGATTCCAAAAGTTTATGCGAAATTCTAGAAAAGGATGAATCAGCGCAGCTATTTTCTCGTCATTTGTCTGTTATACAAATTCAAAAAGCATGTCGGCTATCTAGCGACTTTAATTAAATAAATAGATGAAATTTTGTACACACTGCTTACTTTCACGTAAGTAAACAAATTTAGAAAATGGATACATCTGTGCAAGTATATTTGAATGTTGGAATGCATAACATTTTGTGATGAAACACATTTTGGGAAGAGTCATGAAACGTGATTTTAATATTGATTCATCAACTTCCTTTCCTCTTGTAAAAATAGATAGTGATCTGCATGTTACAGAAGCTACTCACTCTGTCAACAGTGACGAGACATTGCGAAGAGTTTTCTCTGCTGGACAAAGATTTATGCTAATATTTAGTCACTTATTGCTCACTGAAGAATGTAGTCAAGGTTAAATCGTAAATTCTTAGCTATTACGTGAGATACTTTGGTAACAGTGTGTGTTTTATTGCTTGGATTTTGTCACGCGTAAGTTTTCATGAATTAATGTTGGATGCATCTTGTCTTGGAATATGAAGTGTATTTTTCTTTTGCTCAGTGTGTGGTTTCTGAATGTGCAATAACAAGGCAAATCTTCCTGTTTATTTTGCTTACCTCCTTTTTTTACTGTTTCGGGAAAGCTCTGTTTTTCGTGAAAAGGTAAATTCAATATATTTCAATGTTTACTTGCTTTCAATTATTTTTTGAGCCCCAATTTATTTAGTATACTTGTTTAGTATTGTTCAATGAGAGGCATAGTAGCGTATAGCAGTAATTTACAGTTAATTTATACAGTTAAATATATTCGCTACTGAAATATGCAACAATCGTTTTATAATTCCTTAGTTCATTTAAGCCTTTATATATAGCTTGGTTTTCGCTTACATGTACAGGGAAATGTGTGTTCTGAATAAATTCAGGTTTTACAGAAAAATGTATTATCTTTTTTGCTTGTTTATTAGTCTTACATGCTTATCTTAGCACATACGCTTAATACAGTTATAAATTATCTTGTTATGAACATATTCCTACTTTTATGTTGCCTGTATAACTGTTGACAATTTTTATATGCTTGTGAAAACTAGACAACTACTATATGCTTATGCCTTGAAAAAAAATTGGTTCACTGTGACTACGTCAAGGGAAAGTTAAGAACGAGTTACAAGCTGGGGTATTGTTCTCATCTGATCCAGTCTTTAAATTAAGAGTTTCATTGTTAATAAGAATTCTAACTGTTGTTGAACGACAATTATTAACCTACAAGCTTTTTCTTATTCTGTAAAATTTATAAAAAATATCTTTAATTATTTTAAATTAAAGTGACAGCTTATTCGATTTTAGATACCTTTCTCTTTAAGCATTTCCTATAATTTTTAGTTGCATCTATGTCTGTCTTTTAAGAACAATACTTTGCAATTCATGTTTTTAATAATAAGCAACAAGTTTATCACTAACAAATCTTAAAGGGGGAAAAGACATTTCTTAAGGTGTCATACGTTTTTATGCTACTGAAATGTATTTATGTATTATTGTGGGCATTAATTATTACTCATACACACTTTGTATTTTTATCAGCATAAATGTTATGTTCTCTGTTTTTTGTTTTTGTTTTTCATTGTAAGGAGTTTTTTAAATTTTATATTACACACGAATATTTTTGTATAATACATATGCGAAAGGGAAAAGATCCATGTAAGGTAAATTATAAGTCTTCTTGATTTACGACCACCTGAATTTACAGCAACAAAATAAATAAAAATAGTAAATACAGATAACGACAGTGGCAAGATTAAATAATTCCTGAAACTGATGACTAATATGTACGAGGAAGTAGATATATACTGTGTATTTTTTTCAAATTATATATATAATTGTTTTCATAGATTGAGCCGTTGTATTTTATATACAATCTTTATAACTCGTTTGATCGAAAATAGTGTTGAAAAGAATATTCAATTTAGACCTGTTAATCAGAACTTGGATAAATTACTCCTTATAAGACCAATGGGACAAAAAAGTTCAAAAACCCCCACTTTGGAGGAACCTTGACTCAATATACTTTCATTGTGATCAATACTTTTCTTAAATTTATTTGGAACTAAATTGTTTTTTGAAACTGGTATTTCTAACAGTAAATTTTTTTAATATACAGATATACATATTTATGTACATCTAATGAAATTTTTGTGAATATATATGCAGCAGTATTGCCTTTAAAAGCATTCCAGTGCGACATTTTTAGAAAAGCAATAACCTTATCCAACTCAAAATTTCATTTCTTCTCTTTTAAAAAAAAAAATGAATGAACCGTTTCCCATTGTTTTGATTCCAAATTTCATCAACGAATCGAGTCAACAAACCGTGTTAGATTCAGTAGCCATGTGAAATCTGGAATTTGGGTAGCGAAATAATTACCACCTGTTCCAAAGACTGTATCAGGCATTATAATTGAAGAACATGGTTGCGGGTATCACGAACTACGTACGTGCGTAGCATTTCATTTCATAGATGCAAAACCTTGGGTTCTTTTACACTGCCTCAGGCAGCAGTCCTTGTTTGGTTGCATGCTAAAGTGGATTAAGGGAGGCCACTTTTACTTGCTGAATTTCTAAGTATTCACAAAATTGTGTTAGGGTGTGCATTTCATTTTCTCACTTGTGAAGTTTGTTTTTCTGTGCTGAAAAAAGGAGAGTGAAGAGATAATGATTGCGCGCAACCTTCATTGTCTGGCTCTTAAAAGCTGCTTTAATTGCTAGGGAATTATATGGAATCTGAAGTGTCGAGTTGATCTTTTTTATTGTAAAAAAATATGAAATACATTAAATAGAATTGCATACTTGTAGAGCACTCGTTAAGTCTTTCGTGGCTTTATTAATTTCTCCTTATTTTTGTATTTTAAAGTTTTTGGTGTTGATTAAACCTTAAAGTGGTGGTCTTCAAATTTTGTTCCTTGGAATCCTGGGTTTACACAAGTCACAGTAAAAAAAAAAAAAATCGGAAAATAAATTTATAAATATGTAAGCACAATAGATTCACGTTCTCTATGAAGTTTGCTTAACCGCAAGTATTTAAAGGTCATCCCATTATTAAAATTGAAAATAGTATTAACATAACTTTATTTTGTAATATTTTTTATTAATTTTTATATATCATTTTCTAAAAAAATTATCAAAACCTTTTTTTCTTCGAGTATTACCTACTAGTTTGTGAATATTCTATTGCTTACGATCCGTGGTCCAACGAAATAGTTTTATACTCGTTAGTACATTGTTTTGTACAACTTAAATAGTTTCCTAATGGGAAAATGCACCATTTTCTTTTGTGAAAAACACTTACAATGAAGGAGGGAGACGAAACAACTGATCGACGTATCAATATTCAACGTTAAAAAAATCTATATTTAAGCACGAACAGCTCCTAAATCTTAGATTGCAAATTACACACACTGGGTTTCTCACGCAGTTATAAACATTTTATTACCCTTCAGAACAATGTATTTAAATGAAGAATTATTTCTCAACTTGAGTGGCTAAAAAATAAAATATAAAAAAATGCAAATATACATCCCAACTACTATATATAATGTATAGGTAGGGGACGCTTAAATCACAAATTATTATTAGTGAGTAAATTATACTAAAGTTACATTAATTTTTATAACAAATACAATGCCTTTATTTTGTCTTTACATAAATCACCTAAAACGTGTGAATCTACTTTAAATATTATTTTAAGATATTTTCTAAGTGAGTTTTTGTTTGCGGAATGAGGCTCCCTCGAAACACCTTACAGCTGGGCCTTGCTGTAATAATTGTATTCAGGATGTTTGTTTTCCTAAATACAATCTTTTTTGCATCAAAAATTTAGACACAAACTATAATTATGAAAGATTGCACCGACTTTAAATTTGTCATTGTAATAAGTTTTTCTTTTTTGAAAATATTTTATATATTTTTGCACTCGTACATTACACTTTTCATCCTTAATTTTGGCCTCGGTTTTGAAGAAAATAATTTATTTCAAATTTTTACACCAGAAATTCAGCTAATGTTGTTCGGTGTCAATGATTACAGCTCGAGAACTCATTTATCAAATTGAAAGAATGACTCTGAACCTTTTAATTAACCTTTCTCTTGGAAAGCGATATTAAGTTAGCTGTTGAGATAATTTATCATTGAACTAGAAAGCTAGTAAAAATTATACCCAGTTTTCTTTTTAAGGTTTCTTTCCAACAGGAAGTGTCTTAGTTGGTTGATTTTAGAGCTGAAAGTATTTTTTATAGGAAGATATATCCATCCCGAGATGGTTGTTGCCTTCTTTGAAGTCTCGGCTCCAGAGCTCATAAAAACTCCAAAGCTTAGATAATTAATTTATCAGATTAAGCACACTCATCTTACAGATTACAGGCGCTTTGAAATGGACTTTGTTTTGATAACAAGGTCAAATCAATAATAGCTTGGTATAATGAGGTTTTGCTTAGCCTTTGATACATCGTTATTACTACGACCTTTTCTCGATTTCGGAGCATGTGTGTATAAAGAAAAGGGTAAATGAAACTATAATTTTTCCGAGATCGAGAGGGAAAGCAATTGGATGTGTATTCCTAAGCTTATGAGACTGGTGTACCATGTGATGGTTTTTTAAGAATTGTTTCTTGGTTACTCTTTTTAAAAATGAGTTTACCACCTTGTTTCTTATTAGATGGACCTTTTTTGACACGCTTTTATAAGCTTCACGTGTATGTAACGGAATCTCTGAACACGATTTTTACCCACTTTAAAAGGTCAGATAAATTCGAAATTTTGCACACTCGTCAAGGACTAATGACAATACAATAATTTAATAATTTTGTGCCAAAGTCCCGATCAGGATCATCAGGATTAACGATTTCCCATTACCAGATTTGGTGACTAAAAGATTAAGTTACAACCCTAAAGCTAAAACCCTCATGGTTGATACAAATAAAACAGACAAAATGCTCTTAATGTGCAAAAGGGAAAGTTGCGTCAGCACTTTCTAACCATAATATAAAAAACTGCCCAGTTTTTCTGAAAATGAAAATAAATAAATAGTTTAAAAAACTAAAAAAAAGGGGGTTTTTTGTAGATCGAATTAAAAAATAAAAAATAAATTACAGTTTAAGAAAACTAAAAAACACGCTTTTATACTTAATCGAACTAAAAAGTAAAAAATAATTCTTAATATAAGAACAAAATGATTAACGAGAAAATTAATGTCATTGGAGTAAAAGCGAGGGGTGCTCGGTATTAATTGTTATAATTTCTTACTAGAGTTCTATTCCGAAATGCAAAGTTAGTGTAAAAAATGTAGTACAGCACCCCACGCTTTGACCACAATGCCATTAATTTTCTCTTTAATCATTTTATTATTATATTAAGAATTATTTTTTACATTTTAGTTCGAGTAACCATAAAGCGTGTTTTTTAGTTTTTTTAAACTAACTTAGTGGTCAAGGTAACGGACTCGTGGCTGGCGTGTCATTTAGTTCGAGCCTATACCGCTGAAGACCCGTCGTGTTAGGGGAGCGATGCACTTTAAATCAATCTAGAGCTCAAAAGTCCTCCCGTTGGTGTGGTAGTTGGGAGAGGGTGCCAGCTCAGGTGTCATCCGCGATTCTTGACCACGGTTCAAAATTACGAGGTCCGTCGCCAGAAGCCCTAGAGTAGCTGAACAGAGAAACGTTATTATTCACTCATCATCATCATCTGAGTGTGAGTTAATTATAATCAAAACATACTACGTAGGTAAATAATTTTTTTCATTGTACTACTTTTTAAGCGAAAATCCACCCATTTACCTTTACATTATCAAAAACAAAATTAAGGGATTAATTTTATATTGGAAAAGAAAATTTTGATTCAAAAACACAAGAAACAGGTAACATAATGTATTTTATTATCTGTGCTTAAGTAAAGTCAAAGCATGGCTTTATGCTAATGCAATTTTCTATTCAAAAATATGTTCCGAACTTGCATCATATTCTCTTTAATATTAGGCGATTAAAATCTAAAACTAATTGCAATACTACATGCATATAATAAATAGCAAAAAACATTGGTTTACTTTATAGAATAATTTTGATGTTGTAATTTATCATCCGATTCGAACAAAATTTTTAATTTTAATAGTTTAGTAAGTTTCGAAACTGAAATACATCATGTGTTCCTGTTTTAAAAAGAATATTTTGCAATTCTCAAGTAACAAACTAGCTCAGCGTGTTATAATCGCTTACCTTTGAAATGAAAAACCGCGCGTAATTTTTTTCAGTGTTTTGAGCTATTATTTGAGTGTCATCTTTTATGTATGAGATGATCTAATCAAAGGCCTGGAGGGGTACTTGCCCTCCCTCACAGTCGGTGGTGGTCCTTCAACATGTGTTTCTTAAGTCCAGCCGGTTTTAAGTAGGAATATAACGCAAAAATTCGCCGCAGGGAAGCGGTATCTTAAAAAAAAGGGATGTTAAACGGGTTGTACTGAACGAAGCACCGATTTGTAAGTATCTTGGGGGCACTTCTCATTAATATATATATAGAAGTAATTTATGGTCCGTTATTCAACACGTGAATGGTTTTCCTATTGGGGTATTTTTAATAACTGTATTGATTTTTTTAAATTTATTTTTTCAACCTATTTGGAGACCTCTTGCCCTGTTTAGAGAAAATGTTAATTTCTAATAGTGTATTAAATTCGCCCTTTTAATTTTTTATTTGGTTTCCGTGACCGTAGGAGGTCGCGGTAGCCTAGTGGTCAAGGTAACGGACTCGTGGCCGGCGTGTCCTGAGTTCGAGTCTAGTACCGCTGAAGACCCGCCGTGTAGGGGAGCGATGCACGTTAAATCTGTCTAGAAAAAGTCCTCCCGTTGGTGTGGGGTACCATCTTGAGTTTCGTCCTCGTCACTTGACCATGGTTCAAAATTACGAGGTCCGTCACCAAAAGCCCCCGAGTAGCTGAATAGTGCAACGTGAATATTCAATCAATCAAACAATATTCCGTGACCGTGGTAGGCTACTGTACGTTATTTTTTGACACGTTAATTCTATCAGTACTAAACACGGTTTATAATATAATTTAACTTGATTGCACCGAATTTATGTAATAATACTCAAGTTACGCATGCTATTTGCTTATAATAGTTATTTCAAGCAATTAGAGCATCTGAATATGGCTTATGAATTTCATAGGGGATATTTCAAAGATTCACTTTCCTTGGTCGTAGATTCATTAAATCTCTCAATACGAACGCTCTTTTGAATTATTCGTTTTGGAAAGAAAATTTCTTTTCATATAGTTCCAAAAGCGGGGGGAAAAATCCCGATTAAATTTATCCAACTGATCAAACTGTAAGTGGATGACTTAAAAATTCTAGGAACTATGAGATTAAATATTTTTCTTCAAAAATATCGCTGTACTGTAAATCAATCATTTTCATTTGAAGTTCTGGGGCAAGGGATTTTGAAAATTTTTGAATTCGCTGGAAATTACATCAGAATTTGAAAAACGAGATGCACAAAATTTATTTTTAAAGCACAAAATCTAAAGGAAATGTATAATCACTTCACTTGCCAGCTAATACAGGTACGAAAATTTGCGTGTAACTTAAAATATGGTATGTTGATAAGATGAGCTATATATATAGTTAGTCTTGGCCCTTGAGATATAGTAGTGGAGTTAGTGTGGCTCTTAGGTTAAAAAGGTTGGATACGGGGGTGCGTGGGAAAATAAGTTTCCCCTGTCGCGACTGTGATCCGAGTTGTGTATGTAAGTCAAAACAAAGAATGAGACATTAAGGATAAGACATATAACTTTATTTTCCCACATAATTGACAAGTACATGAGTCATACCACCTGATAAGCATCAAAAAGCCCTCCAGGAAAAACTCAAGGCTTTGTATACTGAAGAAGCATTTGAAGGCTTGTTTGACTTCAGCATTGCTTCCAAAACGCCTTCAGGCGAGATTCTTCTTCAAAGCCGAAAACAAATGAAAGTCACTAGGAGCGAGATCAGGACTGTACAGTGGATGGTGTAGGCGCCCCCAACCAAGAGTTACAATATGGTTTTGCGTTGCCGTTGCCAAGTGTAGTCTCTCATTGTCATATAAAAACAGAACGCCAGTTTGAGAAGCCCAAGCCACTTTTTCCGAATCGCCTCTTTCAACTTCGACAGGGGGTCACAGTTCCGCGTAACACTAATGGTTCCAACCTCCAAAAAGTCCACGTAAAAGTAAACACTTCTTCCGTATGCAAAGCCCTGAGTTTTCCTGCGGGGTTTTTGAAAGTTATCAAGCGGTATGGCAAATTTCTCAATGTACTTGGTACTTATGTGGAAAAATAATGCCTTATCTTTAATGTCTCATTCTATGCTTTGACTTTCATACTCAACTCTGACCACAGACGACAGGGGAAACTTATTTTCCGACTCCCCTGGTAGACCATAAAAATATCCAATTTTCAAGTAGGATAAAACTATTCAATTTTCTAGTGGGACATAAGTGTTTACATATACCCTAACAATTATCAGTGAAACCTAATGAAAAAAGACAATTACTCATCTTCCCTGTTTGATATTCTTAAACCAAGAATTGTTTTGAAGTAAATACTCCTTGATTGGATCTGAAATTATTTTGTAATCAACTTTATTGCATTATACGAGCAACGAAGCATTCTTCGTTCAAATGAAACCAGTATTCTTTATCCCACGACTTATCTTTTCAATGAACTAATCAGTTTGTTTTGATCTAAGTCATGATTATAAAAAAAAACACCCACATAAACGTAGATGTTACTTCGAGTCGTTTACTGACGGAAAAAGACGCCACTGTTTTACGTCAAGTGGCATCTGATTCATAGTGGTTTCTTTTTTCTGAGTAATGACTGTTAATTACTTTTTATCCGAAGATGAATACAATGGAAGGAAATTTTAAAGTTTATTGATGTGTTAATCATTGTATAAGTGTGTGAGGATTTTTTGGAGGAAAAATTGACATTCTGTTTATACGAATGATACACTTGTATAATTAAAACTCTAGTTGGAGCTTATGCTGGGGACAGGGAGGCTTTTTGATGAAATATGCCAACTCTGTGTTGCTGTACTAATGTTTTTTCCTTTTGAAATTTTTAACATTTATGTTTTTTTTTCCAACTCATGTTTGAGGTTTGAATTAATGTCATGTTTTTGAGGAAAAATCATATCGACGACTTTAAAAGTTCTACATCCTTTTTTTTTTTTTTATAAATATAAATTATATAAATGCATACGCTTTCTATATGCTTTTGTGTGCCAGCCCAAAACTGTTTTTATGTTAAAAATTTAGAGGCCTGTCGCCAATAATAGCCTTTGGGTTGCTTTGAAATGTGGCGTTAATAATACAACAGTTTAAGTTATTGTACAATTCGTTTATTTCTAAATTACCTTGAATCTATATTTATAAATTTATTTCTCAAACTCAAATTCATTCATCGAAAAAACAATATTTTCGAGTTTTTCATTGATGGTAAGCTAAATATTCTTCAAATGATTTCATGTTTTGCCTATTATCGGTTGAATGCTCCTGTTGTGAAACAATTGTTATGAAATCCTATTTTATTGATGTCACTGATTTATAACAGCTCATTTGCTATTGTATCTAACTCTTCTAACTTTTCTTTTCAGGACCTGGCCACCCCCTTTCTGGAGTCTAAGTAATTCACCTATCTCGCTTAGATTTGATACCACGATGAAGCAGCCACGGTTACCAGGGGCCGAAAAATTCAAGTTTGCCTCCTCGGACAAACCTATCACACCTACTCACATAACTGTGAATAATAATTCGAAATACCGGCCGTTATCAGTATCAGTATCTCAATCAAATGATTCCAACGTACCACCCTCACATTTTGTATTTCACTCACGTACTTCATCTATCTCTAGTCAAAGTGATCTTAGACCGATGTCTACAACTTTATCTGTGCCAATGTTGAACCGCAGCGATTCCAAGAGACGTGCTGTTTTGCCAATTACTTGTAAGAAGACATCAAGAATGTTGACAAACACCAATGTTGAGCTGAATGTTGATCACGCCGACTTGTGTGTTGATGAGAATGGCAAATCTCCCAGGTTAAGTTTAGATTCAACACGTGTTCCATCTTGCCCAAATTTAGAAACTTCTTCCAGAAGCCTTAATGCTTCTAAAACATCCCTGGATACATACTTCCGCAAGATGTCTTTGCAGAATTCCACTATTCGGGAGATCCCAGCAAATTTTGATTGGAAAAACATAAGAGCCTCACCATCAAGACTCTCTGCATCATGTTCCAGCTCTTGCTCCAGCGAAGAGAATGTTTGGGTTCTCAGAGAAGACTCGTAAATTTTGCTGTTTCTTGAAATGACAGTAATTTATAGTCTGAAAATGAACTAAAACGTTTTTGTAAAAATCTAGTCCGCGACATTTGAAGAGAGTTGCAAACAAAGTAAATGTTTACTCTTGAAGCAATCTGAACATTGGTCACTTAGAACTTCTGATATAAGTTGTAAGAGAGTTGAGATAGATTAAACTTTTTTAAGAGTCTGTAATTTGTATGTACAAAAATACATGGTAGAACAAGACATTCTTTTTCTTGGAAGAAATGTGCATTGTTGTAGACCATTCATATTGTAGAACATCAGTCTTGTTAGTATTAAATATGGAATTGTTATTCATTAGTGAACTATTAAACTTCATTGAATGTTGTGAAAATTCAAACTGATGTTAGTTTTATGAGAAAGTTATTTTATTCTTTTTTGGTTATCAAACTTAAATAACTTTCAATTAGTTTTTGAATAATCGATTAATTACATTTTGTTGAAACTTAGGGTCGATACATTAAAAAAAAATCAACTTTATTTTAGATACAGTGATCTTGAATTTGGACTTTTAAAATACATTCAAAAGAGTGATACTTATTCGAGATTTAAATTGTTTGATTTTTCTTGGGCACATTTGAGAAATCTTATTAAAATACAGCATCAATAAAATTAAGATTTATCTCTTTATTATGTTATTAGTAATAAAGTAGACTAATTCTTTAAAAGAGCGAGGGGTTTTAATTCCATTATTTGACGGGCAAAAAAAAAAAAAAAATGACGAAAACATAATGCAAACAAGTTTTTAATAGTGAGAATAATAAATTTCAGTTGTATTTGTAATCTATTTTGGAAATGTATGGGCCTTTTAACTTTTACTGTAAAATTTTTTTACTGTATAGTAATAACCACTTTATTATCAATTTTTTATATATTAGCGGACTATATTCATATACCTTAAACTGTATTTTAATTACAGTAACATTTTAACCTGTATGACATAACGATCAATGTATTACCTTTTGATGTCGGTTGTGTAAATAGTTTTGAACATATTTATCAATTCATGACATAACGATCAATGTATTACCTTTTGATGTCGGCTGTGTAAATAGTTTTGAACATATTTATCAATTCATTGATTACTGTTATTGTAAAGAATTCCATTTGTGCAATTTTTAGCGTCAAAAATGTAAATGTAAAGGCTATACTAGTCACAAATAAAAAGAAAAAACAACCCAATACTTGTCTTTTCTTGATTTCAAATCTCACATGTTCTTAATTCTATTTTAAGACACAAATATCGTTTATATATTGTCTGACCATTCTCATTTAATTATGTTTGCTGCGTGGATCAATCGAATCTTAAAATGCCAAAATAAGAGTGAAACACTGAAATTCGAAGGCAAGATTTATTCATTATTAGTCTGATAAAAACTTGCAAATTATGCTTAAAAATTTTAATTTAACTAATTTATTTTCAATATCTCTTGATAACAATTACCCACTGTTTGGGCAGTTGCGATTTATCAATACTCTTTATGGAAAGTTTTTGGCCAGTATTCTGTGATTTCAGCAGGTTCTGCTCTTGCTTGATCAGTTTCAACTTCCTTCAATAGAAATAACACAGATGCCCATTTCTTTTTGTTTATATTCTGTTCTTTTACTTTTATAAACCGCCGTAAAAATAAGTCGCACAACACAGCAATCAAAATCATTAAGTTGTTCACAGGGTAAAAGTGTAGCATGTTCAGAAAAAAATACGTTAGAACAAAGGTGGTCGCGCGGAGAATTCAGTCAAAACAAGTACCTTAAGATTTGCAAAAAAAAAAAACGTTTGCCACTCCCAAAAAAAGAGTAAGGTATGTGAAAAACACTCCCACATGAAGACTGTCGTATAGGGGGGATACTGTCAAGGCCATTGTTAAAAAATAAGCAGTTTTTTTAGAATTAAGGATTTCGTGAGCCTGGGCTGACTCGGTGGCCTGCGAGACTGCTCCTGGATTTAAACTTGATTCATACCAATATATTTTATAGTGTTGATCGTTCAATAGTTGATTCTGAATTCATAAATTGACAATGCATATAAGCATCAACACAAAAAAAAGCTTCGATAATTTTACTTTATATAATCTCAGTTTTCGTGAGCTTGGGCACTGAGGTGCATTAGATGTTTCGGTCAGGTGGTCAGTCCCTAAGCAAGCTTGGTACTCAATTATCGACCCACTAAAGAGATGAAAGGCTGGGTCGATCTGTGGCGCGATACGCTACTATTCAGCCCCTGGGCTTCTAAATAGGAATTTACGAATACATTGATACTGACATATTGCAATTGAAAAAAAATATAAATACACTTTTAACGATATTGCTTTCTTGGATATGAAAAATATGCGATTTTAGTGTTCAATTTCTGAGAAACATTTGACAAAGTCTATGGAAAACAAAACAAGAAATTATAGGTAAAATGGTATGAAATATTTTTTGCGAGAAAATTATTTTTTAAAAAGTTTTTGTGTATGCGTGTTTGAAGTTCTGTTTGCGGAAGAAGTCTCGTCACTGAAAAATGAGTAAAAATTGATAAATATAAAATTAGATATTTTTATCCCCCAGTCGTTGAGGCCGCGGCAGCCAAGTGGGCAAGGTATCGGATCGTGGCTGGCATATGATGAGTTCGAGCCCAGTGCCACTAAAGACCCGCCGTGTAGGGGAGCGACGCACGTTAAATCTATCGAGAGCTAAAACGTCCTCCCGTTGGTGTGGTGTGGTAGTTAGGAGAGGGGAGGAGTGCCAGCTCAGATGTCGTCCTCCTTACTTGACCATAGTTCAAAATTACAAGGTCCGTCTCCAAAAGCCCTCGTCTAGCTGAATAGGGCGATGTTAATATTCACTCACACACTCGCCCCCAGTCGTTGACATGCCAATAAATTCAAAAAAAGAAACTTTTTGAGTTTAATTTACAAAATGCTAATAAATTTTTAACTTCAGTTATATATATTTGCGAATTTTTAAAAATAAATCATTGTTATTTTTGTTCAGTTCGCGGTTTTATTAACTTTTAGAGCAGGGGTGGGCAGACTTTTCCAGGGTAAGAGCTACTTCTAATTTTTTCAAGGTGTGGCGGTCCACCCAACATCAGTGGCTCATATAAAGGGGGGGGGAGGGTCCCCGGTTCCAAACCCTTTTCCAATAGCCCATGATTTTTTTTCTCGATCGATTATAATCCCATGTATATAGTACTTATTATTTTGTTTAGTATTTGTCATTAATAATTTTTATTAGTTAATGCTAATTATTTATTCAATAATTTATTTCTTACTGTTCTTTGTTTCCGACAATCTACAAAATGAAAAAAAAACTGTTTGGTAGCGTATTGGGGTAGGATAAAAGAAGGGTCGACCACCGCGCCGTGCCCCCTTTAATACATTCACGAGGGCGTCCGCTGCCCAGGGTCGTTGGTGTGGTGAGGTAAGGAAAAAGTCAACAATCTTTGTTATAACTTAATAATAAATATGGAATATGTACTTACCTACGTAAATAAAATAAAAAAAACTCACTTTTTTGTAACCGCGCTTAAAGCAAAACACAAAAATACAAATGTAATAATAATAATATCTATGATGCATTTATTATCAAACAATTTAAATACATTAAAAAATAAAACATTTTCATCTAAAGTTAGTTCTCGTAATTATAATTGGTAGAAGACTTAGTCTGCGTACTGCCAGCCAAATTTGAAAATATTTCCCTATACAATTACTAAAGGCTAATCTTCAAGCGGTGGTCCACCGGTCGATCGCGATCGACGCAATGCCCACCCCGGTTCTAGAGCATATATTTATTTATTCGTGAAAATGAAAATCATCGATTAGATCAAGGATGAGCAAACTACGGCTCGCGGGCCAACTCCAGCCCGTGAATAGAATTTTAATTTGCGGTCTGAGGCAAATTAAAATATATACATCCATCTCCTTTTTTACTTTGTTTAAATATTATTTTTTCCCCTTCCTTTTTGAAAGGACTGACCATCTTTTTACTTTCTCTGTTTTTGTTCTGAAAAACATAAATTTACGGAAATAGCAAGCGCAGACAGTTTCCAATCGGTTAAAAGCGGAAGTTCTTTTTTAGTTATAGCTGTAGATTGGTGCCAATAAGCGTTATTCCTTTCTCGTGTATTGCACGTATGGGAATTCAATATTGGTAAATTAGATCTCACGCGTGGCAGACTGCGCATTTTAAGCTCCATCCAGCGGCTTTTTCTTTTTTGGCGTGAGTTCTAATATTATTGATTGCGTATGGAAAGATTGTGGACATATATAGCAGAATTGTATAGAATGTTGAATTTATTAAAAGTATAGCGTAGCTAGTGCTTGTTTAGGCTATTCGTAAAATATTTCAACTCCAAAATAGTTACTAAAAAACGTCAAGTTGATTCCGAGTGCCGTGCTTTTAATGATGAATGGACATTGAAATATTTTTTACAGTTGTAAAAGATAAACCAGTGTGTCTCATCTGCAATGAAGCTGTAGCAGTCCTTAAAAAACATAGCATTTCCCGTCATTTCACATCCAAGCATAAGAATTCTAATTACGAAGTAATGTCTGAATGTGAAAGAAAACACAAATTACAGAAAATCTTTGTAAAAAATTATCAGGCCAACAAAGTTTTTTCAAGAAGATAAACGTTATCCAAGAAGCAACTACACGTGCAAGTTACATAGTAGCATACAATATTGCTAAAAATAATAAAGCTCTCAGAGTGATGGGGAGTTCGTTAAAAAATGCATGCTCCAAGTTAGTGATGTTTTATGTCCAGACAAAGAAAAATCATTTTGAGACTTCTTATGATGAAATCTTAAAAATAAAATCGCAATTTCATTCATCTCATTAACATATTTCATTTGTAATACTGTATATTGTTTTTAAAACTTAAGAAAAATTTATTTTGGCCCGCGACTGAAAAAGTTTACCCATCCCTGGATTAGATACAACACAAACAAGAAAAACTACGAATTTTGTTGAAAAACAAGCAATTTTATAATAAAATTTTTTTTAATGTACCATGTTTTTATACACATTTCCATGCATTGTCATCCACTTCTGAGCTATAGTCCAAATTTCAAGTCTGTACTCATCGGGAAATTACATAGTTTAAGTCAATTACAAAATTCCACCCGGGCAGACATACAAGAAAGTGAGGTAATAAAAACATGGTAAAAAGCAAGCAATTGTCAGACAGTTAACAACATGAAATAGTTTCGAGAACTTCACACTGAATGCAGTACGTGAGATTTCATCCAGTTTCATTTCTCACGCGTGAAATTATCCGTTTCTTCGAAACAATGAATTTTTTTTTGTCTGCGTTGGTGGAATTTAGAAGAAAAAAAATTGCTTAGGATGCCTCCCAACATCCAATGTATGATAGATGCAACGAAATTGAAAGGGAAAGACATAACAGTTTTGTAAAAACCGTTTCTCCAAAGAACTTCCGACCGCATTAACCTTGAAAGTTTTTCCCATTACGTAGTGATAAGTGAACACTTGGAGGAAGTAAGATGAGCCGTGTGAGGATGTAGTATTCTCCCCCCCCCCTCGAATAATTATGACTCATCTGTTGCCCTTAGTGCAAAAAGAAAGAAAAGAAAAGCGTTGTTTCCATCCGATAGAACAAGACATAACTAAAAGACGTTCGGTGTAGAGATGGTTATACTAATTATGTTTCGTCCTTGAACTTGTAGATTCTTGTAAATGACCTTTATTAAGTAGGCGCATAAACGTGAGGGTTTTCCGAAATATTTTTGACAGTTTGCTTAACTCTAAACTGACACACCTGTGTTTACAGTTAAAAGAAGACGCATTTTTTGAGGACCGTTTATTTTTATTTCATTTTTACTGTTGGTACTTTTTTTAAGAATGAAAAAATTCGGTGTGGGATTAATGCACTCTTATGTAGGTAGTTCTTGTTTTTTTTTCTAGCTCGTGGAATTTAAAAGGTGCTTTTTGATGATTACGATTACTTTCTCTACAGGTCAAATAGCTGAAAATTCAGCAAATAAATTTCTAAGCCTTGGTTGACTTTTTCGCTTTTTCAGATAATGTCTGTTTTGTAGAATTTTAGTTGTTTTTCTCCAAATTATGAAGTTAATTTTTGTTGTAACTAATGCCACCTGATCGGCAAAGGCCAGATCGAGGCCCACGAAATTCATCATGGCAAAGGGCTAAATGACGCCTGTCGTTAGGGTGGCTTGGCTACAGCAGACGGGGTTGGAGCAGACACATAACATTTCGTGGTCTGAGCGGACACTTTGAAACTCCTCGTAGTTTCAACGGACACATTTTCCCCCATTCAATTTTGCATGTTTTTTCCCCCTTTTTATTTTAGAGTCGCCTAATTCTCTGGATTTCAAATTAAAAGACACTTTTTGTGTTTCTTCTTTTAGTATTTTAACTAATAAGTGTTAATTGAATGAAAGAATTGAAAACATCCTAAAAGAATTCGAAACATCAAACAATCTAGAAAAATATCTAAAATCTTTAAGTTTTGTAACTAGGTTGGACTAAATGAAATGGTAAGTGATATTTATGCTTTTATACTAAAGGTTAGTTAGTATTTATTTACTTTTATTTATTTTTCTTTTATCTACTTGTATCTTGTGTAATTTACTTCTATTATTTATTTTTACGTACATTAATGAAACTAATTAATTTAATGGCAACTGCACCTGTTCTAATATTTATTTGACTCTAAAATACAGTTTTCCACAAAATTCTTGAAATTCGTTCATATCCTTCATTATATTGTTACTTACTATTAATTTTTAAATATTTCTCTGAAAGTTTTTATTTCTATTACATTTCGCTGTGTTTAAAATGTATTCGCACTATAACATCTTAACAGTTTAATACAAGTAATTAAATTTGATTGGCAAAAATGTATTTATCCTTGTAATTCGGTAATCAAATCTGTTCTAAGATGGGGGGGGGGGATGTATCCGCTCAAACCACGATGAGTTTCAAAGTGTCCGCGCTCCAACCACGTCCGCTGTAGCTACGCAACCGTCGTTAGACATAGCTTTGAGCATCATGCAGGTGACAGTACAATTTAGCCCATTTCCATCCCAATTTTGATGGAGGACACCCTGGGGGTGGTCTGGGGCCTCCCACCTCTCTTCCCCTTCCACCAACTTCACGAGAGTACTTGTGGCTCGACGGCTATTTAGAGTATCCCCATGCCGCGAAGGCACTATATATTTACAAACATCCATGCCTTCTCTGGCATTCGAACCCAGGCTCTCCACTCTACCCAGTCAGCGTCTCTAACCACTATACCGGATGGGCGGCAGTTAAGTTATGTTTTTAACTAATTTTTAATTTATATCGCCTCCGATTTATGTCTTAAACACTTAAAGCTGGAATAAATGTTGGTACTTTTCCGTTTCACCGGCGCATGTGATAAAGTCGCCAAAAATGATACAAATCGACGCCAAACGTAATATTCCCACTGGAAATCTTTTACCATCACCTTTTCAAATTATTTGTAGTTTTTTTCTCATCAGTAACGTCTTTTACATAACACATGATCAAGAGGATGAAAACCGAATGAGAACGAACATTTATGAACAATTTTCTATGTGTATATTGTGTTTTGTCGCCAACAAAGCATGCTTGGAAAGATTTGCGCCGGCGAAACGGAAAAGAACTTATGTATTATTGAAAAAATGATGCATCTGTTTATCTTGATCTTGTCAGTGTTAAATATTGCAACGAGCATCGAGATAGTATGAAGAAATTGACAAGATCTAATCTTCACATCTTTGAATGATATTTTAATGCGGTTCTAGCACTGTTGAGTTACATTCTAAAAGTATTTTATTTTGTATTTTTTTAATCTGACTCATTGTTTGAATGAGTGTTAGCATGATGTCTCATTGGCATGATTTTACGTGTTATTTATTTTGGCTCTGAGGGTAGTTCCAATAAATTAGACAAATTGGGTCTTTGAGTGGGATGACGACCGTAATTCTTAGTTCGGGTGTGGTTAAAGGCATTAATACGTATACAAAAAAGATGAATGATTGTGTCATTTGAGTTAACGAGATACTGGAGAACTTCATTTCTGTCAAGCGTAATATTTCCTTGCGGGTTTTTTGTAGTTAAAATGTTCTTGGATCTTAGTAATTTTTTTTGCTGCGAAATGTGATCTATCGTAAGAGTTGTAATGGTCTTCCAATGTCTTACAAAGATTAATACACTTCCTTAAAAAGCAATGTAATTTATGTCTTAAAATTTTTTAGTGATGGATGACCTTTGTCTGTTGGAATTGCTTCCACTTCTTCTAAAACAATGTGGTCTTATGAGAATTGTAATCTGAATACAAGTTTGGTTTCTCACTAAGGACCTGGTGCCGCTTAAGACCCGTTGTGTAGAGAGACTGATGCACGTTGAATAATCGGAGACTCAAAGTCCTTACGTTGGCGAGATGTGGAAGTTTGAAGAGTGGGGTGGCAGTTCAAGTGTCATCCTTATCACATGACCTCGGCTCAAAATTACGAGGTACATTTCTGAAAACGCGATACTTATAAGTTTGGATAACAAATTTTTCTAATGCTTAACTCTGTAAAAAAAAAAAAGTGTTTTTAAGTTTTCAAAAAAAAGAAAAACACAATGTTTGAATATGAAAGAAAAAAAGACGTTCACAATTCAGACATGTATCGATGAAAAATGCTAATTTTTTACATCGTGGTTGCTGTTTCATGTAATTTGTATTATCAATTGTGAGATTTCAATTGGGCGTTGCACGTATATTTATGAAAATAGTTGAAAATATCCATAAAATACAAAATAAGCAAGTAATGTAAATTTTTTGAAAAACTTGAATTGCACCTCTCTGAACGTGCTATCGAATACGTTCTGACATAACCAACAAATCAATGAGGGAAATGTGTTTTGTAATGAAAATAAAAACTGAAAAAAACTTAAAAAACAATGAAAGAAATCCGGAAGATAGGTATTCTTATTCCCAAATGGAGCGTGGACTGAGAATTTTTTTTTAGATATGGACACATTTCAACTGATAAAATTTTTCAATCATGCATAAGTTAAAGGACGCTCTTTTTCGGGGTGAAATATATATACGTATATCTCACTTTTATAATTTTCTCTTGGTAATTAGTTTTAAGTGTGTTCACTAGAAAGCGATGGAATATATCAATTAACCATCCATTTATATTATTTTTAAAATCCACGTAGAACAATATCTTTCTAATAAAAATGTAAAAATATTCTTAAACGGGACTTATTTTTTAACCCTTTTACGACTAAGGGAATCATTTCCCCTCATTTTAAAACTTGTTGTTGTCGTATTTAATTATAACGTTATCTACATTTTTGAAACAAAATACCAAAATCGAATGCATGCTGGACGCAGTAAAAAAAAAAAAAAATGGGAAAGTTAAGGGGAAAAAAAAAGAACCTCAAATCACACACACACACACAATTGGCGCTAACAATAACACTCGCAGGTCTACTCTGTTATTATTTCAGTTTTTTGTGTCGGTAATAATATATTAATTACACTGTGTTTTCTCTCGTTTTATGTTATTCGATAAGTATAAATTTGTGTAGTAATAAAGTACATTTGAACCTTATGCCTTATAAATCTACACATTGATTCAAATTGAATTGAAACATTGATAGAAAAAAACCTACACATTATTAAGTACTTTTCTTGTAATTTTTATTTATTTTACGTCTAAACTAACTAAAATTTACAGTCACATAATAATATTAACACTTAGTAACACTATATAAGGGTTTAAAAAAAATAATTTTCGGATTTTTGAGAAACTAATGATTCATTCACCGTCAAATGTTCTGATTCGTCTAAATATTTTTTAAAGGCTTATCTAACGTAAAAATAAAGCTGAAGATAAAAACTTTTCTGTCATTTTCAGAGTGGCTGTAAAAAAGTTATACGCTTTCTTGAATATATTTTTTATTTAAATCAAGTTCCGCTTGACACACTTAGAACAAATTACTTTCATTACAAGTGATTGCAATAACCATAAAACACGTTGAACTATGTAGCAAAGTAACAAAAAATATATACAATTCTCTATTTAAAATAAACAAAGCGAATTTTTAAGTGTCAATAAAGATAGTACGAACAAGCACAAAGAGGAATCAATGCCTTGTTAAGTCAAGAAAAAGTGATTTGATAGGAAAATTTACATATTCTGACACATAAAAACATGTTCCTTTTCCGCGTAGGAAGCAAAATACAACATCTGTCTCGTATTTTATTTTTTGTATTGAATTGTTTGATATTCGTTTTTGTGGTTTTAGAATGTTTAAAAGTTATTTCTTTATCACCCTTAACGATAACAAAAGTAGGAAACAATTATCGTAAAATTTTTTTTTACCTGAGGAACTAATATTCTCTTATTCAATACTATATTCATACAATCTCCAATATTTCCTTCGTAATATAAAACTACTTTTTTTATTAACACACACATACACATTTATTAACTCTTGTTTTTTAAATGACGAATTTTATAAGGTTAATTTAAAATCTTAAAAAAAAAAGAGAATTTAAAGAGAAAATAAGATACAAAGTCACAAAACAGGATATTACAACATAAAATATTTTTAAAGAAATTTGCGGCTTTGACCTACACTACTGAAACGATAGCATAACCTTTATTTTGCTAGTTTTTTAAACCTTTTAGTATAATCTACCAAAGTTTACACTCAAGATTGCTTCTTAGTTTTAAAATTTGTGAAATTAATTCTGATTTATCTGTTTATACAGCTTTTATTTATTGTTATATTTTTTTCTACGTCTTTTTTAAATTCTGTATTATTGAACAATAATTTCCTCTTAAATACCTGAATTAACGTATATATATATATATAACTGGTGTAACGCGTAAATAATTAACTGGCTTGCCCCCCTGATGGGATTTAATCGTAGCTGTGTCTCTTAGAAATTATAATCTCAGCGAATTTAAAGTAATCTTACAAAAGACAATCTCGTACGGTGTCTTGCCACCAATCGCAAGGTCCGTCTGCGGAAGTCATATGAGTTTGGAACTTCCGGTTGCCGCTTTATATAAAAACCGAGACTCTGGAAAATTAATCCCCCGCTTCTTGTCTTCGTTATGTCGTACGTGCGTGTGTCTTTTTGTGCTGTGTGTTTTCTTTGTTAAGAATTGTCCATATTTGTTTTGTATTTAAATGTACAATAAACTGGATTATCATCCAACAAAAGACTGCCTCATCAATACAACTATAACAACATTAATAATATATATAAGATCACATCTTTAAAGAAAGAAAGCCTTACCCCACACACAATCGCCACATCGTTATATTTATATATTAGGGTGGAAAAAGTGGCGCACACAAGGGGGTGTCCTAGGGGTCCGGACCCCTCCCCAAAAGCCCTTGAGTTTTTTTCGATTGATGATAATCCTATATATATATACAGGGTATCCAGCCTTAATGTGACCCAATAGCTAATTCCCGAACCGTTCGGTTTAGATATGCACTTCAATTAAAAAAAGGTAAGGAATGTTTTTACGTGCTTTTCAAACCAAAAGGCCCATTTACAAAAAAATTACAAAATTAATTTTTTTTACAGTCCCCAGGTCCTATCACTTATATTTAGAAAAAGATGTAGTACACAAAAACAAAGTTAACACATAAAGTTTCATTTTATTACTATAAAAACTGGCCGAGTTACGCCTACATAAATTTGAAGCATCTGAGTTGCTCAGAAAAGGGGGTCGTATATAAAGTGAGTTTAGAGCACAGTAATTCACTATCTACAGAAAGAGCAAAAAAAAAAAAAAAAATCATAGAAAAATTAAAACATCGTAGTAAACACCATAGATTGACAATTTGTATTGCGGTATGGCAAACAATAAAAATTAAATTAAAGAAATACAACTTGTACTGAAAAGATTAAAACACCCTGTTTTAACAAATAGCAGCAAAATAATACAGGATTTGCCTTTCAAATTATAGCATAATGTGGAATGATGCGCCAATCATGAATCAGGGGTTTTATTATATCAGAATGACCAAATTAACTTAAATAATGGTGAAGGCACGAGACAGGGAATACGTCTATTGCAACTCCCAGTTTTATACAAGCGCTGAACAGCACGGGTAATTGTGCAATAAGATGGATGTCTTCGAGTGGGAAATTAAATGGCATAAAGTCTTGCCGCCTCTCTCTTATTTCGAAAACACTGCCCATAAAACAGTACCATTTCGCAGTTTCTTCATTTGTATACATCTCGTTCTCCCCTACTATAATTCGTAATATTAGAATACGACTGTATGCAATTGCAAGCGACTACACAACAGATTTTTAACGTTCGTCATGATCAGCAAAAACGCAACAAATCAGACTCAAGCCGCAGCATATAAGTCTATTTTTGGAACTGCTTTTGAGATGTTTTCTTTGTCCAAAATATTTTATTTTTTCTACGTTTTACACATACACAGAATAAATTTTATTTCATAAGTACTCAATTATTGTATTATTAACGTATGCTTTTAAATTTAAAAACGATTTACATAAGAGTGCCGTGCAAGAGCAAAAGTTTCATAGTAGAGTTCCAACTAATTTCACTTTGGAGACGGCCCCTTACTAGCTTCTTGAAAATAGCCTAGAAAATGCATATAAAGTGTGATTTTCAAAGTTCCATAACTCGGCCAGTTTTTATCGTAATAAAATGAAACTTTTTGTGTTTACTTTGTTTTTGTGTACTGCATCTTTTTCTAAATGTAAGTGATAGGACCTGGGGACCGTATAAAAATTAATATTTGTAATTTTTTTGTAAATGGGTCTTTTGGTTCGAAAAGCACGTAAAAACATTCCTTACCTTTTTTAAAACATTTTTCAAATTGGAAGTGCGTATCTAAATCGAACGGTTCGGGAATTAGCTATTGGGTCACATTAAGGCTGGACACCCTGATATATATATATATATATATATAACGTAATATTTAATTTACTTGTAATTAACAAATTATTTTAATAATTAATGCTAATTATTAATTAAATAATTTATTTTGTACTGTTTTTTGTTAACAAAATCGACAAAATCAGAAGAATCAATTGGTGTTGTCTTGAGGTATGATACGAGTTGGGGGATTTTCGACCATGGACTCCTTCCCTTGAAAAATTTTTGTGTGCTCTACTGGGTGGAGGGAATCTCGAAATTTTTTTTTTCAGAATTCAAAACTTACCACAGCGGAAAAGATATTCTACGGTATATAGATGACGAAAAAATAAAATGTGAGTGTGTGAAAACTTAATTTTTTATGTTAATTTCTGCCACAAGGGAAATGAAGATCAGGTATTTGAGCTTTTTTGGGGGGTTATTAAAGTGAAATTAATTCTAATGCTTTTTTAACATGTACTGCAATGAGAAAAAACATGTACTAAATAGTTACAAAGAAAAAAAACACCCTCTGGTACATTTTTAACAGCATCTTTAGTATCAAATTAAAAAAAGAAAAATTACTATCGAATTTACAGAGCATGAAAAAGCGGAAGACAGAATTGGTTATTTATATCTTAGAAAAATAATTACTTTGAGTCTAAAATAATCTAATTAAAATTAAGCCTTTATTATTTTTTCCCTCGAAAATTCAACCTCTTTAAGACAATATAAAATTTTGAAATTGTTTTTCTTCCTATCTCCATACCCCAGAACAGGCAAATGGAGTTGGTACACAGGCAAATAGAGGTAGGCAAATAGAGACCTACAAAGAGTTTTTTTTTTGCGGCTGCCAAAACAGGTACATTTGTCTTATTAAATTGATCCTAAAATTAAAAGTACCTATAACTGTAGATGATATAAAATTAGCACAATGAACTAATTAAATTAAACTGCAACTCTTTTATTATATTTATTGATTTTTACTGTACAATTTATACCTTTTCTGAGATGCAAAGTTAACTAGGGAATCGAGTCTTTTTGAAAGGGGTCAAATATAGAGGGGGTATCCTTCGCTTCCACAATCTGACCCTCGAGCCAGAACAATTTCCTACCCCTGCCCTAGAACATCTTTTTCGCATAGATAGGTCCTAGAAAAAAAAATTTTTTTTTCTCCATATACTCTCAACTCATCCTAATATATATATATATATTTGCCAATACTCTGAGCAATAGGGAAAGTAAGGAATATCAAGAGAAGTTTAACCGTTGCAAATAAAACCACAATGTATTAATATAAATCGATAAAATTTTTACCTACTAATAACTACTAGTACATGTTAAAATCAATGCAAAAAAAAACAGATGAAAAAACTTACTACGTGAGTACATGGACCACCATTTTTCCCGTGCGATAGAAAGGAGTATAGCAGTAAAGTAAAAATAAGTAAATTATGATAAAATAACATTAAGTCTATTTATATATATTTAAAAACTAAATATTATTTTAAAATTTATAGAAAATAAAAGTACAACCCAAACATACACAATTAATTTTGAATAAAATATATTATTATTAACTTATTTAACATGTGGCGCCATCTTTCGATTAACTGTACAACTAATTAAAATGCTATTAACAGTAGCGCACACAAAAGTTTTTCAAGGGGGAGTCCATGGTCGAAAGTCCCCCAACTCGTATCATACCTCAAGACAACACCAATTGATTCTTGTGGTTTTGTCGATTTTGTTAACAAAAAAAACAGTAAAAAATATATTATTGAATTAATAATTAGCATTAGTTAATAAAATAAATTGTTTATTACAAGCACTTAATTAAATGTTACATTATATATGTATAGGATTATCATCAATTGAAAAAACTCAAGGGTTTGGGGGGTGTCCGGACCCCTAGGACCCCCTCCCCCTTGTGCGTACCACTGGCTATTTTTTTACATATTGTCATTTGACTGAGAACTATTAGAAATATAATTATAAAAAAATTAGCAGGGTATCCATGTTCAATACATTGTTTAATAAAGTTATTAAAATTTAAATGCACTCATGGACAAAAAAATTAGCGCACCAAGAAGGAGTCGTCAAAATGAAACGAAGTTTTACATACGTAATGACTACTTTGATATGAGTAAATGATTAGAAAATCAAAGAAAAATTATCATTTATTTCAGAGGCAAAGGCAAAAGAAAGGAGGATTTAATACCCTGTTGAGCTCCTTCTAGCGCGAATGCACGATGCGATTCGATCGGGCATTGAGGCATACAAGTTCTGTATGATGTCTTGAGACATTTCATTCCATTTTTGCTGTAACCTTGCCTCTAGTTCATTCAAACTCGTGGGATGCCCAACTCGCCATCCCAAATGATCCCAGATATGCTCGATTGGAGACAAATCTGGGGATCGGACAGGCCAAGGAAGGGTAGTAACAGTGCGGAGACAGTCTTGTGACGACCTTGCATTGTGAGGCCGAGTATTGTCTTGTTGAAAAATGACTCCTGGGAGCCATTGCATGAGGGGCAACACATGTGGTGGCAGGATGTCATGGTGCCCCGGAACAATACTAGGGGTGACCGTGTATTGTAGGCAATGGCACCTTGTAACATCACCTCAGCTGTGGGAACGGCATGTCGCGGTAAAGCGAAGACAGGATTAAGGCTTTCACCACGGGGTCTCCACACACGATTGTCATCACTGCTGAGATTGGATTTGGGTTCATCGTTAAAGATGACCTGGTTACATTCTGCTGAAGTCCATTTTCCTCGTGCACCGCACCACTCCAAATGGAGGCGTCGATGGGTGGGCGTCAAGGGCAGCTCACTTAATGGGCGCCGTGATCCCAAATGTCCTTCAGCCAGGTGCCTTCGTATGGTTCGAGAAGATACAGGGGCCTGTAGTGAAGGTGCTACCTGTGCCTGGATGGATGGCGGCCGATGAAGCAGTTGGCTGTATGCGTGCATTTCTTACGATGTGGCGATCTTCTCGACGACTGGTCTGTCGAGGGCGTCCTGACCCTGGTCTTCGTGTAAATGACATCTCTTGGATCCACTGGCCCCAACACCTCCTCACAACACAATCAGAGCGACCTAATTGACGAGCTACTCATCAATTCTACTTCCATCATGCCGATGACTCTCCCCCTCTCAAAATGCGCCAGCTGCTCATATTGTCTTCGAAAAAGGCGTAATGGCATGTCTACCTTAGCGCTTCCTTTGTAAATGATTCAGCACACTCAAACAAGCTTTGGTTACCTGTTTTATACTCCACGGAGAACGACGTTAAATGTCCTCTACCAGCTATACGTAATGCGCAATCACGCTGCATTTCTAATCATTTGCATATCTCTCCGACATGTACCTTCATGCCAAGTCTTTACGATCCCGCAATTATTTCTTGGTGCGCTAATTTTTTTGTCCATGAGTGTATATATTATACATATATATAGAAAATATATTATATATATATATATATATGTGTGTGTGTGTGTAGTGTAGTCGAGTGGAGGCTTTATTTACTTAATTTAATTTCCTTTATTAATTTGTGGATGTAAATGTCATTGACGTGATGGAGAAGGCTTGTTGAGAATTTTATACACATTTACATTCAGTAAAAGATCATATCACAAATATGGAGCACGTTACGCAAATACGACACACGCGCGTTTTTCATGACGAGAACAAGAAGCGGAGTAAATTTTCCAGAGATCTTCATTATTAAACAAAACGGCAACCGGAAGTTCAAAAACTCATATGACTTCCGAGGACGTCTCTTCTGATGGGTCCAGTTAATCGGATGATGTATATTATGTAATTCTTGATTTAAATATGCTGAACTTTTAATTTCAAAGAAATAAAGGTACGATTACATACGTTTGATGGGTAGCTAACAATTACTTATTTATGTGAACTCCTGGAGAGTCACGGCCTGGAGAGTCATTAAAACTTTTTAAGAAGAAACTAAACGTGAATTATGTGTTGTGTGTGTGTGTGAGGACACACACACATGCGCGCTCAACACACTCTCTCTCTCTATATATATATACATATAACATTTCTCTAAATTGTTTGATTGACAGGAATAATATTCTGAAATTAAAAACAGAATTTGAAAAAAAAATTTCCATTGGTCCCATATCCTTAATAAATGTGTGTTTCTAGTTCACAACCAATAGGTTATAAATTTACTTTCAGAGACTCCAGACTTTTATTGTTCCTTTTTCATATTACCCAAATTTCACTTTAAGCACTATTGCTTTGTAATTAAATACGAACAAAGAGAGATCAGTGAAAGGTTGTTTTGGCAGCTTAAAATACACCATTGTTAATTTTCGATGAAACTAAAGCTGGATATATTATTTGAACTAGAATAATCCAGAATTAACTAGTGTCCAAACAGATTTTACAAATTTATTTTAACTGTCTGTTAGCGTGCGTATTAAATTTTATATTGCATTGTGCTCTTATGTTTATGGAGTTTTATAATGCTGTATATGCTTACATTTGGTTAGCTGCTAGTTTTACTGTAGTCTAAATACAGGGTTAATTTTTCATTTCACGCTGAATAAAGATTGTAACTGTCTTTGTCATTTGACTGGGATTTGAATCACTGCCTAGATGTACATGTTATTGTGTTGTTTAATTAACAATAATGTGTGCTACTTAATACATACCTCATTAAGAATGATCAGGCTATTGTATTGCTTTGTCCACGTAAGGCCGAAATGGCCATTGTTGAGAATTCTCTCAATCTATTGTATTTCTTTAAGGATGATTATGTGTGTTATTCTTCCATAGGAATTAATTTTTTTTGTATTCACTCACTTTAAGCATTGTTAATGAACTAAAAGTTTCCAAGATTGTCTTAATTAAAATTTTGCAAATTTGAGTAATTTACTCTGCATTGAATTGAAGAATTATTTTAATTATTAACATATTTGTTATTTTAATTATTAACATATATAAATTCATGTGAATTGCATTTTTATTTAGTATTAGAATGTATTTATATATGTATACAGCCTGAAAACTTTTAATGTGTTAGGTTTATGTCATTCAAAATTGCAAATATTCCACGCATAACTGTAATTTTTACGCTTATTTTTATGAAATGTTTTGTTTAAACCAGCGTTCCTCAAATTGTGGGGCATGGCCCCCTAAGGAGGCATTATATCCCTATGTGGGGGGGCGAGCATATTAAAAAGTTGAAAATAAAAGATTTATATATAAAATAAGTATTAATTTACTAAAAGGAAGCAAAACAAAATACTTTCTGACGTAATAAAAATTAAGTACACTTTTACACTGATTTAATATAAATATATCAGTACTATACAATGTTTTTTTGATAATTAATTTATCAATACTAAATTAAAAAAAAAGTTTAACAATTCCTAGTGCCTCCCGGAGCTTGTGTCATATACAAAACTTAATACTTATCTTGATAACTTGTCCGGTCATATTGTAGCTCTAGCGTGAACGTACGCTATTAGTGCATTCAATAAATTGTTATTGTAGGGGGGGGGGGTGAGCGATGAAAATTTTGATTAAAAATTGGGTCGCAAATATTGAAAGTTTAAGAAGCATTGATTTGAAAGGAATTTTATTGAGCAACAAAATTTGAGAAAATGATCTTATTTTTTTTTCTTTCCAAATTACGAGTTTTATAAATCAATGATGTTTTAGAATTATTTAAACTTAACTCTACACTATATTAACCTTCTTGGATTCTATATTATTTATTTAAATTTTATTTTGAGCCACAGAAAGTACTTTTACGCGTCTCATAATTTTTATTCTGTTTTGTTTCTTCTTCTTTTATCGTTCTAAAAATAAATGTCGTGGTCTTTTATATGCAATGAATTCATTTTAATTTCTTTTCAAAAAGCAATTTCATTTTTCTCTATTCCAGTTAAAATTGTTTTGTGAATGATAATTTCCTCTGTTTCTGCAACTGATTACTTAAGCAGTCTCGTAAATATTCCAGAAAAAAGTGACAAAACAGGGGTTGTCATTCTAATCGACGAAATTATTCATTTTTCGGATGACACGCGGGTTCCTTCCTTCCATGAGCTTCCGGCGCAAGATGCGATATTGCTACTTCCTGTGTACCACACATCCGTTAGAAATCCCCAAGAGAGTGCAAATCCCAGAAAAACTATCAATTAGTTTCGCATTGTTAAATAGAAGCGTAATTATTTCGAGAAAAATTATCTTCTGCCAATTTTTTTTAATTCTCTGTTGAAGGTTTCTCTGTAATCGCTCAATTAAAATTACTTCATCCTTAAAAAATAATTTTTTTTGTTCTTTCTTGTAAAAATACCAAATCTTTCCTGTCTTTATATAAGACTAGCTGTTACCCGTCCGCTTCGCTGGGAATTTCATGATATTTTATAAATTTTTACTGCTTATATATATGTATAAATTATTGATATCTAAGTCCTGCATTAAGAATTCGATTGTATTGAAAAATATACTTATACCTGTAACTGTCGCCTGTTGATAAAAAAAAGGGGCAGAACTCATCTAATTTGTGTTTTCTAAAAATCTCTAAAATTGATATATAGAATGATGTTCGCTCTTTCGTAACCCAAAAACCAAGTGGATTCCCGCAAAACCAATTTTCGGTGGATCTCTACTCCGTAAATTGAACATGCAAGCCAAATTTCAAGTCTAAATCTAACAGAAAAAAAAAACAGTTTTACTATCAATATCCCCGTAATCCCGTTGAGAGCCGTTTTCCAAAATAACCGCTCTTAGCGGATTTCAACTCAACAAAAGAAAAATGCAAACCAAATTTCATTATTATAGTCCTTGTAGCTCGAAAAAAGTAATTTTTTTTGTCAATACGTCCCAGTAATCCCCTGCACCCCCCCCCCAGAACTTGATTTGTTTAAAATACATTCTTAGTGGATCCCTATTCAACAAAAGAAACATGCTTAACAAATTTCAAGTATATGGGTCTAACAATTAAAAACAGGAATTTTTTTCTGTAACTCCTCTTGACCCCTCGCAACCCTCCTTGGGGGTCAATTTTCGTTTTACTCTTTGTTAGAGGAACTATATTCCATGAAAGGAACATGCCTACCAATTTTCAAGCAGGATGATCAAATAGTTTAAAATGGAAATATTTATCGATTACGCCTCTTAATCTCCCGAAATTAAACTTAGTAGTTCATATTCGCGAAACCCATTTTGTAGCGGTTCTCTACTTTACGAAAGGAAACTGCTTATCAAATGTCAAGACTGTACGTCTAATAGTTTAAAAATGGGGATAATTATCTATAACGCCACTTGAGCCCCCGCAACGCCACATTAAAGAAAAACTCACAATTAAGAAATTAAGAACAATTTGAATTAAGAAAAACAGAGAGGTAGAAAAATGAAAGAGATACCTTGAAAAATATTATTCTTCGATTACAATATAAATATTAAGCAAATAATAACTATTGTTTAAATGTGACTAAAAATGTAAATAAAAAAAAAGAAAGGATTAAAACTAACCGTAAAACTTATCAATTTTTTGTTTCTTGCATTGATTTTTGCTTATGAAGCCTTGATTTATTATTTTTAAAAGTGCATCCGAAACAGCCGATGCTCTACTTAACTGAACAGTGAGATAACTATCATAAAAAAAAATTATGGCACGTGTCAGCGAATTATGATGTGCGCGTAACACTGTTATGTCTCATGAAGAGCATCGGTCGCCAGTAACCAAAACAACGACTTCATTAGCTCAGCTTGGCGTTCAATTTGGCGTTCATCTTGGCATTCAGTTTCACGTTCACCCGTATAGTTTCCGTTCCCGTAAGAATACGGGAATAAAATATAGCCTATGTTACTCCCCGTTAATGTAGCTTTCCATTAGTGAAAGAATTTTTAAAATCGCACCAGCCGTTTCCGAGATTAGCCGGAACAAACAGACAGACAGACAGACAGACAGACAGATAGACAGACAGACAGACAGACAAAAATTTTAAAAATTGTTTTTTTGTTATGAGTACCGTATATACTTTTAGTGCATTAAGTAAAAAGCTGCTAATTTGAAATTACAAACAGACACTTCAATTTTATTTATTTGTATAGATATGATTAAAATACTATGATCAAGAAGAGAAAATTAGGGACTCATATTTTAATTTTAAAATTTAAACAGAGATACAGATATTTTTGCCTGAAAATTTCCAAAATTAGACCCTGACCTCCTTGGTGTCATCAGCTCAATATTCTTAGAAATCAGCAGACGGCTTTTCAACACTTTTTGAGTGGCCACATCATGTCCCTTACTTTTCAACATGGCCGGAATGTCTTTCCAGAATATCATTGGTGTAAGGCAGATCAGACCTCTCCCGGTCTTAGTTACTTAAATTTTACTGATGACAAAGTCTTAAGAAATTCTATTTTGTTTTTAGATTTTTTAGTGACTTTTGGTTATATGGAGATGGGGTGTAGCTAGCTACACTATCTCGGATAAGAAGCAACTACAAAATTAGACTCCAAGTTGATTTTTTAGTGTAATACTTACTTGAATATAGCGAATTAAATGGGCTGGCCACGTTGTCAGAATGGACGAAGACCACACCACAAAAAAAGTCTTCAATGCCCAACCAATTGACACACGGAAAAAAGGCAGGGCAAATCTAAGATGAATTGGAAGATCTCCTAGCTTTGAGAGCTAAAATTGGAGAACATTAGCAGGAAGAAGGCTGACCTGGAAAAGGCCAAGACCCACCCTGGGCTGTCGAGCCACTGGGGAAGGAAGGAAGGACTTACTTGAATCTATAGCTACCGCACGGCAGCTTGACATAAGATTGCAAGCCACGGGTTTCAAATTCGCGGCCCGCAACCAGGGACGTTTTAAGGCAACTGGGCCCGGGTCCAGGATCTCGCCCTCTGTGGGAGACTCGTTTCGTTCTTGACTCAGTCTTAATAAGATCATGATCCGGATAATTTTAATGGTTAAATATTATTCTTGTACATATTCACCAAAAAAAACAGAATTTTTCAACCTGTATGTCAACTAGTAAAAGTGGCAAGACTGTATTATTATGTCACCGTATTATCATTAAATTCATTTTGTCGAAATGCGGCTGTCAAGACAGTTTATATCTAGGTTTGTGAATCGTTCACATTTATTTGCTTCAAACTACCTTTTGTACGAGTATTTGATAATTCATACTATATATTATATATTTTTAAAAATCACAAGTAGGGCCTACTTTTGTATAGGGGCCCAGGGCCTCAGAAAATCGTAAGAAATCTCTGGGTTCAGGACCTCAAAAAGTCTTAAGTTGTCCCTGCCCGCAACGTAAATGTTTGGGGCTAGGCAAACAATAATATGCAATAAAATAACAAACTGATGGAAATAAATAAGAAAAGTAGAATTTGCTAAACGTTTTTTTATACTCATTTTTTGCTCTTATTAAACAAAATACGTACAATTGCTTCGAATAGATTATATTTTTTTGGGCATTAAAAACATGCGGCCCTCAATTTAATATAAAATAGAACTTGCGACCTGTAATATCATATGAGTTTGACGTGCCGGTTGTAAGCTATATGGTCGGTGAGTTAATCTTGGGCTAGGATCTTGTTTTCATTAATACGTTGTGTGGAATAATGGGTGCTTATTTTTGTTACATCGAAATGGATTTCAAAATCCTCACGCTGTATGGTGCAGAAATTAGGTGTAAGGGTTTTAAACTCGGGTATGATTCTCACGATTTGGTAATCATCTCATAATAGTTTGCGCACTTTTATCATTACTTTAAAAATGTTTTGATTCTACCAAAATAAATTTGTTTCCTTACTATTTGGTGTGATGAATGATGATGTGGATAGATTTCATGATTATTATTGCACGTATTCCATGTGATAATACGTCGAAACAGGAAAATATCGAAGCAAAAGGTCATTTGGAAAAAAAATAGTTTGGTTATTTCAGCAGTATTTAAGGTCAAGACAACAGAATTTCAACGGAATGACATCTCATTATAATTTAAATGATGCATTGTGATAGACGATTTCTGTTGGAAATGTGGGTGGTCGATCCTTACATGATTAGTGGCCTACATGTTGTGAAAACAAACAAGAGGCTTGAAAATTCGTCATGTGATTATTTAAAGAACAATCAAGATCAAGAGATAGTTTTTTCAGGATTGCCTTTCTGAAATTTTTTCATAGCTGGAAATTAAAATACTATTTTTTCTCTTTAATAATGGATAGGTACATATTTTCATTATTTACTGCAGGAGGTTAATACTCATGTTAAAAATTAATGACAATTCAACCTTTTGTTTTTGAAATTTGAGTTGCTTTTGTAATGGATATCAGCTTAATTACATTCTTCACCTTGGAGAGGGATTTACAGGAAAGTAGTACCTTAATACAGCGGTTGTTAAGCTTTAGTATGTCGTGGGTTCCCTTTATGTATCAGCCTGGCATCGCGGACCCCCAAGAATTTGAACACCCCTTCCTGACTCCCAACACTGGCTGAGTAATTTAAAGGTTCTTCAATAATCCTAAGACTGCCTTGCTACTTATGTAGACTTTTTTAACACTTCTTTTTTTTCCTTTAAGAAAACACTAAACATATAATTAAAAAAAAATTACGTTGCACTAATATTTCTGTAGTTGCAAGCAATACAAAAAAATTACGTTGCACTAATGTTTCTGTAGTTGCAAGCAATAAAAAAATTACGTTGCACTAATGTATCTGTAGTTGCAAGCAATAAAAAAAATTACGTTGCACTAATGTATCTGTAGTTGCAAGCAATAAAAAAATTACGTTGCACTAATGTTTCTGTAGTTGCAAGCAATAAAAAAAAATTACGTTGTACTAATGTTTCTGTAGTTGCAAGCAATAAAAAAATTACGTTGCACTAATGTATCTGTAGTTGCAAACAATAAAAAAACTGAATTATAATATTTTTGATAGAAATACATATCCTAATAGAATTTTTTCATTCTGGGCAGTTTAGTGATCCAGTATAACTTCAATTATATAATCCATGCTAAAACCCCAATTCATCGTCCCTTGGTGATAATTATTCACGTCAGAAAATTGTTGTAACCCTCCCCCCTTGTTTTTGTTTCAAGTGTTTACACTTATTAGATGTGATGTACTCTTTGAAGCGAGGGGCTGGTTCTATATCCAGTTTTGAACCAATTAACAAATGATTATAAAATTTAAAGCTTGTTTGTTTACTTAAATGGAAGTTATTATTTGATCTGAATTAAGGAGGTAGGTTCACGAAACAGGATCTGTATCTCAGTAATGTTAAAAATAGGTATTTTTAAGGAACGTATATAAACATTCTATTGAATAAAAATCTCCAATTTTTTTACTGAATATTCTTTGAACCACAATACATACTTTAATCCGATCTTTATGGATAGGATGTCAAGAGAGAGAGTTATTAAAAAAAAAATTTTTTTTTTGCACAAATCTGTTTTTTCCCTTCAAAACAGTTAAATTTCATGATCTTTAATGCTATAAACTAAGTCAGAATTTTTTTTTTGAAAAAATTCTTCGATTCAAGTATGTATTAGAGTGTAATTATTAATTATGCAGAATTATAAGCTGTTAAATGCAGTAATTTAGGAACAAATGTTCCTTATATGGAAAAATACAGGCCAATACACATCTCTAAAAATACAGGCCATATACACATCTCTAACAAATCACGCTTAATTGAGAGAAATAAAAGCAAGAAAATGTTTCTTTCTTCAAATGTATCACATTTATTGCTAAAAATATAGTTTAAAAATAAAATAGTGAAGTATAACTTGATAATTATGTATTATTGTGATCAAGATATTTTAAACTTGTAATTAAATTGATAGTATTTTAAGGACATTTTTTTACAATAGTTGATTATCTCAATCCTTCTTCAACAAATAAATGGGGATCAAATTCATTTTATATGACTTTTTAGGTATCATAAGATTTGTTCTGAGTTTAATTTGAACATTCCTTTTTGTTAAAAAATACAAGTAAAAAATAAAAACAATAAAACATAAATAAGCCTTTATAATATATTTCAAACCCCTTAATCTTCTAAATGTGAGGCATCGTCATTTTATATAAATACAATTTTTATTCAAAGATTTAGTATTTGAGTTACATATTTCGGCAGAGGAGGAATTGGTATATCTTATATATGATTTTTATTCGCAGTTTGTATTATATTTGCATACATTGAAGAAGATCATGAGAGTTCAATGACTTGAACTGTTGCTGATGAAATTGCCGATCCGACGGCATTTTCTGCTCTGCAGGTGTAAGTTCCAATCTCCTGACTGGTAAGTCTCAAGAAAAGTAGCCAACTTGTTGTTTCATCAATATTTGGTCCATTTCGAGCCTGAATTACTATCCGAGTGTTGTTTCCTGAAGATTAAAAAAAAAATAATAATAAAATAAAAAATAAATTAATCACATGCAACTAATAATTTACTAAGAATCAAAACAAATTTATTTTTTCGTGTTATGACTGCTTTTTTAAATTATCTCATTACTCTCTCTCTTAATATATATATGTAACTAAATAATATATATTTTATATATTTTTAAATTTTTAATTGTATTTAATCGGTTAAAATTACAAGTGTAACACACGGTATAGTTCCAAGACCGAAATGTAGGTGCCGCCATTACAATATGGGCTTGGACCGGAAGTGTGACTGTACGAAACAGTGTAGTACCGTCAGAGAGAGTTTGGATCTGGACAAGCGTGCGTTCTCCATTTCGATGTCCAATCCTGGACTATGTAAACTTTACTTATTTTCACTTATTTTCTCTAAATGTTTGCCTTGTAATTGTCTAAGTGTCTGTTCTTTGTAACTGTGCTATCTTATGTCATTAAATATATTAATTTACCCCGAGATTCTATTAATTACTTTTGGTTACCCCAAGTAATGACGTAAGCGGCAGTTACACAAGGGAAAAACTCAGAAATTATAAAAATAATAGTTTCATTCAGTTATATGAGTTATGAGCAAGTACATTTTTTGAATGACCATATTAATCTCAACTTTTAATTTGTTGCATTGTAGGGCACACACAGGGAAAAGAGCAATGTCCAATAAATTTTTGGTTTGATGTGCTAAATAATGCATAACTTTGCTCCTTTTTTCTTACGTAGGGCTGAACACATTCCAGTGACAAAAGAAATGAAAAGAAAGGAAAAAACCGAATTATAGTGTAACAACCTTTCCAATTTTATTCTAGATGAAAAGCAGATTCTTTAATGTAGCAGTTAAAAATTTTTTTCATACAAAGATTTTGACTGGTCAAAATATGAATGTACATATCTATGTAATTCTATATTCCAATAGAAACTTATATTTTCATTCTTTAAATTAAAAAAAAGGGGAATAAATTTGCTGAATATACAATGATTATTGAGTGATTCATTGGTTAGAAAGAAGTAAAAAAGATGTCATAAAATGAAAAGTAAGGATAAATTAAAAAAAAAAAAATTTTAAAACCCCCCTATTTTATAAAAAAAAGAATAATTTAAATAAGTAGAAAACAAAAGAATTCTTTAAATAAATAATAATAAGAGAATTTTTTAAATAAATAGTATAATTAAAGAGAATTATTTAAATAAAAGGTGAAAATAGTTTAAAAAAATAAGTACAGATGACAGCACGATACATGTTACAAATCCAATGTACGTTATTTTTCTGACAAACTCAATTTTTTTTAATAAATTAAAAGAAATAAATATTAATTTTCACAGTTGACGTTATTATTCATTTTCAAACAAAAGTTTTATGTTACAAAGCATTTTGTTAGCGAATGAGATTTAGATATTTTTAAAATTAACACGATTTCACAAGATTTATTTGCATTTAAAATACTAGATGGCGCCACGAAAGCAGTTGTATGTGATTGTGTGTGAGCGTGCAGTTCTCGCATACTGCCTAGCAAATTATTATGAACTTGATGCTTTCCTAAATACTTTTTTCACTTATAAATTCAGATGATATCACTTTCAAATAAGTAAATTCGTAAGTTTTTAAGAAAGCAATTAAGTATTATTTTGTGCATGTGGTGTGTAATTCATCAACAAATAAACAATCTTAAAATACAGAAATTTGTGGTAGAATGTTTTTTTGTGACTGTATTTTCATAATAAAAATAGCCACGTTTTTTAATATCATATTAGTTATTTTTTATGCACATAAAACATTTAATAAATCTTTGATGTATAAAAAGTATACATGTTTTAATTGCTTTGAAAAAAAGTATATTATGGCTGTATTAGTTCGTGGTTGACTGGACTGGAAATCACTGGGCCTTGCCGACGTAAAGCAATAATTATTATTGTAAGTAAAGTTCATTATATCTTTTATATTACACAGTTACCCATAAATAAAACAAAGACGTTTTTAAATGAAAATATATGAATTACATATATTTTAAAAGAATATTGAAATTTCATTATATTTTATGAATGAATAATCTCTATTCACAGCTTGTGTTTTCCTGTAAAGTTCTCTTCTCTGAATAATAATAAATAAATGAAAACAAATCAGAAATAACACGGAAAGAATCAGTGACTCTACATCAATTAAGACTGAACTGAGTCCTTAATATGTAGGAAAAACTGCTTTAAATTTAAAACGAAAAAAAAAAAAAAAAAAAGAAGAAGAAGAAATAATAATAATAATAATAAACTGAGGAAAATCACTAAAAGGAAACTGCTCATTGGGAATACCTAGTGGTTAAATATTTTAAATATGATCAAATTTGGTGATAATTTTAAAGAAAGTCAGTTTTCAAAAAATTGATTTTGTGTTTTTGATTTTTTTAAAGCTTTTTAACTCACGCACTTTTCTTAAGCGATGTAACACGTTTGTTGATACATAAATTAGAAATGTATTAAAAGGGCTTTTGAATAATATTCTACTGGCATGCCACGCTCATTTTGGTATATAAAAATGTAAACATTGACCTTTTAAGTCTGGTATATATATATCTGCAGAGCCTCAAACTGTTTCAATTATTTTTGTGCTAATAGCTACAATGTGTAACTGCAAGTATAACTACAAAGTTTATACCTACCTATTTTCAGAGCGAAATCTTAGTTCCTTGCTGAACTTTCGATTGTCATTTGAGTCTTTAAGTGTTTCTTAAATTCAAATTTATTTAATGTATGTTGAACATTTTGCTTGGATTAAATATTTTTAGCACTTTTTAACACACCCAGGATCAAGCAAAATTTTCAAGAAACATGGATGTATCTTTTTTAGTGGTAAAATTAGTTTTGGTAGTAATGATACATCAAATGGCAATCCTAGCTACTCCAATATTGAAATTTATTTTATTTTAAGAATAATGAGCAAAAAAGAAAAGAAAAATTAAAAAGTTTTTATTATACGTTGAAAATAAAGGCATTCTTAATTTCCTAATATAAATATATTTAAATTCCTATCCAAGAATGATGTACGTGTAAAATGCGTGATAGTTTGGAATGGACTTTCAAGTTCTGAAAATAGATCTGGACTAGCTATTAATTTAATATTGAAGTGCTGTGTTTGTAGTTATACAATCTGGAATTTTTTCTTCTTTAGATTATCATAAAAGAACGCAGACAGTAACATTTGATACTAGATACATATATACTGTATCCAACACACACACACACACACACACACACACACACACACACACACACCACACACACACACACACCACACACACACACACACACACACACACACACACACACACACACACACACACACACACACACACACACACACACACACACACACACACACACACACCACACACACACACACACACACACACACACACACACACACACACACACACACTATATGTTTATGAAAAACTTAAGATGCGTAATAAAATTTGAAATTGTAATGTAAATATCACAATAGCTGCACTTTTCCCCCTCTTTGAAGATATTTTCTTTTCTAAGCGACACCAAAGCACGGATATTGGTACTCCGTGTAATATTTTAGACATGTTCATCACACACAAACTGTATTGTTCATTTAATTAATATTTTACTTGTACGAATTCACTGGATTTTTACTAACAGAAAGGTAAATGTAAAAATTAATTTACTGCTTACTTAAGATGATTATTCAACTCGAAGGAATCAACAAATTCTCTCTAATTCTCGATGCTTATGTGTTTAACTACGCTTTCCGAATAAAAAAATTTAACGTGTTCCACTTTAGCTCTAGTATTCCTATGTTACGCATCGTATTTCAATGACAGAATTCCTCTCTTTAACAGGACATTTTGATTTATTTTCCTGCGTAACGGCAATTTTTATGTTTCGCTGAATTCACTGAGTAAAATGGTTCAATACCGTGCCCCATTTTGCTCTTCTGCTCTACATTTGGAACTATCAGTTAATCATTGTCGTTGTTGGTTTTTTTAAAGAGAAAAATATACTATGAAAACGTAGGCCAATTTGTGCTACAATTAAAACATTGGAGAATTTGTGAAAAACGTATATATTCAGTCATATGTACTTGAAAAGTTAATGAAAATAGGCGAAACTTACTTAAAAATTTTTTTTTTCTGTTTAAAGAGTTCTTTTGTTACCAGGATGAATTTATTGGGTGGAAAAGCATATTCTTGATCCCTAAAGATGCGGTATACTTTATATAGGGGTCTTCAACCTTTCACGTAGGTGGGTCAAATTAATAGATTTACAATGATCCGTGGGCCACATCAATAAATTTACAGTGACCCGCGGGCCACACGAATGTAAAAAAAAATATTGGAGTTAGGAATTTATACATAAAAAAATTGAGGTTTATTTTACAAGACTGTAATGGACTCTAAGGAGAGAGAATACATGTTGTTTACAGATTTGTATCGTATTTATATCGTTTTCCAAAATATTAAATGAAAGCCGAATTAAAATACTTTGTAAACCTGTTAAAGATAAGAGTCCACCTTTTTTTCTGAAACTCTCTGAGATTTTATGCTTTGTCAGATTTTATATTTAAAATTATTTAAAATACAATTGAAATTTATGAAAAATTCGTCATTTTCAGCAAATTTTATCCCAAATGGAAGTCAAACACACCAGCGAAATGTTTAAGTATAAAGAGTAACAGAAAAAATAAAGTTTTTTGAGACAAAAAGCAGACAAGGAAATGTTTTTTTTAAAATTGCGTCAAATTTCAATGAAGACCACTAAAATGCCTTCAGCGGGTCATTCGATGCCCGAGGGCCTCAGGTTAAAAATCACTACTTTATATATAAGACCGTCTGAATATATATTTATTTCTATTTAAGGAGAACAATTTAATTATAGAGGAGTTTAATCTACTTTTTTCTAAGCTGTAATAAAAATTGTACCTTGTGGATTTTTTTGTGCAAGCCCTTTCTAATATTTTTAGCAGAAGAGTATGAAATATATTTATAAACTTACTATAATGGTTATTTTCGCGGTAATTGCTTTTGCAAATCTCAGTTATCCTTAAATTTTGCAATATTATGTTTAAAATTGAGTGGTTTTAATAACTTTATTTAGCTTTTTGTTCGTTTTATTATTTAGTATTAGGCATTTTAGTACTTTAGTATTTATTTATTACTTTGTTTATAATTATTATTTATATTTATTTAGTATTTTAGTATTTAAACATTTAATATAATAGTAATAAAAATATGCATGGGATTCAGAACAGTTTTATTCAATTTATGAAAAATATGATTTGTATATTTTCCTTCAAAAACGAAAAAATACTCGTATATAGGTAGTTACTTTTACTTCTTTATTTCACATGTTGAAATATTTCGTAATATAATGTTTAAATTCAGGCTCTTTAGCATGTTGAATTTTAAAAGAAATTACAAAAGAATAAAACTACGCAATATATATGTAAAAACTGTGCTGATTTTTGGTGCCTTTTTTTCCAGATCTAATAATAAGGAATGAATTGAAATTGGCTAATGAGAAGATAAAATTGGGTGATAAGGCTCTATATTTTTCAAACTACACTGCTGGCCACCGTCAATGCAACACCCTGAAGGAAGCACGCAAATAACATGAAATTTACAACATGCATTAGCGGAGGTGAGATATGCAAATTATTAGAATTTCAGCGCAGACGCACATCAGGCACGCCTGTGGCGCCACCTCAAAGCGGTATTTAAGGCTTGGAGATTTCGACGATTTCAAGTTCGGCAATTGTGTTTTTCTTGTGGTTTTTTCAAAAAACGATAAGTTATATCTCGTAGAAAACAGCGATCAGCTTTTGATCAAGTATCCGAGTTCGACAGAGTAAGGACAGTGGCCTACCGAGATTGTGGATTATCTTTCGTGTTGGACGAAACCAAACAACTGTAATGCGGATATGTGACCGTTGGATTCAGGAGGGTACGACGGACCGACGTGGTCGATCGCATCCATCTCAGTGCTCCACTTCACGTGAGGACAGGCAAATGTGCGCATGGCAGTGACGGATCGCTCAGTCACATCACGAACCATAGCACAGCACATTGACTCTGTAACGCATCATTCAGTGTCTGCGCGTACCATTCGACGCCGTTGTTTACAGCAGAGTGGTCCGTCCACGAGATTTCCATTGCTTGGTCTACCCTTGACGCAGAACCACAGACGTCTCCGCCGCGAATGGTGCGATGAAAGAAGGATGTGGGGGCAGAATGGAATGAAGTTGTCTTTACTGACGAGTCACGCATCTGTCTGCAACACCACGATGGTCGGATTCAAGTCTGGAGACACCGTGGAGAGAGGATGCTGAACAGCTGCGTTATGCACCGCCACACTCGTCCTGCACAGGGTATTATGGTATGGGGTGGTATTGGTCTCTCGCACTCCTATAGTACGCATTGCCGGTACTTTAAACAGCCAGCGCTACATCTCCGAGGTGTTGGAGCCAGTTGTCCTTCCTTACCTTTAGGGCTTGATCACAGCCATATTTTAACAGGATAATGCGCGACCACACATGGCACGCATTGTCCAAAGGTTCTTCGTCAATCACCAGATTGAATTGCTTCCCTGGCCGGCTCGCTCTCCTGATCTTTCGCCGTTAGAAAACATGTGGTCTATGGTTGCTCAATGATTGACCCAGATTACACCCCAGCTGCCACACCAGATCAACTTTGGCAACGTTTGGAAGCTGCTTGGTCTGCTGTACCCCAAGAACACATCCAAAGTCTCTTTGAATCAATGCCGAGGCGTGTGGCAGCGGTGATCTCCAACAATGGCGGCTACTCTGGCTACTGATTCTGGCAGGAACCACACTTCACAGAAGTCTATAAATTTAATTATTTGATACTTGGTCAACATGTTATCTACATAATAAATTTTGTTGTGCTATCTCTTGTCTTTCTTAGTGTTGCATTTATGGTGGCCTGCAGTGTAATAATAAACGTGTTGTGCTTTTGAATAAATAAATAAAATTTTACCTGGAAGTTTGGCGAATGTATGTCCTTTGTTAAACTCCCAGCTAATTCTAGCGACAGGCCAAGCTTTAACTTCGCATGACATAATTGCATATCTCCCACTTATATTTCTGACGTTTTCAGGCCATTGTACAATACGTGGAGCTGAAATAAAATACATCCTTTTTATCATAACTGAATTTAATCAACAGGTATTTGCTCTATCAATGTAAATTTAACTGATTATTTGATAAACATGAAACTGATATTAAATTTTTTGTTCATTTCACACACACATGTCGCACTTCATTATTTATAAATATACACTTAGTAAATCTGTGTTTAGATAATCAATGATGAAAAATGTGATATTTTTAATAATTTAATTGAAGGAAAAAATTTCTTGAAACAGAATTTAATTGTTATTATAAAAATAATTATCTGCATAAGAGTGTGACAGGTTTTATCAATGATTCTTCAACTAATCTTCTTGGGGAAATTACTCTTTAACTGTAGTTTGAGTTTAAAACCATTTTCCGTAGAGATGATTTGATTTTATGCTAATGTAAATGATATTTAAACCCTGGCAAGGGATGTGTTAAAATTAACCATGGTAAATTAATCAAGGATCGTTAATCGTGAGCAGAGAGTCATTAATATTGATAGTGAGACGTTCGTTCTCAAGTTATCGTTCGAGCTCCAACTGCCGTTTGGAGAAGAGGAAATAATAAAGAAGCTGAATTGAAAAAGATACTATAGCAGAGTTTAGGAAAAAGCTGACAAGTGATCTACAAGCGGATCAAGAGATAAGTGTATCTTTTTTGATCTTATAAGCTTAGAATAGGATTGCTCCTAAGTTTATTAAATTGGAAATCATAAATTGATTAATCTGAAATAAAAGTATTATTCAATTCCTAGTATCAGTTCACAATCTCTCTATATCATGTTCGCATTTTCAATCCTTAATAAAATATATTTTAAAGCGTTCACTTAAGTTGAAATTTTATATACGCGATTATCTTGGTTGACAATACGGAAATTTAATTATAATTAATAAAAATTAATTGATTAAAACTAATTATTCAAAAAATAACAGATAAAACCACGTTGGCATTATTTTTGGCAATTTGTGTCACAATTTTAAAAGGTTTTTTCTCACATTTTAAAGCGCTCGTTTGAGCTGAAATTTTCTATACATGATTGTTTTGGGGGACAACACGATATAATTTAATTATAATTTATTAAAATTAGTTGACTGAAACTAATTATTTAAAGAATTACAGATACAGTCACGTTGGCTTCATTTTTAGAGACTTGGATCAAAACTTTAAAATAAATTTTTTCTCACGTTTTAAAGCATTCAGTTGAACTGAAATTTTATATACACGATTGTTTTGGAGGACAATACGATAATTTAATGATAATTAATTAAAATTAAGTGCCACTTGATATTGTGATTCTGTCATATGCATATACATATTTATATTAATTGTCATTATTTGATAAAAAGTAACTAAAATAAAAATTTTTTTTCTAAGTAGGAATTAACTTAAAATTTCTTTTTATATTACTTGTTTTTATAACATTGTCTGTTTTTTTAATTGCCCCAACAATACCTTCAACCTCCGGATTCCGACAAGTGTACTTATATTATAAGAAAAATCTGAACTTAATAGACTTTCTTTTGGAAGAGGAAGAATGACAAATTGTTGTTTATCAAATCTACTCAGTAGTCAGTTTACATCAGTGGTCTTCAAACTGTATTCCACGGAACCCTAGGGTTCTACAAGGAATATATAGGGGTTCCACGAGTCACAACAAAAAAATCAAGAAGAAATAAATATGTATGCAAAATGGATTCACCTTCTCTATAAAGTTTGTATGGTTACAAGTGTCTTAAGTTCATCCCCGCTCTCGTTAGTTAAACTGAGAATTTTATTTATATGTAATAACTTTATTTTGTAACGCTTTTAAACTTTTATAATAATATAATAAAAAATACTAAAATGTTTTATTTATATATATACTTCCTACTATATATTGCAAATATTCTATTGTTTACTATCTCGGGTTCCACGAGATAATTTTATACTCATTAGTTAGCACAATGTCTTGTAAAACTAAATAGTTTTCTGATGGAAAATGAGACCTTTTTTACATTTGTGGAAAACAACACCTACAATAAAGGAAAAGAAACAACAAATAAACAGATTTGATGTTAAAAATCTAAATTTAAGCAAAAACAGCTTCTAAATTTTAGGTTGCAAATTTATGCAAAATACACAGAATTTCTCTCACAGCTATAAACATTTTATGCCATTCAGAACATTGTGTTTAAGGGAAATATATTTCTCAACGTCAGTGGCTACAGAAACAAAGTATAAAAACAAAATTAAACTCAGAATATTAATGCGATTGCATTTAATCTCAATAGACCTAGACTTCGACAGTTTGTGTAAAAAATACTAGCATATCTCCGAGTTACTAAATATAATGCATGGGTAGATGACACTTGAATCAAAAATTAATATTATTAATGATGAAATTATATTTAAAAAATTAGATTAGTTTTTAATAGTAAATGCAATAACTTTTTTTAATTGCCTTTACATAAAGTGCTTATAACATGTTGGTCTACTTTAAGTATTATTTTGAGATATATTCTTCTAAGTATATATATATGTGGAATGGGGTTCCACGAAAGCACTTTCTAGTTCTAGTTCTAGTTTCTCCTTCAAGTTTTTGGGGTTCCGTGAGTTGAAAAAGTTTGAAGACCACTGATTTACACGAAGCTTGAGTCAATATATCTCACTTCGAAACTAGATGAGTTAACTTAATCCATTGATCCACGGATACCTAATTTGATGATAAATATCTATTCAGGTCAGATATAAGGACCACTGTACCAGATTTTACCTTACACACATTGAACAAATAAAGGACAGATTATAGAGGCCATAGAGGACTTTAATCTTTTATTGTCTATATTATGTAGTTTTAGATTAGACTCTCTCTCTCCAATATTTAAAATCGTTAGACTTTATAGATATCCAGTTTAACAGACATGGCAACCTAGTTTCGTTCTTATTTTATACCACCCTGTAAGAGAACTAACATAACTCTTTCTTTATATATTTCTTATTTCTCTAGTCTTGTCTGAATAGAGCTCATGCACGCAATGTTCGCATTTAGAAAAGAAGAAAAAAATATAGAAAGGAAAGGAGAAAAAAAAAATGTTTTGAATTTCGGAAGGAACCTGGACTTTACCACCCTTTCATTAGTTAAAGTCCATTTAAAATTCTAGAAGAAATGTATTATTTTAACCTTTTTTTTCGGTAATTTACTAAGAAAGAAATGTCATGGTCTTTGTGATGAGAATATTAAATGTCAAACTATACTGTGCATGATTCTAAATATTATAATGAAAAGAATAGTTTTTTTTCAGTCTTTTTTTCAGCTACATTTCGTGCTTAATATCACATAAATTATTATTTTATGAACTGTTAATTATTTTTTGTGTCTGCCGGAAATTTAAGAAAAGGCATGACTGAATGACAATTAAAAACATTTGAAACGTTATATTACAATTTACGACTAATGCATTTGTGTATTAATAATGTATCTTTCTACCGGTTTTTTATACGCTGATGTACTTTTCATTCTTTCTGAAGTATATTATTACTCGAAGCTCATTTAAAAAATAAGATTATTAATTAAAGTAGTGTAGGACATAAATGCTTCCTTAAGCCAAGGTAATTAAAGAGATTCGAAGTTTACAAACTAAACAATTTTCCAAGTGTTTTGTTTTTGGAATCGATAACTGCATATGGTTTCACATAAAAAAAGTAGTAAAATCTCGATGATACATTACGAAATGTACAAATTTTAAATATACATGTATTTTTTTAAGAGTCTTATTTTGGAAAGAAAGCAAATATATTAAATGTGGATGAAAATAAATAGAACCAATTTATTTCTTTAAATTTTTTCAATAATTAAGCTCCCTTTTTCGAGCAGAATAAACAAATATATCTTTAATTGCTATTTTTGCATATTATTGAGGAAGCACTAGTATTAAATTAAGGCACGTAAAGCTGCCAGCTGTCACTTGCCCACTCCACTATTTTATGATGTTGTATGATTATATACTATATATACGAGGGGTGAGTGATAAGTATGATCTCCAATAGTATAAAATAAGTTTCCGACTAGGTAAAATAATAACAGAAGTATCAGAATGAAGGAAATTTGTTACTCTTGCATATTGTAAACTCATTTCTCAACATAGTCTCCGCTAATTGCCACACATTTAATCAATCGTTCTATCCATTTTTTCATTCCGTCCATGAAGAAAGATTCCGGAGGAATTGCGAATCCTTTTGCACACGGCTGTCTGATCTTTGTCATCCTGGATTCATCATTAGGACCCAGAAAGCATGAGGCAATCCGTGGAATATTGTCATCCTGGTTCTCCAAGTCTTAAGAAATTCAAAACTTTAATGTCAGCAGCAAAAGTCATGCTCACCATCTTTTGGTATGGAAGTGGTGTGCTCTACACGGAATTCCTGGCTGAAGAATTGATGATTAATTCCGACAGGTACTGAGCAACATTACGAACATTCAAGCAACGCATCCACAGAATCAGAACGGAACATCACGACAATTCAAGACCGCATTTCAGTGCACAAACATAGGACGTTTTGGGAAAACTGAAATTCACAGTGGTTCCACAACCTCTTTACAACCCAGATTTGACACCGTCGGACTTTTGGTTGCTCCCAAAATTGAAGGGGAAGTTGAAAAGCCAACGATTTTTCAACGGATGCCGAAGTTCAGGTAGCTGTACGCAAGTGGATACGCAGGCAACCAGAATCGTTCTTCATGGACGGAATGAAAAAATGGATAAAACGATTGAACAAATGTGTAGCTGTTAGTGGTGACTATGTTGGGAAATGAGTTTACAATGTGAAAGAGTAATAAATTTCCTTCATTCTGATAACTCTGTTCTTATTTTACCTCGTTGGAAACTTATTTTATACTATTGGAGATCTTACTTATCAATCACCCCTCTTAAATTATTGTTATCTAAGTTCTAGCATTAAGTGTTCGACTGTATTGAAAAACATTCTTATAGCCTTCCCTCTTGATTTAAAAACGAATATGAATGAATTTCTATAACGGAATTTTATATTATTTTATAATGGAGCCAAATTTTAAGTCTAAAAGTCTATTAATTCAAAAGCGGGATTTTTTTTAACTATTTGCTCTGTAGAACCCCTTGGGAATCCAATTCCGTAAAACCCGTCCTTAGCGAATGCAACTCAAAAAATGAAACCTGCACACCAAATTTCATTACTGTGTAATGCCTGTCGGTTCCTACTTCCCTCTGAAACCCCTTGTCTACCCTCGGACCCGGCTAGGTGTGTGGGAGAAACTGAATAATTAGTAGACATGATTCGCTCTAATTATTTTATTGTAACCAAAATATCAAGCAGACACAATAACAATCTAATTAAGATAAGAGATCAGATAGCAGAGCGCGGAGGTGAGACTCAATAGTCTGGGGATAATAATACGGACCCTCAACTGATTCCACGGTAACCTAAACAAGCTCAATATCATCTACATCACGAACTAACAAGCTAAACTTCTATTTAAATAAGGATCAAGATACCTGTACTTTTATGAAGTCAAGTCCTACACTTGAGTCCTTGAAGGCGATCCTTATCCGGATTTAATCACCGTCAATTGATCCTCTCTCACAACTCTTCAATTGATAAACTCCGATTGCACTTAATCATTTCACAATCCTTCACTCTCCAAATAACCAACTAACTCCTAAAACTCGCGAATACAGAATTTATATAATATACTTAATTTGCATAATCACGCTTTCTTCACTCGGTGAAAGTTGGTTGAATTAAATATTTTTCTTAAAGTGTCCTGAAGGGTTTAGTAGAGCCGCGTATAGATCCGTCACAACTGTTGACCTAACAATTTGAAAACGAAAATTTTTTTTATCTACAACCCCTTCAGAGTCGATTTCCGTAAAACCTGTTCCTAGCGGATCTCTACTCAATAAAAGAAACATGCCTACTAATTTTAAAGTCTGTACGTATAATTGCCCCCAAACGAGATTTTTTTTTCTATAGGTATAATATTTTATCTTATTTAACCCCTGGCAACTTCCCATGGATGTCGATTTTCCCGAAACTCGTTCTTAGTGAATCAATACTCAACAAAAGAATAATGCATACTAAATTCCAAATCTGAGTATCTAACAGTTCCAAAACAGAAATATTTATTTATAACGCCCCTTAATCCACGCCAGCCCCCTAGGAGTCGACTTCTACAAAACCCATTTTTAGCCAATCTCTACTCAACAAAAGAAACATGCTTCCCAATGTTTAAGTCTGCAGGTTTAAGTATTCCAGATATCTTGTAAATGAGTCACTTTTCTCCTTTATATATATAGATAATTGACATTTAATCGAACATTATAACTCCACGTCAAAATTCAACCATGAAATGCTAAATAATTCCCTTTCATTTCATACATTATTCCATTAGTTAAAGATTTATATGCCACCATTACATGATGCTTCAGTAACCGTATGGTCATATAATCGAACACATGGTCGATATTGTTTCAATCACACGCAAGGAGAGGATTTGAATCATGGTATCACTAAAGAACCGACGTGTAGAGGGGCTGGTGCACGTTAAATCTGTCATGTCGGAATGTCATCATGTGGAAATTTGGAGACTGGGGTGCTACTTCTCAGGTGGCATCCTCTTCATGACCAGGATTAAAAATTGCCAGGTCTGTCGGTATTAGTCCTCGTGTAGCTTTGAAATGCGTCATCAAGGAACAAATCAAGTCGCCATTGCATGGTTTTAAATCTAGCTGAAAAGTAATTTTACTCACATACAAATTGCTGTATTTATTTTTCAAAAAAGCAAATAGTGTAAAAAAAAAGGCAAGTAACTAAATTCGTTAGCCAATTCACATTGGCAGAAAAATTTAGAGCGTCTTGTGCAGAGTTCCTATATTTTATTTAAAAAAAACATGGAATTTCACAAAATCTAATAATATTAAGTCATAGATATAGTACTGAAAGGGCATTTACAATAATTTGAAAATGAAAATAACCCTATAAGATAACTCAAAGCTGGCGTCTCTGAATTAAAATACTGTGTTGAGTGTTACTAAGAAGGTATTGCGTAGTGTTTTCTTCAATGAAATTTTTCATTTACAAATAATTCTTTTAACGTTTTATTTAATTTTACAAGCTCGTCTTCTAATTTCATTAGACGATAGTCAATGATACAAACGGGTAATGCAATAATAATGCAATAACGACGCAAAGAAAGTAGTTATTTTTGTCCAATATGCTCCAAAAACTAGCTTGTAATGCCTGTCGGTTCCTTCTTTCCTCTGAAACCCCTTGTCTACCCTCTGACCAAGCTAGGTGTGTGGGAGAAACTGAATAATTAGTAGACATGATTCACTCTAATTATTTTATTGTCACCAAAATATCAAGCAGACACAATAACAATCTAATTAAGATAACAGATAAGATAGCAGAGCGCGGAGGTGAGACTCAATAGCCTGGGGATAATAATACGGACCCTCAACTGATTCCACGGTAACCTAAACAAGCTCAATATCATCTACATCACGAACTAACAAGCTAAACTTCTATTTAAATAAGGATCACGATACCTGTGTTTTTATGAAGTCGAGTCCTACACTGGAGTCTTTGAATGTGATTCTTATCCGGATTTAATCACTGGCGATTGATCCACTCTCAGTAATCTTCAATTGATAAACTCTAAATGTACTTAATCATTTCACGATCCTTCCCTCTCCAACTAACTCCTGAAACTCGCGAATACAGAATTTATAGAAAAACTTAATTTGCCTAATCACGCTTTCCTCACTCGGTGAAAGTTGGTTGATAATATTGTTTCCCCTGAAGAATACCCAAGGGGTTAGTAGAGCAGCGTAGAGATCCGTCACCAGCTTTTTGCACTGATTTCAGCTTCAAAGCTTATCCTATACATCAGAGGTAGCTAATCTTTTTGGGAAAAGTGCCACTATCTGATAAAAAAAAAATTATGTGTGCCATTTCCAACTTTTCCAATTATTTAAAAAAAAAAAAAAAAAAAAAAAAAAAAAAAAAAGATGAAAAGGGGGGTGAAAAGATTGTCACTTATATATTAGCTTATTATGGGATTTTCACGCAATTAGCGCATGTTTTAATGCAAGTCTATGTAGTGGAAATTTGAATATAATATAATAAAAGTGACACAAATACTACTTAGGTTACATTGTTTATAAATTTTTTATAAGTTCAATTAGTTAAGTTAGGCATAAAATAAAAATAAGAAATTTAAGGGGGTCCGGCACTTCCAATAGGAGCCCATGTTAAATTACGTAAGTTTATGTACCTTTTTCTCAGAAACTACTTGCTTCTTATAGATGAAATTTTTACAGAAGGTTATATGTACTATCAATAAGACTTTAATGGAGGGTTTTGTCTTTTTACTAAAAATTAAAATAATTATGAATTTTTTTAAAAATGTCTAATTTTTTCTACCTAAAATTTAGTTTAAAAAGACGTTATCTAAAAATGTTTGCTAGTTATATCTTATCCCCTCCATGTAAATGTGTAAATATGTTGAAATTATACTAACTGAAAATTTGAGGACCCTACATTAATTAGTTTCTGAGAAAAAAGGTACATAAAGGGAAAAATATTGCATTTTGAGAAAACAGACTTTAAAGTAAAAATTTGTAATTTTTGACGATTTACCTTTTTTAATACTTCTCAGAAGCATAAGAAACATTTTCTTTGCACTCTGCTTCTACAAAAGACTCTTCTAATTTTCTTTTTTTCATTATTTTTAGCAATCTAGCCTTTTTTTGTATCTCAAAATGCTTTCGTTAAGCTACACGAATCCTACGTGCATCTAATTTTTTAAAGCAGGATACACAATTTAAACCTGGTTCAATACCACAATGTTTTAAAATGATTAATTTAGCTACATGACCCATATTGAATTGTGCAATTGCCATGTTTACCCCTAATTTTAGGGTTTTTAACTCCACAAATGTAGATTTGGGAATGACTGACCATATTGTATTATTAACTGACTCATTGGGGTTTTAAGTCTTCACATGTAAACATTTTTTTAATAACTTAGGGTCAGCTAAATCTCAAAAAATTGGCTTAATTTTATTATTAATTAATTAATTATTCATGAGGGAAGATGGCACATAAGTATGTTTTTTATGGTCATAATGCTTTTCGTTAAATTCAGCTTTTGCTCTCTGAAACTTGCACCATGAATTTGTACCCGAGGGAAACAATCCATGTTGAGGGCTCTCATTTGTAGACAAAAGATGGAAATAAATAGCCCAAACAGCAGTTTTCATGTTGTGTAAATCATTGATATTGTTTCTAATGGCCATACCATAATACCTCTGAATTTTTGAAATTAAAATGTTGGTGAGTCGGTTGCGTCCACTTAGGCTTCTTCCATCACTTAATTTTTTCCCTCTGTTTTTCCTTTTGAGATCCAAAAGACGGGTACCCATACGCTTTTGGATATGCCCAACGCACTCTAATTTTTCCACTTGAGTGTCATAAGGATTTAGGGCAAGTATTGATGAAAAACCTCTTGAATCTCCATCACCCAAATATTTTGTGTAACGAATGCCATAATGAGCTTCGGATCTTTCAAATATCGCCGTTACACCTTTCACTTCCATGCCTCCACTTGTTCCACTATAGTTGGCAATACATGATAGTTCATGGACAGAACTAAATGCAGTTTTGCACCGACAATGTTTCGAAAATACTTCAAAGTCAATAACTTTTCCAGTATCGACACTCGTAGCTGTAACAATACCATTGAGGGACTGGTATCCTCTTTTCTGCCATGAACCATCTAAGGCAACAGCAATGTCACGGCTACCTTCTATTCGTGCTGCCTCCTCAACAGAATTTCTCATTGATTTTTCACAGGTAAATTTAGAAGAGTCGAACAACAATTCTATATAAGTACGGAATTTTTCAGGTGGAGATGGCAAGTTCATAAGTTCACAGAATGTTTCTGCAGCTGAACGACCTCTTCCAATAGATCTGAAAGCAAATACTAATCTGATATTTGAGTGGAAAAGTTTATTTTTATTCTTCAATTTAGTTGACGTATGGAAACCATCCTTTTTTGCGCAAAAACTGCAACAAAGTTCCATTTAATACACAATTCCAACTCTTTTAGAAGCCTCCAATGAGATGGAATGGCCGCAGTTTTTACAAACAGCAAAGTTCAATAAAGCTTTATTCAATAAATTCAATTCTATTAAAGCATTTTTTTCATTACTTCCTTCCATATCTTCATATAAACTGTTGTATGAAATAAGTTTTCGTTTTGAAGCACTTTGAATAACAGTTTCTGTGCTGTATGATGTGATAGCTGGAACATTTTGAGCTTTCATTTTTTTAACGGCGACATTTTTGAGTTTTTTAAATATTTTTTTAAATCTCCCCATAATTTTTGTCGTTAATAAAATACTAATAAATAATTTAATGCAAAACGTAGATTAAACAGAAAAAATAATCTGGATAGATAAATTAGAATTCACAATTAGCCAGTTCAAGCAAGAATAATATCATTTAACAACACACCAAACGAAAAAAAAATAACTGTGTTGAGTTGTATTTTCCTTTATTCAAAGAAAAATCGTTTTATTTATGTGTAAAAAAAAGGTTATACTTATTGTAAACAAAACAAATCGCGCGGTCATCGAAAAATTAAGTATGATGAAAGACAGGTGCTCCTCGAGGAGCACCTGTCACGTTTCAATGAAAGTGGCTTCCTTTTAAAAAATAAATAAAAATACTTCTAATTATTGTATTTCTATATATCATATATCATTTTAAGTAGAAATGTTTGAACTTTTTAAAAATATAAAAAGTCAAAATCGATAATTTTTCAAAATTCATGTGCCGGACCCCCTTAAAACATTTCATTCTAAATAATTATTAAATCGTCAGTACACATAGTCTTACATAATATGGCTTTTGAAATCGCACTTTTATCCCCAAATCATGTATATTAGGATTAGCTCTTGATGATTCTAACAAAATTAAGTTGTGTTTTTCGTACATATTAGCTAGTTTTGAGAGATATTTCGTTTTTATGTTCATAATAGAAAACATTTATTCACAAACGTGCTGATCCAAATTTTTTTGAGGGAGGGGGGGGGGAAGAGGTTGGTTTGTGTGAAATAACCGCATTTGTAAAAATGTGAAAATTTTTCAATTATTATTATTTTTTCAATAAGTCTTCACGTGCCACTATTACAACTCAGCTGCCACTGTGGCACGCGTGCCGCGGGTTGGTTACCCCTGGCACATGGTCGCAATAATAAGAATATTTTCATTTCAAAACACTTCCACCCTCCTTATATATAAGTGTGTAATATAACTTAACTTAAAATTTACTTAAAATTCTTATCTTACATATTTTTATATAAATCATAATTACGAATACTATATTTCGAAACTCAAGTCTCATTTCATTTCGCATTAAATGATTAAAACCTGTATTTTGACAGATTTATTCATGATCGAACCTTGAATCTAATCACTAAATAACTTAAAAGTTTACACGTGCCTTACTGAGCGACTAAAACAATTCTTTAAAACGCTTACGTGATTTCTAAAAATAATTAATATTTCCCTTCATTTGAACTGATAATTATAACGTTCCTATTATATTTCCCCCTGTTTTCCCTTATTTTGAATGTAGAAATAAATAAATCTAGCTCTTTATTGCTCGAGTGGAGAGGATGCTGAATATCTCTCTTCTAATGTTAAAATTATCTCAATAAATCCAATGGTTCGATTTATAACCAAAATTTTCAATTGCAACGACTACATTTCAATTAACAAAATGAATACATGCTTGCATTATATATATATATATATATAACTACATGTTACCGTCAAAGAGTATAATTCAGTTATTTCATAGAATAACTAGGTATGAAATAATTAGACAAGTCAGTTAAAGTATATAATAGATGAAAAATTTCATACTTTACCTAGTTATTCTATAAAATAACTAATGATAGACCATTAAAGTGAAAAATAAACAACTTCAAAGTTATTTTATAAAGTAATTGATCATATATAGCTAAAATCTTTCCAAAAATACATTTTATCCCTATTGCGCATGATTAATTGAGAAATAATAAAGGAAAAATCAGATGATATTATTTATTATTGCTCATATTGCTAACAATAGTTAAACAGAAAGGGAAAAAAAGAATATGTTGCACAGAAATATTTATATTTAAATATTGTCAAAAAAATACATGTTATCAAGAAAAATTTTGCTTCATAAAATACTATATAAACTTTTTCAAATAAAAATGTAAGAGAATATTAATTTAAATTGTATGAAATACTTTTATTTTACTTTTCATTATTCATTAGAGCAAGGATTGCTGTGCTGACACTTTGAATTGCATTGCATATTATTTTTGAAGCAAGCACACTTTTTACTATTAAACATTTTTTTGCACGAGCACGAGCAATCCTTGTCCAGTGCCTTAACTTTGAACTGTTGCAACGGAAAGAAGCGTTGTGTCAATACTCTCTCGGACCTTCATCAACGGAAATTAATTCTCACTCACATATACTGAACTGAGATCTTGGTACAATTATTATATTTAAGCAATTCAAAACTGGCTAAAAGCAGCTAGAACCTGTTCAAAGAATTTTCGCGAGCCGTATTTCATGCTTTAACGATCAAGTAATAGTTAATCTATATAATACCTAGTTAAATAGTAAAATTCAATAATTTTATATACTTTAACTGACTTGTCTAGTTATTTCATGAAATATCTAGTTTTCTACAAAATAACGCATTTCGTACTTTAACGGTAACATATATACAATGTTATATATCCAAATCATCTGTTACTGTTGTGATATTAAATGTGCTTTATGAAAAATACTAAGCACAAGATTTTCATTCATTCTTTTTTATAATTCTTAAAGGAAATGGTTATAAACTTATTCCGTGACCAACTGCAATGAATCAAAACTTGTAGAGCAAACTACTAGATACCTCGGAGTTGGTAGTGAGTGGGTAATTATTTTATATACATAAACAATAAATAATTCCAATTAACTACCTGTATTATTTTAGTTCTTTGAAATCTACTTTTCCATTTTAGCTAAAATTCTCATGATGTCTCCCTGATAAAGATAACGTTGCACCTTATGGTCATTCAGATATCTCAATCTTGTAAACGTATTGACAATTCTATAGAATTGTCAGTACGTAACTTTTTATGAAAATGTTTTTACAAGAAGTACTATTCAGAAGATTGGCTTATATTCTATAAAGTATTAACCAATGCTTGATTTAAGCCTCATTTTCAAGAGAAGATTCGGGACTCTGCAAGAGGAAAGAATCAGAATTTCTTAATGGAAAGTTCCATTCCTTGTGACCTACCTAGATCTGTCGATGTGGCTAAAATTAAAATTACAACTAGATATGAATACATCACAAAATACCCTTATAGATTCAGTTTATCAGTTTTCCCAGGTTGCCCTTTATGCAATTCTACAGATATCTGCGGATCACTTGGTCTGTTGTTCCAAACTCGGTGAAGTTGCAGCAGGTATTGTTGTTAAAAGTAGCCCAGACGGTATAGTGGTTAGTGACGTTGGCTGCCGTAGAGCCTGGATTCGAATCCCGTATAATGCATGGATGTTTGTAAATGTATAGTATCTCTGTGTGGCATGGGGGGCATTTTAAGTATTCGTCGAGTCGAAAGCTCTCTTGACAGGTTGGGGTTTTATCCCTCACAGTTAGGGTGGAATGGAGCCAAAACGTACCTCTATGGTGCTCAAAACTACGGCTAAATACAGATGTAATCTAGCCCCTTGCTTGGATGAATTTTGTATCCCTCAATCTGACCTCGTCAATCGGATAGCATTAGAAATAACAATAATTATTGCAGATTTTATTGTGTTTCTAAATTGTATTGGGCTGCCGGATATAGACTGAGGGTGGTCATGCCTAAGTCTGGCGTCGGATAAAAAAATAAAACATTTATTATTTCGAATAAAAGTCTAGAAACTTGTTTTTCATTCTTTAAATTCCTTTAAATAAGTTGTTAAGATACCTAAGCCCCTAGTTAAATAGCAAGACAAGTAATTTAGAAGTACATATACTTTTTGAAATGAATAACTATGCGAATACTTACGTGTTTTACAAGGCTCAGAGGATACAGCTCTCAGACCATTTCTTCTACTGTATCTAGCTTCTGTTAGTTGACAAATGTTGTCGTACGTCTTTCCATCGCTTCCACACACAAATCTTACGAGGTCACATTCGCATATAGCATCTGGAGGATCATTGTCTTCCAAATCGTTCCTAACAATGCATTGTAAATTTTCCCCACAACGACCCAATCCTTCGAATGGCAAAGATTCATGTCCACATCGCTCGCCTTCCTTTTTCCCGCATTCATAACAACAATTACAAGAATCTTTTACGAGACCAGCTAAGCAATCCCTTGGTGGCTGACAAGAACTTTCATCACACTCGCCGCATTGAGTATTTTCTTGGCCCAAAATAGCATTTAACAGAAAGATACTTATCAGAAAGCACCAAGTGTAAGCAATCAAGGAGCGGTGCATCGCCATTCTAACGCAGCTGTCGAACGGTTGAAAGTTTTTGATTATTTCTATGAGAATCAAAATGAATAATAGAGTTTGAGGCCTTGTAGTTTATCAAAAAATCTAATCTATCCAATTTGAGAATGTTTACGTTTTTTCACTTCAGTTTTTTCCTCCCCTTTTTACATTTATTTTCCACCTTAATTATAAACATTTGAAAGATAACTACTGCTTCACCAGATCTGTAGGGTTAAAAAAAATATCTCGAAAAAGATAGTGACTTATGTAGCTGAAAGAGTTCATCTAATCTTATGAACTCCATTATTAGTTATTTAGATTTTTTTGATCTACTTATATAAGTTAGAATTGCAAAGTCCCTTGAGTAAAGTTCTTTGCCTTTTAAAGGCATTTATATAATACAATAATAATTGAAGATTTAACATTTTTTGTAAGTGTCAACAACATCTTCAAAGCATGTGCATTGGTGGTGGAGAGTGTGGTTATATGGAGAAAAAAAATGGCATGGAGATAAGGAGAAAATAATTTCAAAATTTAATATTCAAGTAAAAGGGTTGAATTTTCAAACAAATGGAAAAAGACTTAATTTTAGCTTGATGATTTTAGACTTAAATTATATAATTGTTTTTCTACACACACAATATATACAGTGGTCCACAAAGTATTCACTCACTTGAAATTTTCTATAAAATTTAATGTTTTCGACTAATAAAAACTAATATATCACAAATGTAGTATTTTATAATATCTGCAACTTCTTATTGAAGTAACATAATCAATTTTTAAAAGATATGATAACTATTATTTTGAAAAATTAATATAAAAAACTATTAAAAAATTACGTAACAAAAGTCTTTGTACTCTTAAAAAAAATCGCATCAAAGTTTTAAATATTGTATTTCTTTCTTCATTTATAGTAGGATATATTTTAGTGCCACAACAACTTTTAAAAGTTGGTATAGATTTCATCAGTTTTTACCAAGATTTTTATAATACAGTAAAGTCCCGAAAACTCGGCACTCGATAACCCGGCGCCAGGATAACCCGGCACTCGATAACCCAGCAGTCAGGATAACTCGGCACTCGATAACCCGGCAGTCAGGATAACTCGGCACTCGATACCCGGCAGTCAGGATAACTCGGCACTCCATAACCCGGCAGTCATGATAACTCGGCCATGGTAGATCGAAAAAAACCATGGATGAGTTCCTGGATGTGTAAAAGCCGGTGAAAATGACGTCGAACAGTGATTCCATAACGATACCGAGCAAGTTATTATGTCCGATACAAAAGTTATTGCTACTATCACAGTTCAAGAAAAAATGGCAGAAAATGTTGTGACTTCTAAAGTATTCCATGAGGAGGGACTAAAGGATGTTGAAACTGCCCTTCAGTTTTTTGAACAATAAGGTGCGTCGGTAATGAACTTACTGGCCCTTCTTCGTCTTCGTGATGAAGCAAAGAGTACAGTACGGAAGACAAGATGACATTACGCATTTCTGTAAAAATGTTTTTGCAAAGTCGGGTACTTAATTTTCACTATAGACAGCTTTATGCCTTCATAAAGTATTTTTCTGGGTTGTATCTGATCAGGTAATATACTATATGCTACATATTCATTAATTTTCATTTTCATACAGTGAATGGTCTATGCCTTCATAAAGTACGTACTTTTCCTTTGTTTAAGGATATTTGGGCAGCTTATTTTCTGTTGTATTCTCAAGTAAACATTGCATACAAATACTGTACAATATTTTCTGAGGAAATACTCGTACTTTTTTTAAAATCCTTAATAATCCGGTAATAATTCTTGATAACCCGTTATTTTCACAAACTCGTCCACCCTTCGGTTCATTTTAGGTAAAGTTTTCGGGACTCTACTGTAGTAATAAAATGTTCATAGTACCTAGATTTATGTTCCCCCCTTTTTTTACTTTCTTTAAGTTATTAACAAAAAGAAACTCCAGAGATGAGGTTATATAAACAATTTTATATCAAACATGGACTCTTAAGATTCGAATACGCTTCTAAGATTATATATATATTTATATATACAGTCAAACCTCCATACAACGAACCTCCCTTTGCGAATATTTTCCTGGAACCAAGAACATTTTACTAAACCTTTGTAAAATAACCTCCAGATATCGAAGTACATTTTCTATTTAACGAACTTTTTCTCTTGTGATTTGATCTTTTTTCTCCCTATTCAAATGATTCCCTCTTTTAGCTCATTTTATGGTGATCAATGGCACTGAATTGGTCTTACCGGGTGTCTAACTCTCCTAGAGCATTGAAAATGCCGTAAATTTTCAAATAACAATCCCCAGTAAAAGTAAGAGATTTTATCAGTAATTAAATTTAAGGACGTATGCGGTAGTGTTTGCTTAAAATTACTGGTTATAAAATAACGCATGTTTAAAATTACTTGTAGGCTTAAAATAGGCAAATGACGTTAAAAAATTCATTAATTTTATTGCAAAAATATTTTTAAAGTTGAAATTGCAATGTATTCCTGTACAATGTCCCTCCCCCCCTTTTGTTCTCCTTGAAGATTTCTTTTTGATGTGTAAATTATATAAAATGAATAGATATTAATTTTAAAAAAAGTGTGAATAATTACTCTTTTTAATTAATGTAGAGAGTTAATGAATTTAAGATTTATTTTATGTGGTCTCCAAAGTATATTAAAAGATGAATCTCTGTTTTACTAATTTTCCATACACAATGAACTTTTTCGGAATTTAGTGATTCGTTAAATAGTGGTTCCGACTATATATATATCATAGCGTTATGTTCGATAATTTTTCTTTTTCATTTGTACTGAGTTTTGAAAGTTCTTAAGCCTTTGTGAGATTAATGTTTATGCGTATGTTTAGGAACTAAACGGAACACGCCCTCAGTTCGACCCTGTTATCTGGATTAAATTCAAAAAGGGTGCGGCGCCCCTTGTGTGTGTTTGAGGTGAAGTTGTTGCTAAGCAACGGGGACAACGGACGTGATTGTCTTGGGAATAATGCAAGGAAACCCACATTAGGTCTCCCATCGCTGTAAGTAATACAAGAAATGATAGGAAATTCAGTGGTCATTGACCTTAGATAAAATTAAGTATTCTACAGTGTAATGGTAAGTTTGTTATGACCACTACTAAAACGTCTACTTTAGAATGACACAGATAACAAAAACAGAGAAATAATACACTAAGGACTAATTTCTTTAGAAAAAGGATCAATTCTTAAGTCAGATGGACTAGGATATTAAAATTTACACGCAGTGAGGTTGAAGATATAAAATGTGTGAAATTTTAGCTTATTTAGAGTCGGAGACTCCATATTACTTAAGAAGTACAACACAACTGAAGCATAAAGTATATTGTTGTATGTAGATAATTGTTAACAAGTAATACTAAAAAAATTTTTAAGTCCATTCCTACTTCGGTCAACAAACAAAATTTTTATTTTAGTTACTTTTAATTTAAGAGTTACAATTAATATAAATCTGTATATATATATATATACATACATATGACAGAAGCACAATATATTAAGTGACAAAATAGATAGCGATTTTCCTTGCAATGTTTTCCATTTTCCTTTCTATATGTAGTGTTGGACTATTTTTTGTTTGTTTGTTGCTGTTTATTCATTAATGAAATTTAATTATTCTAATAAAATAGTATAGTAAAAAAAAAATCACATTCGCATAAATTAGGCCATCCTAGGTGGGATTCGAATCCTCAATTGTTGGGTTAGAAGTCCAACGGGCTATCCATTGTGCTACAGGGACACAGCGAGCGGTTTTCCTTTCTATATATACTGTTGTGAAATATTTGAAAAGCTGTATTAACACCAAATATCATCCACTACAAGTTTTAAAAAATGTATTTGAACTTGAATGGATGAATAGAAAGTATTTTATTAACAATTGAAAATTTGAACAAGATATATATATATATATATATGTATACATAGGGATAGAGTGAATTAATATTAGGAATTGAAAAAAAAAGGAATAGGAAAAGAATGAGGAAACATTGTGTTATTATTAAATTAGTTTCGTATAAAAATCTAAAAAAAAAAGGAAACAATTTTGATAAAACAAAAATACTCTTTTGGATTAAAAATATATATATTGAATGAAATATATATATATTATAATAAATATTATAGCGAAACTCTTTTTTAAATAATTTTGTAATTCCTTGCTATCATTATAAGAAATTCATTGTTAGCACATAACATGAGCATGTGTGGAAAAATGCTTAGATTTTCTTAGCGTTATTAAATTTTCTTAACCTAATATCTCTGAAAAGGTTTTTTTTCATTCTTTAGTTAATATTTTTTCATTTCTCTCTTTTTCTCTTTTTCGATTGTATATTTTTTCATCACTTTTTTCATTTGAATTTCGATCCTAAACTATAAATATTTAGAGGCGTCTATTCAAATTTAAAAATCTAAAAGGGATTTATTTTGTACAATTAAGCTATAATAAATCTCTATATATCTCTCACACACAAATAAAATGATAATTTTTTTATTTCTATGGAGCAAAAATCTACCTAAACCTGAAAATTAGCCTAAAACATAACAATACATTAGCACTTGATTTCAAATTGCTCAAGGCAGCCAACTTTCCAGTTTTAATTAAAAGAAATTAAGATGAGAATTGGTTATCTGAAATTTCATAGTTAATTTTGCATGAAATCTAATGAAGATATCCTGAATGAGATTTTAGTATGTCTTAAGATTTTGCATACATTTTTATATTATACAGTAATTAAGCATTTAATTACAATTTACAGTTCATTTTCGCATAACTCATAATTTGATTATTTTTGTGTCATTTACTTTTTCTGTACTCGTTTTTAAATAAAACATTTTATTTCCTTGTTACAAACTTACCGTAAAATACGGTGTATATATAACGTGCACTGGTTTATATACAACGCGCATGGTGTATATATAACGTGAACTAGTATATATATAACGTGCACTAGTATATATATAACGTGCATAGTGTATATATAAAGTGCACCTATACATTCAAGCTACATTTTTTAAATTTTTTTAGATATATTCACCATATAACGCTCACTCCCCCTTTTTTATGAAGAAAACTGATACATACGTGTGCAGTACTCTTATCCTTTGAAGTTATTTATTCAAGGTATTATTCCAGGATTTTGAAAAAATAGTATACTTCTAGAAGTAAAACCCTTTAAGTTCATAATGTATGTCATTTTTTTTAAATAAACAGTATTTCGATATATGTTAGTCTAATTTTTTTATGCTCATCTTTTATTTTTAAAGCTATAATTTTTATACCCGGCGTATAATACGCACCTATAAATTTCGATTTTATTTTTTGAGTTAAGAGTGCGCATTATAAACCGGATTTTGCGGTATGTCAAATTAATATTGTGTAATTATTTTATTTTATATACTCCCTTTCTGAAGCCTTATCAGAAATTTTTTATTCTTGTCCTAAACAAAGCAGCAGAGTGCTTGCTGATGTATTAGAAGATAGAAAATCAACTGATCCTTTGAACTTTCTTGTTTATGTTGAATATTGATAAGGACAGAATTACGAACTTATATTAATTTTTTATGTAAGGAGGAAAAAGTAAGCAGAGAACGGGAAATAATTGTTGAAAGAAAATTAATCCGTGAGAAAAGTCAAATTCAAACAGATACCTAGTATTTGCAACGGGTTTTAATTTTAAAACTAACTTGGGGTTATATTCTTTAAAGGCTAACTGCTACCTCTTTATAGCAGAAACGAACTATTAAGATTAGTTCTAAAGTATAAAAATAAGTAAGAGAGGAAGAAGAAAGTTGCTTTTCAATTAGCTGTTAACGGAGAGTTTCACTGCCAATTTAAGAGTTACTGATTCAGTCAGCTAGTTGGTGATTCCTTGTATGAGCTTAGACTTAGGCATTTACTTACTCAGAGAGAGCTCACATCACCTTAAGAAGTTCTCGAAACAAATCTCGCTGAATGTCGAATTCGAATTGTCTATCCAAGAGTGGAGCTTTATCTGTTTTGTTGGAGATTCAGATTAGGAATATTTGTTAATCTTCTCAAGCTTACAGATAAGTGCATTTTAATTACTTTATTCAGTTTTTGATCTTCCTCATATAATTTGAGTAATTATTTGTGTTTTTAATTATTTCGTAGCGTTTTGTGTCTTGTCAATTGCTCCTATCGAGAAGTTCGAGCTCGAGCCATAAACTCTCGAGTGTGGAGCCCTCGAAGGTAGACAGATATTGAAGAGACTGCTACATATTTAATAGTTGATTATTATTTTGAGGTACGGTATATTGAGGAATTTTTATCATTTGATAAAATAGATTAATGCAATCTGTATTTATTATAAGAAGATGTGCTTATGTATTTTTAAAAAATTGAAAAAATGTTAATTTTTAAAATAGACGCGTATTTATCTCATATCGGAAGAATTTTTCATGGTACGGTTAAGTAATGTCTTAAGAAGGCCTTACTTAAAAATAGGTTCTTTTGTGTATAATGAATATAATATAATCCATTTAGTTTATTTACTGTAAGTATAATTTCATAAATATTTCCGATATTTTTGAATATTTTTGTGTTATATTTTTGAACAAGTTTCGAGTAAATTTATTACATTCACAAAAATACATGCTCCCGGAAGAAGTCGAGACACAATCACGAAAACCTACATCAATATAGTGTTCGAGGAGATAAGGAAAAGATTAAAATTCAGAACAAGGGTCATCACATAAGAAGTTATGGTATAAAAACGTTAAACATCAGTAAGTTTTAAAGACATCGAGTCAAATAGATCACTTATGGCCCCCTTCCAGCTATAGATTCAGGTATAAACTTTGCAACTGGACAGTTAATTTAGCGGTATTTCTGACCGGATGTAATTGTCTTCTAAGCACATTTTCAGACTTGCTCTGTTGGTGAGAGATATGGCGACCAGACAGGGCGTAGGAGAGCATGATATCTTTGAGGATATCATTGGAACTGAAACGTAGTATGTGGACGAGCGTTGTGTCTTACTAATAAATAGCACCTAGGAGATTTGATACCATTGGCATTAAAACCCATGTCAAAATATGATCGAAGTAAATGCGTGTCGTCAATGTGACTCGAAAGGATAATAGAGGTGATTGAGTGTCCCGGTCAATCACTCCTTACACTACTCCACCTTGCGTATGCCACTCGATTATAAATGCAGCATCGGATCGCTGACTTTGTTGTCTCCACACATCGTGGTCATCGGGACCTCGACTGAAATGGGATTCATCGCTGAATAAGCGTCTATTGGAAGTCTTCCAACTTGACTGAGATACTCAAAATTCCAATCGACATTGCCTATGTTGTGTGGACAATGGTAAGTGTCATAATGTATAACGACTCATGAATCTAGTCGTCTTCAAATGGTTTCCCTTCACACCACTTGATGTTTGGGGAGGGATAAGGGGCGTCGACTCGATGCTAGCAATGTTGTTGGTACCACTTTTATGATTGCATGATTCTTACGTCATTGATTACGCTAAGACTTCCTGAACGGTGATTAGTTATTCCATCCTCAATCAGTTGTTGCCAAAATCGAGAAACTATCCCATTACTCAGGCAAAGGAGATTTACTTCAATTAAATACTTTATTGAAGCTTATTATGTAGCTCCTCTCAAAGTCCGCTACTATTCTTACTGTCATCGCGTGCGTTTCTAAGGCATTTTCTGTAACAAAATCGAGCATCCAAGCCGAGAGCTTCATGTGAATTGCTTTATGGTGAGAAAATTTATGTCTTTAAACGTTCCTGCTACGCATCTTATATGCGCGTAGAAGCTTTCCTGTGTCTCATTGACTTTAAGAGATTAATCTTTTACATATCTCCACCAACACTATATATACATACTAAGTTTTACAATTATGGTTTGATTTCTTCCGAGGGGATGTATATACAGTGATGACCAAAATTGTGGACATTTTTTAAAATTTTTATGTTTTTCAAGTTTGTATGCCAATAGAAAATGTTACGTTGCACAAAATGCAAAGTCTTTTATATCATTTTAAAGAAAATTTAATTCTAAATTCAATACAAGAAACAAAATGTAAATATTTACAATGCAAAAAAGTTATGCTGAAATAAGTATCGATGTACATTAAATACTGATGATAACAGTGAGTTATCAGTGCTCAGTGGGGTTGCATTTATTTTTTATTACAGTTTCATATTAATGTTTAATTGAGCTGAAAATAGTTTTAAGCTTTTCCTTCGTTATTACATGATGCCAGGAAGCAGTTATACCCTCAATTAGTTCCTTTTTATTTCATGGGTCCTTCATTCGAGCAAGAGTTTTAAACGGTGCCACAAGTTTTGCTGTGACACAGTTTTGCTTTCAAACGGTACCACTGTATATATTGCGTCAAAGAATATATTTTTTTGTGAATATGTGATGGGAACTACAGAGAACTAATTTAAAGACGTGAGGTATAACTAGAAATTCATTTTGCATTTGGGCTCTAAACCTAGTTTATTGGGAATTAAAAGTATAATTTAAAAAGAAAGAAAAGCTTAAATTGATCCATTGGAGTAATAAAACAAAGTGAATAACATACCTTTATTATATCCACTGGCGTAACTAGTCCCATGTGGGCCCTGTATCAAAATTCCTTCGGGCCCTTTTTTGGAAATGGGAGCGTTGTTAATGGGACTATAGTTAACATTTTACGAGTTTTACTTACACATGTTGGGGCCTCAGTAGCTTGGGGGCCCCGTATCATTGATGTGGCTGATACGGCGGTAGCTACACCCCGGGTTATATCCCATTAGTTACTGCAAGGTCTGACCAAACATAGTCAAAGTGATCAAGGCTTCCCAAATAAAATGGCTGGGACATGTATTTCGATATAGTGATGGAAATCCTTTTCAGAAAATAACTTTACAAACTCCAGAGTGAAAGAGGAAAAGAGGAAGAAAAGTGGTTGAAGGATTTGGGAATTAACCGTCGGAAGAATATAGCATCGAATAGATCAAGATGGTGTAAGCTGACCAAGACAACCTTGGCCGGTAACTGGCTGTAGTGCTTGAAAAGAAGAAGAAACGAGTTAAAAAATGCTATCTTGAACTATAGTTCTTGAGAGATACCTTCTTAATCAAAGCACTAGGTGAATGGATTGATCATCTCTATAAGTTTACTTATATCAGATAGATCATTTTTGGGCCTATTTTGATAGAGCTTTTGAAACCTTGAACATCCTTATCTGGAGCTTATACGAGCAAAAAAAAAAAAAAAAAAGTTACACCATGTTTGGTCCTCTATCTCTTTTTATGTGTCCTACAAGTTATAATCTTGCTTGTGGAATATCGGTGTTACCGATATGACCAAGGAAAGATCTTTTCTTTATTAAATTCATAATTTTTGCAACATTTTAAAAATTACTGCATAATTTTTGCCAAAGAATGGATTTTTTAAAAAATAGTTAAATAATTTATAAATCTAATGAAGATCATTAAATGTAATGTATACTAAAAAAATTAATAATTATTGCAGTTTAATTTTTCTTGAATTAAGTGTTTTTTTTAATAGTTTCTCCTCTTGTTATATGATCTAGGAGGCTTGTGTAGAATACGTAGCTTCAAAGGAAATAATTCGTTTTTTTCTCTTTTCGTACTAATATTTGGGTCACTCCTCATTACTCTCGGATAATATTGGTTGATTATATATATTTTTCATTTAATCTTAAAAATATTTATATATTTTTGAAATCTTATTAATATATTTCCTTCCGGTTTACGCACTAAAACACAAAAGAAATGGCCCCTAGATAAAAGTTTTTATCAGTAGCTTATACTCGTAACTAAAGGTCGTACCATCTCTTATAATTAATTTTTTAATTGGAGATATAAATAGATTTCTGAAGGCCATTTTATGCTTTAAGTTCTCTTGAAAGAAGCCCAATGGTATAACAAAGATAAGTATCTGTCAATTCTTTTGGTAAAATTTTTGTATACAACTGCGATGAGACAATTTCTATCATGTGATGAGAGGATTTAATCCCACCCGAAAGATATAATGTCCATCTAAAATTGGTACAACCTTGAGATAAATAGCTATCCTTGTGACTCGAATTGATTGATTGTTTATCAATGTCTGTCAATAACATAAAGACTATTGGTGACGGACTTCATAATTTTGAACGTGCAAATAATAATTACAACACCTGAGCTTTTTTTCTTGAAAACAAGCTAAATTCTCATTTATTGCCACAATATAAATACATAGTTAGATCTACTTTTTGTTATGGAATATTGTTATGCTTGCTTTAAAGTATTTGCTTATTTAAATTTTCAATTATTTTTATTTACAATTCATGATTCCGAATTTTAATGTGTACAAAAAATGCAAACAAATATTCATAAAAGGCGAAGAAATGATAGATATCGTAAACTTTCAAAATTATTTTGCTTGATAAATGAACTTATTATTTCTTAATGTAAAAGTAAACTTACAAAGAGTTATGTTGAAAATTTTTTGACTTATGGTGGTAAATTCTGCCAAAAGAACAAAGTAATTTGATGATAAGTTAAATGGTAATCGTAAATGTAACTAGATATCTTTTATTATTACGTAGAAAGTGAAAATTCTCAGCTAATGTAATAAATAAAAACCTTGATAGCAAAATCCTGCATTTTTACTATATATATATATATATATATATATATATATATATATATATATATATATATATATATAGAGAGAGAGAGAGAGAGAGAGAGAGAGAGATACGTTTTCTCTGAAGGTACCACGTCGTAGGAAATCGCATTATAGGATACACTAACTTAACACAAAGTTTGGAACTCAATTCTAAAAAGAGAAAATTGTCCTTTATATATATATATATATATATATATATACATTTCCTTGTGGATAATTACTTGCAATATTTTATATATATAAAACTGTTACCCATTAAAATTGTTACACCAGGAAGAAAAGTAAATAACGAAACTTTATTTATTACACGTATACAGCATAGTAGGAAGACAACGATTAAATTTATTTACAAATTGAGGTATGTAGGGTCCAAAATATAGTACACACAGCTCTGCCGCCTCAGAGCGGCTAAGATGGCAGTAACCTGTTTAGACATTGAGCGTACTGGGTTCGGATGGTACACTGGTGTCCAAAAGTTAAGCATAATTGATAATTATATGAATAAAGAAGAAACTGTAAATCAGAATGGTGGGAAGCGTGATATGCGAGTGTAAAATGGTTATAAAATAAGGAAACAAATCAAAAGAATGATAATAATTAATTTTATTATCCAAAGTAGCAGTTTAAAAGAAAACTGAGCATAACAAGGATTCACACTTTAAAGAAAAAATGAAAGAAAACATTAAATAAAATACTGATGCTGCAGTTTAATAACGCGTGTGGTCACCTCTGACAACCAGGCACGCTGCTCAGCGATTTACCATACTTGCTATGAGAAAATGAATGAGTTGTGGACTCAAACGGTTCCAAGCTTCATGGAGAGCTCTCTTCAGTTCTGTAATGGAGCTTGGTGGGTGCGAAAGGGCTGAAATTTGTCTCCCGAGCATATCCCATACATGCTCAATAGGATTTAAATCAGGGGAGTTTGCAGGCCACGACATGCGCTGGATGTTTTCCGTTTTAAGGAAGTCATCAATCAGCACCGCTCGGTGACATGGCGCATTATCATCCATGAATATGAAGTCAGGGCCGACAGCACCTCGAAACAAGCGAACATAAGGCTCAAGAACTTCGTCTCTGTATCTTTGAGCAGTCACAGACCCCGTGTCAAAGAAATGGAGGTCTGTGCGGTCATTCATCATGATGCCTGCTCATACCATTACTCCTCTTTATGGAAAATGATGTCTTTCCGTTATGTTTCTTGGTTCAAAACGTGTTCCACGTTCTCTCCATATCGTTACCCGCCAAGAATCACTACTCAAACTAAACCGGGACTCGTCACTGAACATCACATTGGCCCACTCTCCCACACTCCAATGTTGATATTTCAAACTCCAGTTCAAACGAGTGCGTTTATGATCAGACGTGAGGGGAATGCAAACTGCTGGTCTTCTGGCATACAGGCCAGCATGATTGAGTCTCATGTAAACAGTTTGTCTCGAAATTTGTATACCTGTGGCGACTGTGAGCGCCGAACCCAGTGCTCTGGGAGTAATGCCCCTCGGACGTCGCGCACTTATTACCAGATATCGGTCTTGGCGAGGGGTTGTGACTCTTGGTCGACCTCATACTGGTTGTCGAGTAACATCTCCCGTTCTTTGAAACCTCTGCCACAGTCTTGAGATCACAGACTGGTTCCCATTCAGAATTCGAGACACTTAGGTTTGTAATCGTGAGGATTCCAGCATTCCAACCCGATTCTTCCTTTCGTAAACATTTCCAATTGGCGTCTTTGTGTCATCACTCACCTTGTTTGATGGTTAACAACGTTCCTTCGCACAGCAGTTGCACGAAACTTGTCTGAACTGCCAATGCTGCGTGAATCGGTTTCTCCGCGTTCCGACATGCACCGGTATTTCGCGCAGGATGTAGTCGACTGAAAAGTTGGCACAAACCCAATGTTTCTTCTTCACCCAATTAATAACCGCAAGAAATTTGGAATAATTTTACGAATATTTACTCCATGTTTTTCGCATTTTACGATTTATGCTTAAGTTATGGACACCAGTGTACATCCGGGCAAGTCACCCAAACTACTTTTATGTATATGCTCACTTCATAAGTCGCAGTAGCTGGAGAGTGGTGGTTATTCATTCTGTCAGCAACCCATGAGAAGATATTTGCAATAGGAGAGAGATCTGGAGAGCTTGTTAGCCAGAGCAACAATTGAGCATCCACTGACTCAAGGCAGGCTAGTAAAGACGGGAAACATGCGGTTTTACGTTATATTGTTGAAAGATGATATCTTTGAGGCCTCTAATGGCACCCAACGATTGACCTTAAGATACGAGCAATGCAACCCTGAATGTAAGCTAACGACTCGAATAAGAGGTGTCGTATCCTGTACAATCTCTTACCATCACTTCAGGTGCAGGGCCCGTTTGACAATATCGAGTAAAAACAGGTTGTGTGCGTTTTTCTTGGTGCCTCCAGACACGGATACGTCCCTCACAATGCCACACGTAGAACCGTAATTCGTCTGTAAAGACAATGTGGTACCATTCTTGCATTTAGTTTTGTCGCTGGGCTCATCACTGTCATCGCGAGTCTTTATAGTGTAGTGTCTAGGGAAGCCTTAATAATGATCAGCGTGAGAAGAGTCCGTGCTTCTCTAGAAGCCGTTGCATTGTTCGTGCGGGCATTTATCATGCAGAAAACAAGCTCACTTTCTGACTAAGTTCTATGATGTGGCTGTACAATCCTGAAAGATATCGTTTCGACACTTCTGTCCTCTCTGGCGTTAGTGGCAGGATGCTGCTGAGATCCTGTATGACATTCAGTTTTAGCTTCCTGAACCCCCATCTATTCCACATTCTCATGACAATCATTGGATTCCCATCAAAGTGAATAGCAATATCGTGGAACGATTAATCGCACTCTCGATACACCATGATATACTGCCACTAAGGAATTTCTATACAGGATACTAGGCATGTCTTCTTACAGGAGGTATAACATAGTCTGCACATACACAATCCACTTTCAAAAACGATTTTCAAATGAGAAACCTACTACTTAACATTCCTTTTATACAGAGTTTCAGATGCCATTTCTCCCTCCAGCAGTCGTTTGATTGCATTTAAATACTAATCATTTGTATATCCTATCATCTTCTGTCATGTGAATTTGATGTTTGCATCACTATTTCTTTATGGTGCAGTAATTTTAATGGCCAGCCATGTGTATGTAAATGTGTGTTCTACATTATAGAATCATGCAATTGAAGGAAAATTCCACAGCATCCTAAGACACCTTGTAAAGGTGTCTCCTTGTAAAAGGTTTACCTGTACTTTATATTCAAATTACTACTTAGAAAAGAAAATCTTTGCACTTAAAAATTTTTGCTTTTTATCAGAGATTCGCTTTTGGAATGATATTATTGAATATTTTATATAAGTAATGTCATTAATACGTTAAAAAAATTTCATTCTTTAATTTCCATGAATTTATCTCTGTTTTTATTTAGATCTCCTTTTTCTTTTTCTAAGCAAGATGCATAGTTATAAAAATGTGCATCACCAATTCATTCTTCAAGTATCATTCTTAAAAAAAAAAAAGATATTCGACATCAATTTATTCTTCGATTCATTGTCAAGTATGCTAAGTAATACAAAGAAACTATTTCAAAATTCAAAGGTAATTACTAAATGAATCTGTCTGGCCTTCGACTAAACTTTTGGATTGCGTGACTTTACTCAATATGACATGATTGCTTTTGTTAAGATGAACACAGAAACTCTGTAAAAAGTCACGGATTTGGATATTATTTGAGAATTCAATGCTGACAGGTTATTGAAGTGCCATGTTCTCTCGAACTTCAGCCTTCATACAGTAAAGTTTCTGTCTGCATGAATTCGAACTGTGAATTAAGTTGCCTGAAAGATGTTAGAAAACTTCTTACTGTTTATAGTCCAAGTGGCAACACTTGGACGTGAAGGTTTCTTAATATCTGCTTGGCGTGAATATAGAAGCTTTCGTACACATCATGGTTTCAACATTTTTTTCTTAGGCGTTCTCTATATTACGGTGTATTACCTTTGAATTGATCAAAGTTTTCAAGAAAGGAGTCTTAAATTTCTTCTCTCTTTTATCAAAATTAAAATACTTAAGCGTATCTTGTTCTAGTGAAAGAAACTTTTCGATTCAATAATTGTGTATAATTTGTAAGAAGCGAACTCATTTCTTTATTTTTATTAATAATTAGAACAATTACGGAACACATTACAAATTGATAAAAAAATATAATTGAAAACTATATGCATGTTATTTTGGTTTTAATTTAAAATTAAAAAGCAACAGAGAGAAATGGGTTAAATTTTTTAAGTTAAATTAATCTGAATTTTTTTAATGAAATTATTTTACGAAATGTTTTTAATATATATTTTAGATTTATTTTTAAACTTTATACCATACAATAAATTAAACTCTTTACAGAAAAAAAATGAAATTGATATGTATAAGCTTTATGTTTCTCATTTTTCGGACACCAAAAGATGTCTACTCCACAAAACGCTGCAAAATACTAGACCTATTGTTACTACATGATACTCACACAGGAAATACTGCGTTCTACAGTAGAAATCTATTCATCCTAGATTTATTATTTATGTAAGAATGAAGCAGAACTGTTCTATACCTCAACATACTGAAAATTTGTCTTTATATAAAGGAAAAGTAAAATTATATATATATATATATATATATACTAGGAATTGATTTAAAATTAATTTTCATTATAGTTAATTTTTGTAAAATATTTTAGTTCACATTCCTGGCATATATATCTTGGGGCATGCAAATATTTTTCTCGGGTATAAGGGGTTATAAGTAAAAAATGTTTGAGGAAACCCTGCCGTAAAAAAAAAGACAGATAATGTTTCACAATTTATGTTTTCTCATGCAAACTCTTTCTTTTTTTTTTTTTGGATTACCGAGAGTTATATCACATTGTTCAATGACCTCTTGTTATATGTATATGATCATTAAAGTTCCTACAAACATTTGTGACCGATAACAAGCTGAAGTTGCTTGTTTTGTATTCAAGAATGGTTCTCTCTTATGTCTTTGCACGCTATATATTTGAAAACATGCTATATCGGAAGTTTAATGTGTTTTTTACAGGAATCTAATTCATAGTTGATTTAACAAACATTGAATCAATTTACTGTCAAACAAACAAAAAAGAATTTTTTTTTTTTTTGAAAAGTAAGTTGATTTTGAAAACTTTATTGAAGTGATAACTTTTTTTTTGCTCTTCTTTTTTGAAGTAAGTATAAGCAAAAACAAAATAAAAATTTCGCAATGCAATTTTATTTTGAATAATTAAAAACTAAATTTCATTGGATAAAAAAAAGAAACGTTACAAAAAATTCTTGGACAAGGAAAAAAATTATTTAAAACAAAATAAGTGAGCTTTTATAAAATATACCTGTTTGGTATCGATAGTTTATCAATATTCTGATCTGAAACCCCACGAAATTGGAGCAAATTTGTTGCGTATGCAATCTTCCTACAAACTTCAATTTTTCCAAGAACGGAAAAATCATGTTATGACGGAAGACTATTTCTCTCAAAGTATTTATATGGGAATACAGACCACAAAACATTTTAAAAAAGTGGGAAGTGAAAAGGAATAAATTATCTGTATATCGTTGATGCAGCTTTTATGGGGAGATTATTTTCTCTATAAAAAACTCGTCTTTCCGCGATGCATGAATGTTTTCAGAAAAATGGATTTTTCTGTTTCATTTAGGCTCTATACAATTCTTACCCAATTCAAATACACCCAAATCTTTTTTTATACGGTAGATACGTTTCTTAGAAAACCGTGCAAAAAAAAAATAGTGTAAAAATACATACATGCGACATATGGTAAATTTGGGGATAAGTTCCACATCTTTAAAAAATCGTGCATGATGAAAAAAACTAAATATTTTCCAAAAAAATTGTGCAAAAAAGTAGTAAGGAAATCCTTGTTACATATGTATAAAACAAAAAAATTAATTTTTTTTCAAAATAAATAAATAAATAAATAAGAATTAGTGTACAGTGAAAATTTATATCGAGAGTCTATAAGTACATACAACATATAAAAATTCAAATTGAAGTTAGGAATAAAACTACAAACTATTCATCTCTACTACATAACAAGCGTGCACGTTTATTACGAACTGGATAAAAAAAAAAATGCTACCAAGTGGATGGGTCGGATATTTCTAACACAACCTGTCGATTTTGATTCGAATGAAGAATTTCGTTTGTTATGAACGACTTTTGATGGGTTCTTTCACAGTTGTAACAAAGTCTGTTATATTAGTGGCAGTTCTTTTGGGTTCTCAGTTGCTTAATATAATTCTTGATATCCTACTACACTAAACTTAAGATTACGTTTAAATTTTAATGCACACTCTATGTCAGGATCATGAGCAAGATAATGTTGTTCTATATTTGAAGCAAATTTAAATCAACTATTAATAGTTGAAATTCACCTTCGATTTCCTCATGATAAACTTCTGTATTATCATAAACTGTTGTAAATTTGATTAAATTGCTTTTATCCAAATGGTACGAATCCCCAATTTTTTTCCGGATTCGCGCTAGAGCAAAAATTTGTGTAAAAGAAATGACATTCTTTATAAACTTAAAGGATTGTAGTTCTAAAAGTACGGTATTTTTTTTCTGAAACTTGGAATAATATTTGTAATAAATGACTTCAAAACCCAACAGAATTGCATACTTACGTTTGAGGTTTCTTCGTAAAAAAGGGGGTGGTGTTATAAGGCGAATATACCTAAAAATTAAAAATTGCACCTTGAAAGTATGGTTGCACGTTATATGCTGGATTTTTTGGTAATTATTTAAATCTAATTTTACTTGCCACAGTCATACGTATATTTCCTCAATGATTCCTTCCAATCAACAGGCATTAAAAAATTGATTCAACACCAGCAATTTATTGCCTAATGTATAAATATTCAATTACTTAATATTTATTAGAAGTAATTTATTTCCTCCGATTTTTGTGTCAAAACAAATGTTTCATATATTATTTCATTTTGAGTCACAGGGTCAAAAATGAATTTGTGTCAATTATCTGCTATCAAACATTTACCAATTTTGTATTTAACCTAGGTCTAGATATCCGATGAGCGATCAGCTCTGATTCTCACTAAGGCCATCAAAATGATGATTCGAATTAATGTGTTGGCGTATATTTCGCTCCCCACTAAAAAAATTTGGCGAATAAACACGCATGTATCCTAGCAACCTGAACCCTCAACGGAGACTCATTACTAGGTCATCCGAGATTGAAATTGAGAACTTCCGGCACATGCTACCAGCATGGTTTTGCTCATGGATCCCTCACAGTACCTGGTTTTTCTTGGGAGTAGTTTGGGATACCTATTGCTCTTTCTAGCAAAGGACATAATTATTTATTAAGGTAAGGCTTCGCTGGGATCATTATTTTATATCAGTATTAAATGAGTTTTTTTTAAAAAAAATATTTTACCTTTTCCTTTTTAAAAATGTGAATTTGTATAAAATTTTTATGAGAACTCCTTTTTTTCACTGTTAATTTACTACTCTTTTATAAAATAAATAGTTTAATTTTCAAGTATTACTACTTGTAAATATTTTGTGGTAAGGATTTTCAGTTTAAAATTTGTTTTCAAGTTGGATTTGAGTATTTTTTTTCCCGACGGAAACATAAACTTATCAGTTTTTATATAAAGTAGTTTATGGAAGGTTTTAACATTGTATTAAAAATATATAGAGTGATACTTATGTGCATTTTGTTATTTCATTTGCACGTTTTGAAAGCACATTTCAAACTCAAAATCAATGAAAAATGAAATTTATTAAAAGCATTTATTGCGAATCTTTATTATGTAATTACCAATTTATTATTTAACGAAAAAAATTTAAAGACTTAGTATATTTATTTAAAGTTTTAAAGCATTTAATATTTAAATCAAGTTTTAGAATAGTTTTCATTATCTTGAAAATAGAAGATGCTTCATATAAATTGTTCATTTTTGATGCATTTTTTTCCCGATTTTTTCTTTAATATAAATTTTACTAATAACAAGCTATTAAGTGAAAAAAAACCCCATACAAATTAATAGTGAGTCACAGCCAACATAATTAGACGTTATATTTAAGTAATAAGAGGCTTTGTACCCGATTAGGTTTATAATTTAATTACTGATTTCTTTACATTTGTAGAAATTGGGTTACTTAAGCATTTTGAGAATCACATGCTCTTAAGTACAAAAGTGTAACATCTTATTTGACAATATGAATGAATCATATATATTTAGGCTATTTTAATATATGTGTGTGTCTAATCAATATTGTTTGCTTAGTTGAAAATAAGTAAAAAATGTTTCATTTATCAATTTTATCATTCATTATTTAATTTAATCGCTCAATTTATCTTTAATTTAAAATGGTATTATAGCTTTATTTATTAGTTCGTGTTTATATATTGTTTTTTGATCTTATGTGGATGTATAGTAATTTTTAAATAATTGTTTGAAAATATTTTTACATAATTTCAATTAATATTTGTGTTTGTTTGAATAATTTTTAAATGCATTATGAATTATATATTTTTTGAAACGACTAAACGAAAAAATAGTGTACAGCAGCAAATATATTGAAATTATTCCTATATTAAAGTCTTCTAGAGCAGAATTTAAAAACTTCTTAAGGTTCTGTGGAAAAGTCTATGTATTGGATTTTTGTTTTCAAATAAAACAGCATTCATTTCTTCAAGCCTTTTTACTATGTGAAAAAAAGGACATTTTATTTTCAGCATTTAAAAAATAAAAATGATTTGAAATGGTACTTAAGTAATGTTCAAAGTGGAATCCATAACTATTTCTGAAATATGCTGAATCCTTATTAAATGTTCGAAATTCCTGAAAGAAATACAATGAATGAATAGATTTAAGGCAATTTTTATGTAAGATAAATTTTTGTACTACAATTATGATTAATAATTTTTTGTTATATATTATATAAGTGTCCCAAAGATCCGATAACTACTCCAATAAGAAATATTTATCTAAAAACAGGAATATCGTACTATGGAATACCGCATAGTTTAATATTGCATGCTATCATACCGTATGAAATGTAATTGTCAGAATAGCTTAAGTTTTGAAAATGTAATAGCAGTTTGTAGTATATGATAGAATCCTTCATAAACAAAGTAAAAAGGAACTACAAAAGAACTGAGAAAACGCTTTATATCGTTTTGTCAAACTCTACGTTTCTTTTAATTATTTCTTTCCCAATAAGAGTGTACTTTCAAAATTAAATAAATTTTAAAGGTCAAAATATATTGCTCTCCCAATTTTATTATTGAATCTGAATATGTTTTATCACGTGATGCTTTGGAAGAGTTTCAAATGTATTAAAAAAAACAACGTAGTATCTTGGTGACAAATCTTTCTTTTTTTTATATTAAAGATTGCGTTTTTTCATCGATGACTGACAAACTGCACACATTATGCGACTTCCTTTTCAAAATACAAATAAGCTCTTACATGCGTATTGAACGGATTACTTTATAGATAATGGAACTCAGATTTTTTGAATCGCTTTGATTCTATCAGATGAACTTAAGAACTCGGTCCACAAAATATTCTTTTTTTCCAGTTCTAAAAGTTCGTGAAGTATCACGTTGGAATCATAGGGCCTTGTCGAAAGCTTAAAACAGATTTTTATAGCGATAACAAGAAATATTTGTATTGTGAAATCAATTTCTCTGAGGCACGTGCTTTCGTAGAAGTGCAAACAAAAGAACTTTTAAAATTATCGTCTAATGAATCGTTTCTAAATCTATAGAATTCTTTTTCTTTTCATAAGAATCACGAATAATACGTTTGCAATGATCAAAGAAACAAACATTTTTTTCCGAACTACTATTTTCATAAAACCAAATTGTTCCTATTATTTCGAAGAGGCTGAGTGACGATTATTACTGTTAGGGATTACTATTACAGTACATGATTAGAGGAATAGAAAGTTTGTAATGGTCTTGCCTGCGCCCCTAAAGGTATGGGTGGATAGGAAGGAAGACCAGCCGTAATTCTAGAAACAATAAATTTTTTCACAATATTAACCACAATTCAAATGAAATTGATCAAGGCTAAGAGATGCACCAATTAATAACTATGCAGACAATTAACGAGGTACACGTGACTTTAATACTAAACACATTAACTCAAGGCAATATCTCAGACTTCTTATTTATTTAATCTAAATTCAATCTCCAGTGGCAATTCGTCACTTTAATTAATTCAATTATCAAATATTAAATATCCACGATTCACATTCAATTTGATTAATCTTTGCTCTGCTAGTAGTCTATCCTATCTCTCTTTTCTAACCTGAAAGCCTAGACTATATATAGTAGTCTTAATTTACATAATCACGTCTTCTTCTTCGAAGAGGAGTTTTATAATAAAATAATTTTTAAAGTCCAGAAATTCCCCAAAAGAACTATTAGTAAAAGGAGCGCGGATAGAGCCGTCACAAGTTGAATAATTAATGTTATAAAGAAGAAATTCTTCAGTGCCTCCTTTTCTCATTTACCTTAAATACACCTAATCCTGTTTTTACGTGACATATACGTTTTCGAAGAATATGCATACAAAAATGCATTGTATCCACGGATAAATAGAAGATTTCTTTTAGTCCTAAGGAATCAAAAAAATAATCCAATAAACCCTGAGTTTTCATGCGTCATCTTATAACTTAAAGCCATCTTATAACTTTTATTTTATAAAGATTGTACATGTATCATACAAAATAAATGATAATTTGAAAAGGAGAAAAATATCTTAATAATTCTTGAAAACAAAAATTAGGCAATTAATACAGCTAGAATCTGTCCAAGTCGCCTGTTCGCTCCCAGTTTTATATCTTCGTATCATCCTTCGTTCCTATCATCCTTAGGGTATCCGGCTACGTTCGAAACCATGATTTTGAAAAAGCGTACAAATGAATATATTTATTTTCATATTTAGTGTCACTTAGATTAGAAGACACATTTAAAATTGTTTTAAGATTATTATTACAATAAAAAATTACTTAAATACAATATTTTGGCAAAAAATTGAACTTAGAATTACCTATTTGCAAAACATTCTCCTAGGAAAAATGCTTCTATAATAATATTATTTTGCTTATATATAGCTAACACTGCTCCAGAGAGCCTGAACTAGGATTTTTGGAAGATTCACATTATTTTCAGAGTTATTACCAATTGAAGTAATTACCGGGTTTTTTTTTGTTAAAATTTCTCCACTCTGATTTACTACAATATGGATAAATCCACTTCTAAGTTATATAACTCAAAAATCCTAGTTCAGACACTATATATAGGCAAAATATTATCATTATAGAAGCATTTTCCATAAAAGGAGAATGTTTTGAAAATAGGTATTCTATGTTCATTTATTTCCAAAATGTTGTATTTTAATAATTTTTATTGTAAAAATAGTTTTAAAACAATTTTATGCGTGTATTATAATCTAAGTGGTGCTAGATATTAAAAAAGTATTCGTTTGTGCGCTTTTGTAAAATCGTGGCTCCGAACGTAGTCGGATACCTTAAAGGGGTATTTAAGTCTAGAAATTTGAGAAAAAATCGATTTTTTCCATCGTATTTTCAAAGTTTAAACAATTAAGAATATGTGCTTAAGAGGATTTTTCAAAATTACAGTTATTTTCAGAGATATAGGTATTTTAGTGGCGCGACATAACCGGCTTGATCGGAACGAATCGAACAATAGAAGATAGGGATCCTCCGTATAACTGCGATAATCTTTCAACCATTCCCTCGTACCCAGAAACTTCGCGTACCTCAGAAACCCAAAATAATAGAGAATTCTCTGAGTGAATAATCTCTGAACTCATTAATATGGATTTTTGAACATAAACATATATATACCGGAAAAAACACAATTGAAATTATTGCAACTTTTATAGCAGTTTGCATTTTTAATGAAGGCTTCTTTCCCATTTTAAAAATGTTGACCCTTATGGGAATAAAAATCGGTCCTGAAACTCATGCATTCACCATTAAATGTGATAAAATCCGGATTGAGTGTTCAGAAATTCGAGCTTCTGACGCTTCAAAGAAGGCCAGAACTTTTCGTTTGGAAGAAAGAACTTTGGAAAAAGCGTTTTTTGAAGTAGAGGAAGTTCCAATGTATGTAGCAGGAATCGCAGAATGAAACAATATAGTATCATTGTATGGTTTAGTCTGCGTGTAACTTGACTCGAAACTTTAAACACGTTTTTCTCGAAACTACTTTTTTCGAGACTCTTGCCATGATATCTCAAGTTCACATGAATCAATTTACTTGAAATTTTATGTGAGGATTTGCTATAGATTACTCTATTGCACGAACTAAAACTATACTAAAATTTAAATTTTTACTATTTTTCAAAAATTTTGAAAAGTCAAAAAAATTGGTAAAAAAATATTCTATTATTTCAGACAGAGCTATTTGGCGAAACAATTCTTTTTCACTTCTTCAAAGTTCGGACGACAGCAGCAACATTTTTTTGGATAAAGAATTAATTATTTTTTTCAGATTACTAGGAGAGTTACAATTATGACAGGTAGCGCGTACCATTATTTTGAGAACCCTCACTTCATCAGCCTATAACTTTTTAAAATTTTAAATTTTTTCATTCGATTTTTTTTATATTCTTTAAACATTAATGAATAGCTGGTAAAATAATGGCTAGTAAAAATATTTTTTGGCTTTTTTTTATTGAACCTGATAAAATACCTAAAATTCATGCCTTTAGACTAGAATACCCCCTTAATTTTCTTATTCTATTATGTAACTAGTTGTCGTTTTTGGTATCGTGAGCTCGGTATCTTGATATACGCAAAGCAGACAGAATTACATATTAAGGTTATAAAATTCGAGGAATTCTCAAAAGTGGAAATCGCATTACATTTCTCTTTTCCAACGTCGCAGTTATAAAAATAAAAGTAAAGCAATATTTCCTTAGAATTTGAGTCGATTATGTTAAATCAAAATAAGTCGTGTATGAAGAGAATTATACATTTCCCCCCCTAATTTGTGAAAAATCAAATCATATAAAAGAAGTTTGTGTAAGAACAGAAATGTGTATCTATTCTTCATCAGTGAACACGAACTGAGATGACCCTTTCGAGTTTTTCTGAGGTTCAATTATTTTTAAATAAAAATGTATGCATAGATTTACCACTATACCATTTCTAGATGTGCAACATTCCTCGAATGGCTAATGCACACTATTTAGAAGGTCTGCATAACGATTACCACCTGTATTTTGTTGGATCGCCAACCGGAACTGATATCTGATCAATAATTTTTTAACTAGATGTTTTGTGACATGTATATATATAAGTAAAGGTTTCCTACAAAGAAAACAATACCACTCAATTTAGCATTATTGTTATCTCTCTATATTTCATATACTTCCCCTTAGAAATTTTTTCTTTTACATCATAGTTCAATTTCAAGTTAACTTAATAACTAAAAAAATTATTAAATATCAGGAAATGTGTTGTATAATAAATTGACTTATTCCTATCAATACACAGTTCAGTTGATTTATAAAACTCTTTTCACAGGTACTTAAAATAAATGGAGATATTTCAAGAAATACCTCCTTGAAAGCCTTTCAGGAAACATTTGCAAACATGTGGTAAGAATTTATTGCACTGACTTTTATTGAAATTTTAATGTGTGTTGTAGTTTATTTTACCTCAGAAGGGTTCATCAAGATTTGTTACTTTTAGCGAATTAAATTTTTAAATCCTAAGTATAAGGAAAAGAAACTTCTTTAAGAATTAATTCGCAATTACTATCTACGACCACTTGCTACATTTTTCGTAAGAGATGAGTCTCACGTTGGGGTCAGCTTTAAAGTAAAAAAATACTTGGAGAGAGAGAGAGAGAGAGAGAGCAATTTTTATATCATGAAGATCATGGAAGAATTTCCAGCTGAAGGAGCTGGTCAACATAAGAAACAGGTGATAATTAACAGGTGAGGAAAGTAGAAGGAGAACGGTAAAACTTTCCAACCACATTTTCGATATTATTCATTAAGGAGATTTTAGATAAGATTTTTTGTAGTGGGATATGTCAATAGCATGGGTTTTTCATTATTTTATTAGAGAAAACACTGCGGCTGTATTGACGAAGCTTGGCTTCGTCAAGACCAATGCGGACTATTGTCTGTCTAATTGAAGACAGTAGAATACAGAATTAAAGGTTTAATTAGCTGGCAGGTTCTTCCAAAGAATTGTTCTTCAGACATCTTACCATCCACTCTGTATTACTTCCTTGGGACGAAGTTAAGATTTCAACGTGATACAAGCGGATAAATAGCTACCGCTAACACAGTCCCTTGATGTTTTACTTACCGCAGTTCATAATATACTTCTCAACTTGTGTTTAAATCCTTTTCAAGAATGACTCTTTTTTTGAACCAGAAAAGCAAGAGAATATAGGTAATGATTCTCCATTTCCATTGATGTGCAACATGTTGACATGGATCCTAACAATTTAACTTCATACTGAAACGCAACACTTCCAACCGTCTTTTAAGTCATATTCGGGGAATGCTGTATCCTTCGGCTAATTCTGTGATTGGATCCAATTTGTTTTTTACAGTTTTATAAAGAATTTCTTCTCCATTGACAGAAGGATACCCACATGCCTCATCTTGACGTATTCTGTTTCCTTTTCTGAATCGACCTACCTTTGTCTAATTGTTACGACAAAAAATGTCTCATATACGCTTCATCCCTTGCTATGTTATACCATTTATGTTGCTTATACAAATGCTGTACTATCAAAAACAACATTCAGTTATATTCTGGGTATCTACAAGTTTTTTGGTCAAAGTTTCCGGTCAACAAAACGTCATATGTACAACGTCTAATCAACCGGAGATTTGCACCTTTAAAAGCGTAAACTTTTGTACATCCAGCATTTGTCCTTAAAAATAACTAGGAAATAATGAAAATTTTTTTTTACATTATCAGGCAGAAAAGGTAAGCGATTAGGATGAAACTCAAAATTGCACTCAAAGATGCCTTCATTTCTTAAACGCCGTTTTTAGTAATTTTTGCTCAAGATGCTATCTAAAAGGGAAAATATATAAGGTATGGTTCTTTTTATTTGGGTAGTTTAAATTATTCAAGATTTAAGAGACCTACTAATCACCGGAAATATTAAGAACTGAAAGGTTTTTAAGCTAAATAACTAATTTACGAAACTCTAAACTTGAGAGACAAAAAAAAGCCTCAGTTTGAGGTAGTGGAATGATAATCACCTTGTAGAGTCTCTGTTGAAACTATGGTTGATTTTTTTCATTGATATATCTTGAATATATCTAGGTTCAAACAAAGTATCTCAAGGAAATCTTTTAATCGTTCGTTTATTTATGAAACGTATTTACAACTCTGAGTTTGAGGAGAAGATTAAAATTCATCTTCTGCCGGAAGTGAATAGAATATATTAATTACATATAAAAGAAATAAGATACAGGTTGTTACAACAAAATGTAACCTATATCTAAATTCGACTTATCGCCGGCAAAGACTGTTAAACAGAATTGCAATGTTTCTTCAGTGTGTTCTCAACTCAATCTCTCCCCTATTTGATCAGTTACATGACATCTCGACTACAAAATGTCGAGTGAGAACCGTGGGAAACCTAGAGGTTAGAGCATCGGACTCCAGACTGCAGGGCTTAGGTTCGATGTCCGATGCCACCAAATACTCTCCGAGTACACACGAAGTACATGTTCGTTCTATCGTGTAGAAGTCCAACCTGTCTCAGGCTCTGGAAGCTTTCATTCCTTCCCTTCGGGAAGGAGATGACAACAACAACAATGTCGAGTAGCCATGGTCGTGAATCCATGGCTGTTATTGTTTCTGTCAAGCTATGGGTTCGAGTCCTGGTAATGATTCGTAATGCGATGTTAATAACCAACCGATCTTGGTTTCGTGATGAGAAAGAGTATAAAAAAGGGAAACTAGAAAATACATCTCTTGTTCCTATCCATTTTCATAAAATTCAGAAAGAACGCGGATTAACGAAAATAAAATAAAATCGTATTGAATAACTTGTGTTAAAAATATAAGAGTTCTAGTTAAGACAACTTTGGTCATTTGATCCCCCCATTGGTAAAATTAACTAAATCACCTGACTGTTTGTCGCTTTGAAACGACGCTAATAGACAATAGAATAAATACCTATTGCCAAATTAATAGCAGTGATTTGCAATATACGAGCTGCTAATTCCCTTCATAAACTGGATATGATTCATTTCTACCTTATTTCTTATTACACTTATTAATAATTAGATACATTATATTTAATCTAAAACTAAAAAAAAATATTAAGTGTAAACTTAAGTGTATTTTCTATTCTGTACAAACATCGATGAGTACTTTTTGATAACATAATGCTATTTGAATAATATAAATGAATATATATGTAATAACTTAAATTGACGTCTACTCATAATTCGAGTCTCCTTTATATTTATAACATCTAATTCATAAATCCTAATACCCTATTTTGAAACGCATTAAATTTATCTTTTTCTAAGCATTAAAAACATTATATTGGTATATCTGTAAGTGATGCTTAAGACTTTGAATTTTTGATAGATTTATAGGCGATTCCAAAAAATGTAAGATCATTAATTGTTTCCATGCATTTTACTAACCGGGTTTAATATTCTCAAAACAATGATGTCATTTTTATAAATAACTAATTATTCCTTTCATCTAAACATGGGACTGTATTTTTTATAATGCGTTTTTCTTTGTACTTCCCTGTATATAAAAACTTGATGTTTGAATAATTCCCTTTCTTGCATTTTGGCACTGTATGAGGAGCATGCTCAAATAGATGATGAGATCACGAACAAGCCTCTTTAATTTTTTCGGCGGTGATATTTTAATCACCTCTAATCGAATGTAAAATTTTCGTGGGGAAATATATTTCATATATACTTCCACATTCTCTCATACCAATATTAATGGGGTTTTTCTTTCAGTGATTGTATGTGTTTGGATCATGGTAAAGATAGTGACGGGGAAAATGACGGAAATATAGCGACAGATGCGGAAAAATTATGGAGATGGAACCGATATTCGTCAATGACTGAGGTAAAAATGTTTTTAAAAATTGGAATTATCTTAGAAAATGTCTAAAGTCCAAAGTTATTGATTTAAAAGATTAGTTTTACGTATAGTTATAAATATGCACAACACGCCATTTATTACGAATGGCATTATATTTGTTTATGAATAATATTAAATTGGTTTCATTAGAGTTGATTTAAACGCAACAAAAAGTATCGATAAATAGAAATCATTTAATTTAAAATCAAACATTTTATTTTAGATCCATCCTTACGTTTTTCAATTTCTTACTGAAAATTTTACCAGAAAAGAATGCACCATTTTTGAACCTGCACCTCAGCAACCGTAAGTAGGAATATTGAAATATTTATTACATTTAAAATTTGTTTCGAAAAAGATTTTATGTTGCAATTTCATGGCAGAATATTAAAATTATCTGAATCTTACTCACATTAAATTACAAATTTTTTCACATGAAAAACTCATTACTTGCCACAAAAATGTCGAAAACGCTTAATAGCTTCGGCGTTTCCTAAGAAATACTTTAATTTGAATAACTGCATCCAACTTTTAAACAGTGTAAAAATGCTATCATATCCGTAAGCTGCTCTGCCATAATAGAAAGACACATAATGATTTATTGAGGTCCTACACATAATGAGGCCGCGGTAGCCGAGTGGTCTAGGCATCGGATCATGGCTAGCGTGTCATGAGTTCGATCCTAGTACCTCTGAAGATCCGCCGTGTAGGGGAGCGATGCACGTTAAATCTGTCGAGATATCAAACGTCCTCCCGTTGGTGTGGTGTGGTAGTTAACAAAGGGGGTGCCAGCTCAGGTGTCGTCCGCGTCACTTGACCATGGTTCAAAATTACGCGGACCGTCGCCAAAAGCTCTCGTGTTGCTAATCAGTGCGACGTTAATATTCTCTCACTCCCTACACATAATGATTTATTGAGGTCCTACACAAATGATTTATTGAGGTCCTACACATAATGACTTATTGGGATCCTATTTAGATTAAACAAAATGATTGTTGGTAACAGACCTCATCATTTTGAATTACAGTCAATTAAGGAGAACGACACCTGGTCTAGTACCCCACTCTCCTAACTTCAACACCACGTTTACATGAGGATTTTGAACCTCGATAGGTTTAACATGCATCAGCTTTAAGGTTTCTGATTTCTTGGTCTTTTTTCCTTCTTGAAATGAATCAAAATTTTGAAAAATCAAAAAACAAGTAATTTTTAATTTATGTGAATAATAAGTATATAAAGTAAGGATACTGATAAATTCCAAAATCTATACTCATTTATATATTTAGCTAGAAAATGCAAAAAATAAATAAATGAATAAATAAATAAAATATATCAATTATTCTTTTTTAAAGTATGACTTGAGAAAACATAAACAGTCTAGGCCTTTTCTTATATAGCCTAATTCTTAGTTTTTTGGTGAAAAACCTGGGAGCAGTAAAGGTACTCTCAGCTTCAGGTAAAGTTGGAGAATTGTTTTCAAAGTCTCAGCCAGTTTTTTAATGTTTGGTGATCGGTTTTAAGTTGAGTAAAATAACTGCAGGTCTTGTTTCACTATCTTGACGAAGCTAGAACTCTTTCTAGGTTTATCAAGATTTCTCTTCCAAAGTTTCCATGCTCTCTTCTGAGTGCGAAGAGTTGGACTGTAATTCATCTTCCTCGCAAAAAAGGCTTGCCATTATTATTTTGGCTTGTCTAATCAAATAGTTTTTATTTGGTAGATGTGAAACATCTACAGAATCTGATCAGAACAGGACATGAAATGTTATATTTTTCATTCCGGTTCTATTATGTATATCGTCAATTCCGGTTTTTATTCTGAAAAAAAAAGTGCTGTGGTTTTGTTTCAGTTTTTTGATTCAGAATCGAGTGATTAATTTTCGGCACCACTTTAATCGTGCCCCTCTTGATTGGACGGATAGAGGAATAAAAATTCGAGGTACCCGGGCATGTAGTCCATTCATATGTAATCTTCGGCGTACAGTAGCTGCAGATATAGCCTTACTAATGGACGCTGTAACCATAGATGTCACACGTGTGGAGGTCGCTCTGTGATTCCGCTTGGCTACAATAGCAATATATCGATCTTCCGCGGGGGTTGTAACCCTTGGCCGACCGCCTACGGGCCTTCGGACAACTGTCTGTGTGGTTTGGAATTGTTTCCATAAATGTGAAATTACAGAATGATGAACGCCGAAGAAAAGAGCAACATCGACTGTCCTGCTTCAATGCGCCCCACAGCACGCCAGCGCTCAGAATCTTCCATTCGTTTTCTGGAAGTCATAGAAACACGTTTGTCCTGAAACCAAATTGTACGAAAGTTTTAAACACCTTCTATCAGCACTTACAATCAACTTCTGTAACCCTTCATAAAGCTGGCTTCTTATAAGACTGCCCTTTTTGCATATTTCTTGACATGAAAATACGATTGGCTGTTACCTAACATATTTGCATACTTCCATCTGCCTCTGCAGTGAATTGCATCCTATTCAATTCTGATTGGCTTCCGGAAATTAGCATTTTCCTCTCCGTGCTTAACTTTTGGAAGTGAGTGTATATGTTATGCAGCTATTAATAAAACTGTGGAAAGGCTTAAAAATATAAGTAGGTTTAAATATAGCGTATCAAATATATTTTCATCCATGCTTCCTGAAAAAATTGTATAGTCAACTGAGGTAGACAGAAGTTTCAAAGTCTGTCATTACAATCCAATGAATTCCACCAGATGGCTTAATAGATAATTTTCAAATGCAATTAGTAAAAATATCGGCAGAAAGAAGTATACGAGGAAATAAATAATTACTTTCTAAAGAAAAAAATCATTACAAATTTAAAAAGAAAAACATTTTGTTTATAATAATTAAATATGTTTTGCAGATGCTGTTACCGCTTTTATTTTTTATTTTATCGTATACACAGAGGAAAGGTCCTTTCACAAATTAAAAGTAATACATTTTTTAACGAAATTCTAATAGCCTTGATTCATCCCTTTTTGGCTACATAAAAGCAAAAATCATTAACGAAATGGAAAAAAGTTATAATTAAAGACATTTAAAATTTAAAATTTTGGAAAAGATTTCACCTTACAAACTAACCATTAATACTAATATTTTGCTGACTTACGTGTATTACTATTTTTTCTAAGAAATAATTTCAAGTATATATATATATACTTTTGAATTTTTTTTTCTGATAGAGTGACACGATGCTGCACGTCAAAGATATTAACTATTGTACTTAAAAGATTTTATTTGTATAGCCGATTTTTGTTTATGGAATTGCTAAAATAAATATAAATAATTAATGTTAGAATCACTCACAAAAGTTTAGTTAAGAAAAATAATAACAGGAAAGATAAAATTTTCTTTCTCTCTCTCTCTCTCTCTCACACACACACACACACACACACACACACACACACACACACACACACACACACACACACACACACACACACACACACACACACACACACACACACACACACACACACACACCACACACACACACACACACACACACACACACACACACACACACACACACACACACACACAGTTTGGTGGTTCATTCACTTATTCAAACTCTGATAATTCAATTAAATAGCTTATAATATAAACAAGTTACCGAAGAAAAATTTTAATGGAATAAATTAAAATCAAGATATCAGAGCTTTATCAGAATGATTGTACTAGTAGACTACGAAATAATAAATGCTTAATTGCAAATTAATGCAAACATGCAAATCATTATTATAATTTGAATATTTTATTTTAATAGAAATTGCGTTTGTGGTGGAACTTTTAAGGAACATAGATCGAGAGCTATATTTGAAAATGTATTACCAGGCACAGTTGACAGACATAAGGTTTTACCTGCAAATGAAGGACCAAGAGTTAAAAGCTATCCGACGAATGCTTATGGAAAAATTGAATTTCAGATGGATGGTTTGGGACTCTTAAAACCTGCAAAGGTAATTTTTATAAAGCATTTCTTCAAACTAGTTAATAATTTTTCATTAGTGCACTCTTGTGTAATAACTTAAAAATAATTTTTGTGCAGTGTTTAAATAAAACTGAGGATATTCTTTAATTCATCTGACTGAAATAAAATTTACAAAATTTGTTATAACTTCCAAAAATATCTTATGAATTTTTTTGGAAATAAGCTTTTTTATATATAAATTAGGCTAAAACTACATACAATAAAATTGATATTGCAATACATAAAAAACGATAGTTAAATTTAGATTTCATCTCGTAAATTTTTTCTGGATTCCATATTAATGTATTTTTTGTGAATTATGTATTCTTCATCTGATAACAATTATATATAATCACAAAAACATGTTGAGCCATGCAAATTGATTTTAAAGTAAGGTGAAACTCAGTTCGTTTAAAAATGACTGTTTTAAAAGTATTTTCAAATTTACCTGGTTGCTCAAAATTAAGAGAATTTTCATTTTTGATTGATTATCTTCAGAAGTAAGTACTGGACATACTTTAATGAAATTAGGCATGTAAACTGGTTTATATAATACAAATATAACATGCAAACATTTACGTGAGACATGCTTGATCTTGAATGTCTAAAAGAAGGGTTACAACATGGAAAAATATGGGCTAATAGTTAATATGTGGTCACCCCTTAAATTATACAGCTTTCTTAATATTAATTCATGATAGAAATGAGAAATGCTACGAGTCACTTGGCATTTTACTGGCAGATCTGGTTGGCCAATTTCTCAGCCGAATATAATATCTTTCCAGAAATTCGTCGGCTAGATAATCCTTATGTAGATGAGCGTCGTAATCCTTTAAAAGGAAATCAGAATCAACTGCATCCTTGAAAAGGCAAACATAGACCTCTAAGATTTTATCTCTATACATCACAGTTGTTATAGAGCCTTTGTGAAAGACACAGAGGTCTGTACGTTCGTCCAGTATAATGTATGCCCTAGCCTTCAAATCACCGTTTCCACATTATTCTCGCTCTAGGATACTGAAGGGCATGTTGATGATCTTCAGCTCCCTACAGATGAAGGTATGTCAAACATCCGTTGTTAAGCTGCCCCCCGATTCATCAGTAAATATAATGGCCTTCCGTGGATATTTCATGAATAATATACGTTAAGGTAAAATATGGCGAATCAAGGAGTTATCTGACTGTATAATGATATTTTGTGCAGAAATATTTTTAATCTTATATATATATATATATATATATATATTTATGTGAAAATTATTAAATTTTGATGAATAGTGAATGAAAAACTATAGCTCAAAACCCAAAGCATAGCAACTATACATCTAGATTGTGTGCTAACAAGGTAAAAATTCAACAAGGCATAATTTTGATTATTTAGATTTTTATTAACTGTTTATTTTAACTGTATCAGTGGCAATCAATGATTGTCACTGATACAAGCAATCAATTTGAGTTGACTCTCAAATGATTTCATGCATAGTATGACTATATGTCCTCATTGTAGAGAAGTCATGCAGCTGGATTAAATGAATCAGGTTGGTCAAATCAAATATAAGTCTCCATTTATAGCAAAGTCACCATTTTATGAGTGATGACAGTGATAGATTAACAAAGGCCAAAATGACTGTAGTAAACAGAAAGAGACGAAAATGCGAGGACAGAGAAATCCATGACCTCAAAGGTCATCGATAAAGGGTTCAACGAAAAGCACCGAGTACTCTTTACCTGTACACACTGACAAGTGACTTTTATAATAGCTCATTCAATCTGGAACTTCATTGGCTTCAGTAGAATTATTTCTGTGAAGAGTATAATTACAAATCTAGCCCTATGACCGGCAAAGAAGGTATCTGGAAGACCCAGGACAATATAATATCCCACATTTAATTGTCCCAACACAAATAGCCCTATTATCGAAAATTATGGTCTGGGATACCACTTCGTTTGATACAGATGGGCCCTTTTGTGAGTGTCATCAGTAATACTCTTAGAGCACCGTAGTACGTTGCTGATGTTCTGCTGTCCTATCTTTCACCATTTTTAGAGCTTACATTTCAAAGGATGATGTTTGGATGTACATGGGAGTCGGTTCTACTACACTGTCCGAATTGATTGGGACAAATATGTTTTTCTTGTATGAGTTGGTATGTGATTACTAATGATGTACCGAACCATCTCAAACACGTGTTGTTACTTATGCCACCTGATTGACAGAAACATCAGATCAAGGCCCATGAAATTCATCATGACAAGGGGCTAGATGTACGCCAGTCGTTGGCCGTAGCCTTGAGCACCATTCAGGTGACAGTACGATTTAGCTCGGTGCCACCCCAATTTTGAGGAAAAACACCCTGGAGGAGGGTCAAAGACCTCCCACCTCTCTTCCCCTGCCACCAGCCTCATGAAAGGATTTGCGGCTCGACGGCTCAAGCCGCAAAGGCACTATACATTTACAAACATCCATGTCTTCTCCGGGATTCGAACCCAGGCCCTACGGCACAGAAGTCAGTGTCTCTAACCACTATACCGGATGGGCGACTCTCAAACCCGTTCCATCTGCCCTTAGGTAGTGCGACAGATCGACTTTGACTATAATTTATTCGTTTTAGTGTATCAGGAGCTCAGTTGTAAACCTTTCAGTGGGTCAGTTGGTAATTTGAATTTCAAGTTCTGTATAACATGTGTCACTCTTTTACTTGTTTAAAAATAGATATTACTCCATGGAACCGTTCTAAAAGAATCACTCTTAAGGAACACATTTATATGACTGTGAGAGATATAGCTATGGCAGCTGGTGTGTTTAAATTAAGTATTTCAAGAATTTCAAGAACATTTCAAAATTCTGGGTCATCTTTCCAAATAGAAAAGAAAAATGTGGGTGAAAATGGAAAACTACTCCAAGAATTGATAAAAATTTAATAAGAAATAGCAAAATAAATCGAAGAAAGACAAGTACAGTCCTTTGAAGGGATTTATTGGGTAATGGTGTTGAAATGAGTACTTCAACAGTACGAAAAATGCTTCTGAAAGCGTTAAGGCAACAAGACTGAGAAAAAATATTTCTAATTCAGAAAAGGATGAAAAAATGTTTAGCATGGGCTAAGAAATACCGATCATGGACTGTTAACGACTGGAAGAAGATGATTTTCAGTGATGAAACATTTATTTGAGCAGGGATACAAATCAAGTGTAATTAGATGAAGTAAAGTTGAAACTTTTTTACCAGATCATATCCAACAGGCTGAAGGGTGTTATACCTTCTAAGCAGATGTTTTGGGTTTTTTTTCGCAACAAATGACACTGGAATCTTAGTTCCTCTTAAAGGCATGATGAATTCATTCTGTCAAATACATAGAAATAATATGCTGTAGGATTGTTCCTTTCATGGAAAGATTTTGTGGAATATTTCAACATGACTTGGTCCTTTGTCACAATTCGAAATTGGCCCATACTTTTAAGCTGGAAAATAAACTAAAAGTGTTCTATTGGCCTGGAAATTTCCCAGACTTAAATCCTATTCAAAATTTATGGCATATTCTCAAGAATCGTTTCACTAAGATGAATTGCACGACAACAGAGCAATGATAAAAAAAAGGGCTATACTAGTGTGTCCCCACGATGGTGAAATCAAGAACATGTATGTTATTCTAGTGGAGTCAATGCCAAGACGCGTTGAAGACGTCATTTCTGCTAAAGGAAGACATACTTCGTACTAATATACAGATTTTTTTTGTCTATTTAAGGTAAGTAATGATAAAAAGCTAAAGTCTTAGAAAAAGTAATTTTTTTCCGTTTATCTCAATTAATTCGAACAGTATAGTACTTATTATCTTTGTACTTGCTAATTACTTTGACAGTAAGCCAGCTCTTCAGATCCTGTCTCGGGGCCTCATCAATTTAATTCAACAATCGCTGAGAGTTTGGTATAAAATCCCGAGCAGTCGTCTTTAACTATACAAATCAATATCAAGCCGTATAATGATTGAAAGTTCGTTAGATGAGTTTAAACCCCATAATGATAAATACACTATACATATAGCTGTATTACCTGGATAAAACACATTAAATTCTTTTGAGATCTTTTTGATGTCTACAAGACTTTTTCATTCAACTTTTATGCTATGCACTTACATCCTTAGTTTTTGTATAAACTGGATGCGTCATTTTCTTTTTCAGTTTGAGGGGACAAAATTACAGGAACCTCATAGAAGTAAAATTATTCTCAGAATCGTATGTGTATACAAGTTTTAAAAGATAAATTTATTTCTTCTCAATCAAAATATCAAAAAGTATGTGTGGAGTTATTTCCTTATATACACTTAAACGACTCTTTATATATACGAAAACATGAACTCTACTTATCTCTAGAGGTCACTGTGCAGCTATGTTGAAGACTTTTACTGTTTTCAAGTAGACTCTTTTTCCTAGGTCAGTGACTTTACGATATTATTTACCACTTTTGCTTATCACTCTATAAGCATCAACTGGTACTTCATCACATGTTCTGAAAATTTCTCTCTCCTTTCCTTTCTCATTTCAGATCTTTTTAAATAATAATGTCTATTTGCATATATTACATATGCCATGGTTCTTTCCAGTAGCGCACACAGGAATTTTTCAAGGGGAGGGTCCAGGGTCGAAAGTTCATCATTCTCGTATCATGCTCCAATACGTCACTCAACATATTCTTTTGATTTTGTCGATTTTCGAGAACAAAAAACAGTAAAAACTTAATTTTTGAATAAATAATTAGCATTAATTAATAAAATTAATTATTAATAACAAATAATTAATTAAATTTTACGTACAATACACATAGAATATAATAAATTGAAAAAAAAATAAAGTGAAATGGGGAGGGGTCCGGACCCGAGGACCCCCCCCCCCCTTCTTGTGTGCACCACTGGTTCTTTTATAAAGCAAAGTTCTTAAGTTAAACAGCGTTATAAAGCAACTCTAAAGCTTAATTTAAGGGCGAAACTCGCAAGAACCCGTTACAAGTCTTTATATTCTTTTTTATTTTCAACACATACTTCTTATGAAATTAATTACTATGTGCTTATTTACATCTAATGCCGTATAAAAACCTCATTTCATGTACAATAAATTTAAGTCATTTCCACCATACATATCACGTATTTATTCCATTTTAATTTATTCACATATTTTTCAATTTTATATTATGATTATATTTGTATACCTTTAATCTATATTTTCCTCAAAACGTTACTAATGCATCTTAAGCATTAGAAGGAAATTTTCACCTTGAAAAGTAAGAGAGAGAGAGAGAGAGAAGTGAGAAATGATTCTCCAAAATATGAGTTATTGCAGAACTGAACTCATTGCAAGAGCTTGTGTAAGGTAGCCACTGAGTATCCATTAGTTATTCACCGGACAAAAGACTGACTGTTTTATGTGTGAATTTTATTTGACTCTTCTACATGAGCAACATAAGTTGCTCGGCGATTATCAAGTCTATTCTAGACTTCTCTCCAGACGTTTTTAAGCCTTAGCGGAGTCATATTTATTGTTTCTGTGATGATTCCATTGTTTATTTCTTCGATATTGCGAATTTCGGCAGTATAAACTCGACTCATCAGATATCTCTAGAAAAAGGAGTCGAGTGGTGTGTCGTCAGGAGAAGGGGGTGGCAACGAAATTAGTCCATCTTTACAAATTCAATTATCTGGGAATGTTTCATCAAGGAAATTGCGCACATGTGTTGCCTAGTGACGGCATTTCTTCTAGTTGCGGTTCAACAAATGTTCTTAGGAACTTATTGATAACTCTGGGAAAAAGAGGGGACCAATTATTTTCCTATGAGTTATTGTGCACCTAACGTTAACTTTAGACTACTTCACTCAATTTCTTTTACACAATGCGGGTTTTCTGACCCCGAATTTCTGCAGTTATGTCTATCAACTTCTCCTGAAACATGAAGTGTTGCTTCATCATTGAATATGATTTTCAGAAGAAATAAATCCTCATTACTGATCCAGTCAAGAATATTTACAGAAAATTCCTTGAAAACGATTCGATCATTAGATTAATTTGTTGACAAATCTGCTATTCATACGCAGTTAATTTTTTACTATTCATGAAGAACTTTATGGCTGGTCAACCTGACAATTCCCGTTTGCAGGCTGGCAAGGAGAATGGATTTACTAGCACTGCGTATAAGCCCATCTCTAATGGTAGAAATATTTATATAACTTATAAAAGATGTTCGGTACCTCGAAAGCTGTTTTAACCATCTTTACATTGAGTGCTCCTTTTGTAGAGATTTATTAAATTCATGTTAGAATTGCGTTTGAACTGTTTTATATAGATTTCCTTTCCCATTACTAGAGAAATAACATTTCGTGTTTGCTTGCTTGATTTGTTGTAAGGGATATAGAGCAACATACACTGTTATCAACTGCTTGTTTTTTCACTCCATGATGCCATTTTATCTTTTGGGTATAAGAGAAAGTTCTGTTGTTTTTGAACACGTGCACTTTTATGTGTTGTCGATCCTTAGCAAGAATTCTGATCCGACTGAAACCAGTTTAAACAGTTAGGTTAGTATACTATTGATGATTTATACATATTTTTTCGCATTTTAATCAGCTTTTTTAAGCGTGTAAAACTGTCAACACAAATTAAGAAAAAGTGCATTTAAGGCATTATAGGTTGATTGAGTTCCAAAAAAGGATTAACGTGATGGAGGCAAAAGAAACTTGTGTGACGTGTTTGGAGAGGAAGCATTAACATGTCGAACATGCCTAAGATGGCTTGTGAAATTTTACTTGAATGATTTTTCTTTGAAAAATGAACCCAGATCAGGAAGGCCATCAGATGCCAGTGATGAAGTACTACACAGTATGATCAGGAGAAATCTCACGTTTACTTCCACAGAAGTGGGCTTCAAGCTTGGAATTCATCGGACTACTGCTTTGGATTGTATTAAAATGTTTGATTTCGTGTCCAAACTCTCTGTTTGGGTGCCACACGCATTAAGCGAAAAAAATTGAATGGACAGAATTTCGATATGTTCTCCAAATTTTGATCATCAAAAAAGGTAACCGTTTTTGGACCACTTGGTGACTGGAGATGAAAAATGGATAGTGTATAAACGCGTCGTTAAAAAAGTATATATTTACCAAGGAAAGACACCACAATCTACATCCAAAGTAAGCGTGCATCAGAAGCAGGTTATGTTGTATTGTGGGTGAGACAGCAAGGGTATATTGCTCTATGAGTTGCTGAAAGAAAATGAAACAGCCGTTACTGTTCGCAACTTGATATTTTAAGTAAAGAAATTCGATATAAACGTCCATCATTGGCCTACAGAAAGGGTGTGATTCACATCACGACAACTCTAGACTACACATAGCAAGGAACATCGCATAAAAAATTGCAGTTGGGAAACTTTAACTCAGCCAGCATATACTCCTTGTATTGTCATTTGACTATCCTCTGTTCCCTTGCTGGAAATAAATACATAAATTATATGAGGATGTCTAAATGGCAGTGGAAGAATGCTTTGTCTCCAAAACATAGGACTTCTTTCCCAGAGGGTTAGATAAGCTGCCAGAACACTGACAGACAGCCGAAACTAACAAAGAACTTTATATTTGAAATAAAAAGTGAAAAAGAATTTTTTTTCATCAGAAAAAATGAGCACCCAATATAATCATACAAGTTCCCAGTTGCCATTCACAAAAATTAGAACAAATGAAATTCCTTGATTATAAATGAATTATTTCCTCTTAATTCATAAAACTAAGTCTCAATTTAATTTTAGCAAATGGTGTTTAAATTATGGATATCCAGTATTTCACTAATGACCTTGCATGATTCCTTATATTGCATGAGATTCTATGATTGGCTAATACACACAAATGAACAATAAGGCGAATAATATATTTCAATTAGTTAATTATATTAAGTTTATTATCTTATCTATGATAACAAGATATATTAGATTCAGTCACTTGAATATAATGACCTATATTCCAGCTTTGAATGCATGAAATGAATAAGGGCCAAAGTGCGTTTAAGGCCTTTTTAAGTTAAACAAACTCAAAACTATTACCCGTATCATCATAAATGATGTAGGTATGTTTTTAATATATAAATAATAAGATCGAATATATCTTTATTTTTAAAAAATCCAATAGGAAATGCCTTGGGCAGAATATAATGTAGCAACTAAAAGTTCTAGTTTAATCAGCAAATATGATAGCAATTCTTCAATATGTTGATAGGTACAGAAGATAATTCAAAGATCTTGGAGCATTTAATCATAGAGTATTTGAGACGATTCATACTTACAAGCTTAATTACATTTTTCTTTTTTGTCATTGTTTAATTCTCATCTTTTTGTTATGACTGTTTAACTTTCATTTTCTTTGTTATCATTGTTTAACTCTCCTTTTCTCTAAGAATCCAATCCATTACTAAAACCAAGCATCTACAAAATTGAATATTTTATTACACATAAGCAGTTGTTAAAATCAAAGTAATTTCTTTAAATTTCAGATTTTAACTAAGTAGTTACATGCATTAAATTACCATTTAAAATCATTCGTTTCGTCTTGATTTCATTTATAAAATCTTTGCTTTATACCATTTCAAAACTTTACTTAATGTATGGTTGTACAGTAATTTTTTTTTGCATCATGCATAGCGTCAAAACACAAAATAGTTAATTTAGAATTCAAAATTTAGCTTTAATTTTATATTAAAAATTTATGTGTGTGTGAATTGTCTTAGTCTTTTTTCATTTATTAAACCTTGAATAATGCACTATATAATCTATTATATCATAACAATTTTAGTATATTCGACTTTCTGATGACAACTGCTTAGATTCACTGGTAACCTTGATGCAAGATTACTGGAAAATGAATGAACCAGATCCTCCGCAGTTCATCATATCTGTAATTGGAAATACTTCTTCCTTTGTCGACGATCCGGAGTGGAAAGAGTCATTCGGAGATAATTTAGTCAAAGTTAGTTGAATTTTTGGTTTCACAGGATCAAAAAAAAAAAAAAAAATCACTCCCTAAATCTATAGATTTTTATTATAATCTAATTTTAGACTATCATCAAGTCCATCATCTTGGTTCCCAGTCAAAGTCACTTCCAAATTCAGTTAATTAAATTCTCCTTATTCAGATTATTTATATATGCTTAAAGTAAATCTAAAAAATACTTCATTAAAACTGTCTGTGGTATTTGACATCTTGTGATTAATTGATACTTTTTCATTTTTTCCTCAAAGGCTATTTTGACTGCACATGCTTGGCTGTTTACTGGTGGTCTAAACTATGGTTTGGTAAAAGTTGTTGGAGATGCTGTGCGCAAAAGACAATACCTTCTGTCAACGAGAGAACGAATGATACACGCTGTCCGGTGTATAGGCGTCACTAAATGGGGATGTGTTGAAAACAGTGACTTGTTGCTTAATACGGATCCTAAAGTGAATAATTATTAAATTTATTAATTAGAAAAATTATTCATACAAATAATGAAACCAGAAAACTATTAAAATTTTAAACATGTTTTACTTCTATTTCTTCAAACTTATTAATTAATAATTTTTTTAATTCTGAAATGTAGAGATTTGTCAATAAATAAATGAATTAATCTTTTCTAGATTTCAGACAAAACTATTAATTGATTTTTATTGAATTTTCTTTCGAATGATAATCTTCTATTAAGAATATTGTGTGTTACGCTAATCCTTCAACAAGGATCTTTAAAAAAATAGATGCATACTGTAATATTTTATACAAGATAGCGATTGATTACGTATAACTTAAAATTTTATTCTAAAGTTGTTTTTTGATTTTATTTTTACTCTAATTCTTGTCTTAGGTATATGTATAAATTCTTAAGTTATGAAAGAATAATTCAGAAAGAAATTTTCTGAAGTTTTTTTGGTGAAAAAATTAGAAAAATAATAAATTTATTAAACTACATAAGAATACATCATTATATGTCTTTTTTGAAATAAAATGCTTTGATTTTAAAGCACTATTTTTTGAGTAAAAATGTATGGTTTTAATATACTATTTTATGTTAAAATTAAAAACAACAAAGAGAGAAAATATGCCATTTAAATCTTTCCTCATATTTTTTAATTAAGGCTTTGGATATGTTAATTTAAAACTTCCTCATAAACAACACAGTTATTAAAAAGATATACTGCAAAATAAAAGAAAATTCTACTTTGGTGTAAATAGCGTGCCTCTAATGTAAATAAATAAAAAAAAATGGGGCGAATACATACATACAACACATGCAAATAATTTTTTTAACTTATTGGTGAAAGATTTTGTTGATTCGTTATCTATTACATTAAGACTTAGAAATGATCATCGATATTAAGTTAAAATTTGTGACGGGTGCTTACGCGTTTCACTAACCTTCTCCCAATTCTTTTAAGATTGTATTTATTTTAACCAATCCCCGCTGAGAGCTAAAAGTGTGACTTATGCAAACAAGATAGTTTCGGGTTTAGCGAGTTCGAAAAAGATATAAAAGGGAGAAATGAAATGAAGAGATGAGGATGACTACGTGGTTTGATAGAGGAGTTAACTAAGAGGTTGATTAAGAAGGTGGCTCTGAGAGAGATTAGTTTAACTAGTGAAGTTTGTTCGCCGTAAGAAGATTATTGAAAAGGTTCATTAGTTCGGTTCGGACGGAACTGAAGATATCAAGGATTGAAGTCGCTCTTTAGATCCTTCAAGTATTAAAGAATCCTGCCTTAAAAAGATATCAGGTCTGTGATTTTCATAAATTAGATTTAAATGCGTAGTTTGATTGTATGCGTTATTCTCCGTAAGTTCAGTTAGTGTTCCGTCGTTCATAATTGAATTCTTATCTCACTCCACTGTAATTTGTTGTTCTTAAGGTTTGATTAATATTTGTGTGTTTATCTATTAAGAAGGATTAATAAATGATATTGATTTATTAATTTAGTAGTTGTTAATTATGAATCCAACATACCCGAATTTAGATAATGTGCAAAGGGGAGTTAATAATCATAGGGGTAGTGAGAGACTACGACAAATTCTCTTCAGAGAATTTCAACTTAAATTTCTGGAACTACACGCTAACTTTTATAAGCATTTAATTTTAAAAATTGTACCTTTTTAAATAGACAGTAAAAGAAATATAATGAAATGCTTTAAAAAATATTTTTTTCATGAATATATTTAAGGTTGAGGCGTTCTTATGTTTTCTGACTCTAAGCTTATAAAATTTTTGAAGTTTACAATTTTTAACATTTTTGTTAATTCCGATTAATTGAACATTTACAATGCACAAAAATTTCTATGGGGGAATATATCAAATTCAAACATGTTTTTTCTTCGAGAGGCATCCAAAAAATCACTGTAAAAATGCAGCACATAGTGATGTAACTCTCAGCCTTTCATCCCTTCAGTGGGTGAATTAATGAGTACCAAACTTACTTGGGAACTTGACTCGGGGGTTTCGTGTCAGACTGATCACCTGATTGGAACATTTGCTCATGCACCTCAGGGCCCAAGGTAACGTATACTGATATGGGCACAGTAGGCCTTGGCCCTAATGGGCTGTTGCACCAACGAGTTAAGTTAAGTGATGTAACTAATTTGACACATAGTATTGATTTCTAAAGACGCTATCCGTGGTGTAAAAGAATTTATTTGATATGAAAAATTCATGTTTTATGAAAGTCAAACGTCTTCATCATCTCATTCGGATAAAAAATGTTTAATATGATCGATTAATTTGTACGGTATCTTTGTTTATGTGTTAATGTCTAAATAATATGAAAAAATCTGATTTTGGCTATCCTAGAATAGGGTTTATTATTGAGTTATTAATAGTTTTCTAGGAATTATTCGTAACAAAAACATGTTCCATGCTTTATATACTCCAAATTCTTTGTGTAGATAACTAAAAATTCTGGATAATGAACCTTTTATTAAGAATGAGCTTTCAAGTTTTCGCTATCACTTTAAAGCATAAGTTGTTCATTACATTAGTTTCAATTTGTGATGTTCTGATAAAAAATAAAAAGATATTTTTTAGGAAATGCATTACTCAAGGTACAAAGTTAAACCGCATCATAAACTAGAAAGTGGAAGAGCATTTTTAAATCCTGGTCACACTCATTTCTTGTTAGTTGATGATGGAACAAAGAGAACGTGCAAAGGAACGGAAGCATTTCGAGTTGAGCTGATGCATAAAATTTCATCCACTAAGGAAGAAGAAGGTAAAAATAAGTTAATAATTATAATAATATTTTTCAAAATGTTATTCTCTGAGTCTGCTTTGTTATTTAAAAATAGGTTTTACTTGTAAAATTTCTTTTGGAAAAGTTATGATTTGAATGTAAAAATTATAGTCAAGATTGCATTCCTTTCTGGACTATTTAAGCAAAAGAACTGTCTGTATTTCAAAGTACTAAAAAATGTTCACCGAGGTCCTTTATGCTAAAAAATTGCGTTTATTAGGACATATTACAAAGTCCTCAAGAAGTTAAGTTACAACATTTATTTCATAATATGCTGGTATAAAATCCTTGATAAATTCGATAAAATGTTTTTATGAAGGAAAGTACATCACATTAACATTGGAAACTAAAACTTTTGTAGCTACTACTATCTTTAGAAAAAACTGACTCTTCATTAAATTATTTTTTAAAAAAGCATAAATTTATTTAAAAATATTATATTTTGAGATTTCGAAGGTTTTTAAAATTATTTAATCAATCTGAAATATTGACTTGAAAATATTGTTGGTATGTTTCAATTAAAACTCATTTACCTGACTCTTTAAAAGGGCAAGGTTGGAGAGATGGTTGGATGGAAATGAGCCTCTATATATTATACCATGATAGTGCTAAACAATTTGATGTTTCTCGTAGCGTGGTCCAACGACTTTCGAATCAGTTTGACTCAGAAAATTCAGTTCTGAGAAGGTCTGTTTTGGGTACATGCATGCATTACAACTACTCTCTATTATCATTTCATAGCTTTTTCAGAGGATAGAAGCAAAAACATTAGTGTATTTCATCTCATTGCAGTCAATTTTGTGGAAACTGGATAAAAAATGTTGGTTACCACTGCCTGAAGATATCTTCCAAATGAAGACTTGTATGCAAGAAGACAGATTTGATGTGTTCCACTGAAACGAGTAGGAAAGAGGGTTCGATTAAATCTTGTCAGAGAGAATAAAGATTGAATAAGGAATAAATGGCAGTCAGGATTTTTCCAGATGAGTGTAAGCTCTTTGTAAAAAAATGATTCGCTTCGTGATCTAATTTAATGGAGCCAAAAATTAATCGTTATAATTCCAATATTGGTGAAATACTCGCCTACAACGAAGGAGAATTATAGTGTGGGCCAGAATCTTTTTGAGAGGCCACACAGATTAGAATGTATTCATTGGAGGCTTTGGAATGGTCAAAGATATCAAGAAGAAAATCCTCCGTTAAGAAGTGAGATATATTGCTTCTGATGGCAATAATCATATACTAATTGATGTTAATGTTTAGACACATTAATCTATGCTTCTAATCAGATATCCTCTTGGTTAGGATTTTAAGGTATCCAACTACATGCGACAACTTTTTTTGAAAAAAAAATGGAGATATGGGGATTTTTTTGTGATTTTTAGATTTTTATAAGAAAAATTTGCTAAAATTAAGAAGTGAAAAAGAAATATTATACTAAAATGGGAAAAATCGGTTAACATTTACAAAAAATAACACAAACAGGGTCCATTCTGTACCAAAAGTTTATGAACAAATTTTTAATTTTTCAATTCTGTTGTGTTGCTATGTTATTCATTTTTGAAATGACCTTCACAGGATAAGAGATATTTTAATTTTTACAAAAACTAGTGCACTTTATCTTAGTTATTATATGAAACTGCTTAAAAAAGCAGTGATTATATTAACATAAGTAACTGTAAATTTTGTAATAATACAGAGAATGATAAAACTGAAGGTTAAAATACTGCTACTATTATACAGAACATACACAAAAAATGTCAGTTAATTATTTTCAAAACTTTTTTAGAAATCGTTGACCCCGTTTGAAGATTAAAAAAACAAACACATTTCGAGTAAAACGCGTTTTAAAGTATGACATACACTGGTGTGCAAAAATTAAGGACGAGACGCTATTTTCAATATAACTTTGTACAAAAGCATTCCAAATCAACACATTTAATACCTTTAGATCCCCAATACGTAAGGACATGAGTAATGTAAGCAACACTTACTAAAAGAGAAATCAGAGGGATAAAAAGAAGCTTTATTGAAAAAGTAGCATGGAGCGCAATGCGACTGAAGGCCGAAACATCCCTGTGATGGGTGTCCAGCAAGAAATATCCGGTCTTTAGTAGGGGATATGATCTCCCCTGACTGCTAGGCAGGTTTCACAGCGTCTGCCCATGCTGAGAATGAGGGTGTCAATGAGTTGTTGAGGCATTGCTACCCATTCGTCTTGCAGCGCCAATCGAAGCTCCGGAATCGTTACTGGTGGTAAGGTACGAGCTGCCAAGCGTCTGCCTAGAAAATCCCATACATGCTCGATGGGATTGAGATCCGGAGATCGTGCCGGCCAATCCATACGTTCAATATCCTCACTCTCTAAAAGCTGTTCGGCAGCTACTGTGCGATGACATGGTGCATTGTCGTCCATGAAAAGGAACTGCGGACCCATAGCGCCTCTAAAAAGACGCACATATGGAAGAAGAATCTCGTTACAATAACGGGTCCCGTTGACTGAACCTGCGTCGAAGATGTGAAGGTCTGTACGACTACCAAGCATGATGCCTCCCCAAACGAGAACACCGCCACCTCCATACCTGTCCCTTTCAATGATGTTCGAGGGATGATTGCGGCTTTCCCGCTCTCTCCAGATGAATATGCGATGAAAATCGCTACTCAGACTGAATCTGCTCTCATCTGTAAAGAGTACTCGTCCCCATTCATTATCTCTCCAATTCCGGTATTCCCGGCACCACAGAGAACGCCTTCTCCGATGGGCAGGCGTTAGAGGTACACACCGTACAGGGCGTCGTGCAAACAGACCACCACCGTGCAGTCTTCTGGCCACGGTAAAACGCGATATCGGTCGTCCAGTCGCCTGTGTCGTGTGTCTAGCGATTTCTCCCGCTGTCTGCCGCCTGTTTCTTCTGGCCTGTAAGGCAATATACCGGTCATCTGCGGGTGTGGTTCCTCGTGGACGACCACTACTGAACCCCCGGATAGCTGTTCCTGTAGTTTGAAATTGTCTCCAAAGTCGTGAAACGATGCTGTGAGCAATTCCGAACTCTGCAGCCACACTTGTCACACTGCGACCTTCCTCCAACTTCCCAATGATTCGACCTCGGGTAAAAGCATCCAGATGTCGTCTAACAGATTGATTATTCGCCCTTTCTCGCTGAGGCAGCAACTCGGTGTGATTTTAACTGCTATACGGTGTGCAATCTCTTTGCCAGAAATACTAATCTTACACCGACAACATGCTTTACTACTCAGACACTCCCCCATTACGTCTACCTGCATATCTGCGCATGTGCTACCGTACATCACCTCACTTAATCTCCTGATTGGTCTTTCTGTCCGCTCTGCCTCTTCGTTCAGCTGATATGCTAATTTTTCGACTTCGTCCTTAATTTTTGCACACCAGTGTATATCTTGTTTAAGATAATGACATCTGCTTTTACTAAAACGCGCGTAGTTTTTGTTCTAGTAAATGGAAAATAATAATATTGATATTTTTATAAAGCTAATAAGATGGTCTATAAAATAAAATCATGAAATAAATTGTCAATTCGTGGCAAAATTCACAAATTTAGGGTAATCGGATACCTTAAGCGAATGGAGTATCTATCTCGTTCACCTGACTTAAATCTGATATAGACTCTTTGAAACGATCTTGATATTTCAGTTTTGTATCAAGTTTGCGGGTTGCATCAAGTATAGGAATCCACACTAGTTCACATGTCCCACAACTTAATCTTATAAATGAGAAACCAATGTTTACTATGCAATATGGTGAGGGAGAACGACATATTTCTAATTAAATTCTCAAATTTTTTTAAATTTTAAAAAAATTATTCCACTTATAGTTTTTGCAAAGAATGAATTAAATTTTTTTTATTTGTTAATATATAAATCATTAATTAAGTGTGTGTGTGTAAAATCCTAAATAAATGTGTACGGATTATGACTTATTTTTTTTCTCAAATTTAATAGCATTGTTCTAAAGGTAGCTTAAAATCCTTCTGTTCCTTAAATTTTAGAGGTCCGTACACATTAAGTTTCAAGAAACACAGAAGCATGAATCTTTTTTGTGTTATGATATTTTTCAGACTGTAAAGTAAGATTGCTTTTTTCATTTTTATTCCCTACTGCATCAATATGAAACCTCGATTGGGTTGAAATAATGTAGTAGTAATGACATAAATAAATTAAGAAATCTTTAGAACAGTTTAACTGTACTACACTGGCATACAAAGGGTAAGAACGCGAAGCTGAGAATTTAGCATACCAGGGCAAAAAACATGCATAATGGACCGAAAAAGCAATCAGAAGATAGACTAGGGTAAGTTACGGTAGGGCATACGTATATATGTAGCATGAAGCAATGGGAAAGAGCAGGAAAGTTATTTATTAAGCATATTAGGGTGAACATTCTGCATTTCTGTGAAAGGTATTGCATGGTGTACGTGTTTAAACGACGTCAAAATGTTACATCAGTGTAAAATGTAGAACAATCATTCCTGGAGACGACTTCTGGATGATATCTGCACACTGCAGACTACAACAGTGTGATATGTCGAACAAAATTTCAGGTAGACAAGATCGAAGCGTGACCAATGCGATTGCGGAGTTCAGAATCATTCTCAGTACCGTTTCACGCTGTTGGCGAGCATTTCAATATTCAAGAATAGCTATCTGTGGATTCAGGAATGGTCGTACATTAGAAACCCCGGTAGCCGGTATATTGTTCTTCAGGCGAAAAGTGACAGCCAGACGAAGAAATTGCAAGATAAATGCCACAAACTACTGAACGACTAATATCACGTTTTATTGGAACCAGGAGGCTGCACAACGAAGCTCTATGTTACAGTGTGGCGTGTACCATTAGTGGAATGATGTATACTCGGGTGGTTCCCTAATAGAAAACCTCTATTGAAACCCCAATATAACATTTGAAAAATAAAAGCCTGTTACTATGGTTACTATATTAATAATCAGGCTGGCTTTAAGGACATTAATAATTCTTACCCTAATTTACAAATTATATAATTTTTTAATGATTGCGTCAATTCTTCATAGTGTGGTAATTTTGAAAAAAAAATTAAATCATCATATATTTTTATATTTGTGAAAATAAATAAGTGGCAAGTAAAATAATAGTGGAAATAAAAAAATTCAAATATTTTTAAATTTAAATGTGACAGCATTCAATAAACACAAATACTGAAAATAAATATATAATTTCTTCTCTTTTGCTTTTTTCATTAGGTTTGGCGATTCCGTCCATACTTTTAGTTTTAGGAGGAGATCTGGATTCCATTGATGAGATACTACTTTGTTTGCAGAAAGATATTCCGGTATTACTATGCTGTGGATCAGGAGACATAGCGGACATCATAGCAATGGCAATATCGTGCTGCAACATGTCAGGATCGAGGTACAGGAATCCTTTTTATTTTGATCTATCTTTGAAAATGACAGCACGCAACTTCTGAAAATAATTCGGTGGATTTTGTCACTTCTAGATGCGAAAGATTAGCGGCTGAAGAGGATAAGGATGTAATAAGAAATTTGTTGAATTCATACGTTAAGAAACACGCCAAAAATACAATTCATGTTTTAGATGCCAAAGTAAAAGATATTTACAGATGCTGTAAGAAAAAACATTTGGTATGTTTTTTGACTTAAACATTTTATTTGAATTAAGCTACTTAATTTTTTTTGTAATATTTGTGATGTGGTTCTTGATTTAATTGCAGATTAAGTCGAATGTTGAATTTTCAAAGTGATTATGTATCATTTTTGTGAAATTCTCTTCTTGCTTTTTCAGATTCATATTTTTGAAATAAATGGTAATGAGAGCTTAGATTTGCACATTCTTTCAACTGTGATAAAGCGTAAGTAATTTTATGGAATTACATTCACACACACACACACACACACACACACACACACACACACACACACACACACACACACACACAACACACACACACACACACACACACACACACACACACACACACACACACACACACACACACACACACACACACACACACACACACACAGCATTTTTTAAAATATATATTCACATATTACCTTACCTGTTTAATATTACACATCATTTTTCTCGAAAATATTTTAAACTATTATTTCTTATGTAAATGATTATTATTTTTTTTTTATTAAAAAACAATGTTTTTGTTTAAATGTTTAGAAATCAGAATTAATCTGTCATTTTAAAGTGCTTATAGATTTGTGAATAGATGTTTTTATTCATTTAGTATATTGACTTTACCTTAGAGATCTTAGTACTTTTAGTATATTACCCTGCAAAATGCTTGTAATTTGAATTACAAAATTCCTAGAACAAGTTGGAAATTATTCCGAAGTAGTTTTTAAAGCATGAATTATTATTAATTTTCTTTTGTACAATTACAATATTTCATCTGAAGATAAATATCGCAAACATACTTGATATTATTTTGTCTAATTTATATTATTAAAATATGTTAATTTTCCACATTGTCATTTTGATTTAAGGTTAAAAGTTATTCACACAGCACCGGAGAAAGATTTTAAATATTCCCATTATTATCAGGCAAGGAGTACAAAATAAAGCCTGGATATAAATAGTCAATTTTTATAATGGATTGCTTTAAAAAAGAACATTGTTTAATGTATATATATGTGTATACAATACACATTTTTTTCTACTTTTCATTGCTTAGATAAAAGGGGTGCTTCACTTCGGGATCAGCTTTTGTTAGCTGTAAATTGGAATCGCCCTGATGTTGCAAAGAAACTGTTTCCTGATTGTGGATCTTGGCCCTTAGATATCATCGAAGAGGCAATGACAGCAGCTTTGATAACTAATAAACCTGCATTTGTGCGATTGCTTTTAAAACGAGGGATCGTTATGAGAGATTATTTGACGGTTGGATTGTTGCGAACTCTTTACAATGACTGCGTAAGAACACGTTTTTTTTTGATATTTTATAACTTGATTATCAATTGTAATTTCATCTTTGAAAATGTAAAAAATTATTGCTTATGCATTTCATTTTTTTTTTTAATTTTCTGATTTTTTACCATCCTTATATACTTATTATATCATCCTTGTATATTGTAAGAATTTGGGAATTTTTTATTATTGAAAATCTGTTAGCAGTTTATTAACATAAAACTATTACGAAGATCCCCGTTTGTCAATAAAATATTTCACGTTTTACTTTTATCGTGGTTTTCTTAAATATTTTAATTTACGAAGGTGTAAACAGCTCAATTTAAGTAGCAAACTTTAATATGGTATATTTCTTTCGAGTAAAAATGATTTTTCTTGTAAGTAAAGTTTATATTAATAACTCTAAGTGGTTAAGGAGGTTTATTACAAAAAAGAGAATGTTTAATGATCCCTTTTTTGGTATTTGAAAAGCTTTATTTATATCTTTTCTAACGAATAATACAGGACTTTATTTGAAAGTTTCACTGTGTTGTTTCTTACTAATCATTGGCATTAGAAATTTTGCTGATCATTGTTTTTTATACCGATAACTAGAAAAAGTTATGTACTTATATCGTTATTGTTAATAATAATTCTTTATCAGTAAATTTTTTCTTATTGTTTGAAGGTAAAATTTATTAAATAATATGTGTAAGTCAATATAATAAAATTCACTGAACATTTGAAATCACATTCACCATTCCTGTCAATAATATAAATGCACTTTTATGTGGGTATATAAATATTACTCTGTTATTTATTTATTCGCAGAAGGTAGCTATACGCACACAATAAAACAACAATTTTCAGCATATTATAATTAAGCTCTTAGTATCACATTTACCTTAAATATGCTCTAAAAATTATTACTTATTTTCAAATCTCTTTGTTAAATAATATTCTATGAGCATGGATATAACCTGTTAAATACTAACGTAGCTTACTAATGCTGATAAATTAGTTGGACAATTAAAAAACATAAAGTAAAATAATAATAAATCTAGTAAAAACAATAATATTTAACCTATTATGAATAGGAGTATAAATAAAATTAATAGAATATATTTTTCTATATAATAATGATACTAAATTTTGCTCTAGATATGTGAAAATGAAGCTGCTCAAGTGATTTTGAAAGATTTGACACATAAAGAAAAATACTTCAACCTTCGGGATATTTCAAACTTTGTTGCATTCCTTATGAGAAAGCATCGACATGAAATTTATCAGAGAGACATTACATGTAAAAGAGGAATTGAATCTACTGGTATATCGGGAGAACATTTTGAGCAACCTTTTAGAGAACTCTTCATTTGGGCAATAATCGTTTTAAGGTGGTGCTATTCTTTTGAATTCATTCTTAATTGTTTTTGTTTTTATTTTTCCTTACTACTTTGAAGAAAGATAGTGTCTTTGATTCCTTTCTGATATTCTTAAAAAAACTTATTTAAAAAAGCTTTTAGAGTGTAGATAAATTTCTTCAAGAATTGTGTCTACTTACTTAAAATAAAGTTTTTCTACTGTTTTTTTCTTTTGTTTTCTGATTTATTGTTGATTGAAAAGTATAAACTACTTTTAAATCAGAGTAGCTGGAAGTAAATTATATTAAAATAAAAAAAAAGCTTGGAAACATGAAAACTGACTAAAACTAGATATAAAATGTGATGATAGACTTTGGTTAATTTGCTACTATGATATCATGCACCATTTTTAAAAAATGTATTAATATACATATATAATTCATCGATTTAAATTTTTTTCTTTTTTCATCTCTTTTATACTATGCTTTTAAATCGATTTCAGCAGAAATTTTAAGCAGGTTTTTTTAATTCTGCAATATGAGATTACAATTATACAATGTTAACAAAGTAAGCTTTGTGAGGAAGTTTTAGAAAAAACTTTGTTTCATGGGAATTTTTATTTGTTTAACTGTAAATTATCTTTGTAGACAATATTCTTAGGCTTATGACACAAATACATTGATTTTAGGATATTTATTGCATACTATTGCTCAATGAAATATATCCAAAATTTCAAATTCATAAGAAAATGGGTATAAAATAAAATCCAACAAAAGTAAAAGTAAGCTTTGAATTTTATTTGCTATAATGTTCCTACAAAAGTAAAAGCAGGCTTTGAATTTTATTTGCAGTAATGTTCTTACAAAAATAAAAGTAAGTCAGTGCTTCTTAAACTTTCCACATTTGCGACCCAATTTTCAATCATAACTTTCATTGTGCCCTCCTTCACACAATAACAATGCATTGATAATGTACTTTGATGCAAAAGCTAATTAAATTTTGTAAAGTATTAAATTTTGTACATGCAATCACATGGAGGGCACTAGTAATTTTTAAACTTGTTCTTAATTTAGTATTGATAATTTAATTATCAAATAAATTGAGCAGTACTGATACATTTTTTGTATATTACATCAGTGTAAATGTGTATTTTAGTTTTTATTATGTCAGAATGTATTTTGTTTTGATTCCTTTCTGTAAATTAATAATTTTTTAAATAATCTTTTATATTCGATTTTTCGATATGCTAGAGCCCTCAACGTAAAGTTATCACGCCCCCTAGGGGGCACACCCCATAGTTTGAGAAACGTTGAAGTAAGCTTTGAATTATATTTGTTATAATGCTCCTATACAAAAATAAAAGTAAGCTTTGAATTTTATTTTCTATAGTGCTTTATCCTGTGACACTCAAAAACATCCATTTTATTTTACCTAGGACAGAATTAGCATTGTTCTTTTGGAATGAAACTCAGAAACCTTTGCAAATGTCAGTGGTGGCAACAGCACTATATTGGAGGCTTAACATGTCATACGAGAACGAAGAAAAATCTATTTATATTGACAAGAAAAAGGTAATGTTTCTCAAAATTTTGGAAAATTAATTAGGTGTTAAATTTTTTATAAATGAACGATCCATATCTAAAAGATTCTTTTCAAAGCAAAAATAGCTTAAAATAATCCTATTTTTGGTTTTTAAATCAGGAATTTGAAAAAATTGCTGTTGGTGTCCTGGAAGAATGCGATAAAATGGATTGGAAGAAAACTTCAGAAATTCTAACTTACAGGGATCCTTATTGGGGAAATATGACAGTGCTTGATCTAGCAATATTAGCTTATGATAGGGTAAATTACAAAAAAATTTGTTTCCTTTGTTTATTTCTTGATATATTATTTCTGTTACACACATATATATACAAGGGGTGATCAAATGAAAAGGTACGAAACGACATAAAAATGAAACAGTTAAATATTTGCATATTCCGCCAAGGGAGAATGTAGCGAGACATCTCGGGATGCCATTGGAGACTCTGACTGGGATCGGATCATGTGCGGGTGCCCGCATGCGCAGGAGAGAGCAAAGGCTCTTATAAAAAGCGGCGTCCAAATGATGAGAGCACAGAATGACTCGAGCACAGAAAAAGCATTAACTCCGATGTGTACTGTGAGACACTCCGACGCCTACGCAGGTCCATCAAGAACAAAAGACCGGGGTTGCTCATGGAGGGTGTGGTTCTGCTCCATGATAACGCGCGTCCACACGTCTCCAGAGTCCCACAAATGGAACTGGACAAGTTCCAATGGGAGACGTTGGACCATCCGTCCTACAGTCCGGACATGTCACCCTGCGATTTCCATGTGTTGGGTCCACTGAAGAAACACCTGAAAGGAAAGCGCTTCAACTCGGACGACGTACTCAAGGACACCGTGAAGGACTGGGTCTCGTCACAGCCACAGGAATTCTGGGAACAAGGAATCCTGCGGCTTTTTCATCAGTGGGATCGTTGTGCTCAGGCCTATGGTGTATATTTTGAATAAAGTCTATATTTGTACCCACCGTGTCGTTTCGTACCTTTTCATTTGATCACCCCTTGTATATATATATGACAAAAGTTGTCTTTCAATGCATGCAGTTATATACGGTGGTGGCAAAAAGTCTGGAATACACTCATTTTTTGGTTGATTTTTGTGTTTGACTTAATTTTTCTTTATGAAATTATTGTGCTATCTTAAATGTTCGTATTGATTTTAGTGTATTTTGTAGTGTTAATTTCAGATCTGCTAGTAATTGTTTTAAAGCACAAGTATTTTTGAAGTATAATTACCTGAACACAAGAATGTGTGTATAGTTTTCACCAAGGAAATCAATATTTGTACACAGTAGAATAATATACAAATTTACAAATAAGGTACATTTAGCATACATTTTGAAAATTACATGACTGTTATATGTTTGAATATTACTAGTTTTTGGGCTAGCCGTTTGCTTTAATGACGGCTCTACATCTTTTTAGCGTGGAATGCACCAATTTTACCTGAAGCTCTTTTGTGACAACATGGTGCAAAGAAAATATTATAGCTTCAATTAACTAAAGTTTATTTGAAGGGTTTTGCGTCAACATATCATAACTAATTTTATACGTAGGTTCTTTATAGAAATAAAATCTGTATACTGTTCTGGTCAGCTCATTCTATTCATAGTACTGTTTTCGAACCATTTCTAGGCTACCTTTGTACGGTGACATGGAGTATTATTCATCTGAAAAGCTCATAACTGATCCCCAGAACGATATTCTGCTATTAGTTGCAATTAATTTTGCAGTATTCTGCATTATATTTTGTGGTATTCTCTAGTTTTCCCAGTTCTCCTATACTACGTAGGTCCTATTTTTGTTACTTGAAATACAAATTTGACTTTCATCACCAAATATTGTCTTTTCTAGTCTTTAACAGTCCATAATGGACTTTTAATGTTCCCTGCGTGCGTCAATCTGTCAGTAATGGTTTTGTACGATCTCTAAAGCCTTGTAATCCAATGTCAACCAGTTTTCCATATTCACATGCAATACCAAAATCTGTTATTTCAAAATTTGTAGCGAATTAAACCATTTATTTAAAAAGTAAATCATGCGCAACACCCTGCCTTCACTTAAAAGTTGTTTTTCTTGGGTCGTCCAGATCACTTCCTCCTCGTAATAGAATTTGTTTCAGAATATTTTTTCAGTTCTCATGACAATAAAAAGACCAGATGGTACTTCAATAACAATTTAGTGCATAAAATAATCTTCTTCCTTCAAAAGTATTACTTTATATCGTTTCAGTATAACACAGAAAAGAAAATGTACCCATATTTCTAATATCATCTACCCATGCTCTTCAAATTGCAACAGACAACAACTTTTAATGCAGTAACACATGTTGCACATTCTGTTTTCAATCCTTCATCACTCCTGCTCTCCAATTGGTTGGAATGATGGAGCATTTCATTAGTATTGTAAGAAACAATAACTTATTTTTATCTCTCTGTCTGATCATGTTTTTTTTAAAAAAAAAATCAATAAGGCTATTTACTTTACTAAATTCTACTAACAGTTTTGAAATAAGCGTGAAAAAATACACTAGGACAAAGAACAGTAGTTAAGTTAGCACGATAATTTCAAACGAAAAATTAAGTCAAACATAAAAACTAGGCAAAAAACCGAGTATGTCAGTACTTTTTGCCACCACTGTACATCGTATTTTGAAATTAAAGCAAATATTTCTCATTCAGTGTTAACAATTCCAAGGAAAAAAACTACTCAGTAAGCGGATTAAATTGTTAAAAATAAATTTAATCAGCTTTAAAAAGAAAAATGTTCGCCTTTTTAATAACATTTAAACTGCCTAAGAAACGTTTTAAGTGCCACAAAAAATTTTGACAACGTGTGTAAAAAATGTAAATTTAATCTATTTTCTTTTTATCGTTATTGACTCTTTTTAACCACTATTAAATTAAAAATGAATTAATTAAGGTCGTATTTATAGCATATTAAAAGACGTTTTAAGTGCCACAAAAGGTTTTGACAACGTGTGTAAAAAATGTAAATTTATTCTATTTTCTTTTTATCGTTATTGACTCTTTTTAACCACTGTTAAATTAAAAATGAATTAATTAAGGTCGTATTTATAGCATATTAAAAGAAAAATTTAAAAAAATGTATTTAAATTCTCTCTGAAATAATTTCTGGGAATACTTAAAGAAAAAGCATTTCTACAATTTAATCTCATTTTCAAAGCATTGTTTTTTATCTTCTGCATGAATTTTTTAAACTTCACTTGAATGGAAAAACTCTTTTATTTCTACAAATGACTTTCTTTGTGTAAAGGGAACAAAAGAATGTATTAACCAGTTGGGAAAATGTTTTGAAAGCAGATATACACATATAACCTTAAGAAAAAACAGAACTTTTTCTTCTTATATTTTATATTTAGATGAATTTGTAAATTTTTTTTTTGTTAATATTTTTGTGAGTTTAAATATTTTGGGTGTTCTAATGTAAAATAAAAAGCATACATATCTCACATTTATAAATATTTCTATTTAGTTTTGTATCTTATTGATGTATTTTATAATACAAAAGATTTGTTAAAATGCTTGAAAATTGAATGTTAGATTAAGATATTTATGAAACGATAGGTACTGTTGACTTTCCTAATATTTATGCATATAGTTATTTAAAAAATATCTTAAATTGACTTGTAAAATAATCAAATTGAAAAAAATTAAGATTTAAATGAAACATCAATTTGTTAGTTACTTATATATATATGCTTTTATAATTTATATCTTTTATGATTAGGCCTTTATGTCTTCAGAAACCTGCATTAAAATAACGGAACAGCTTTGGTTTGGAAGACTTGAGAGTAACACTGTTTTAAAAGTAAGACTATTTTTAATTAAAAATAAAATTGTGAACTTAATTTATGAGGGTCACTTAATGAAAGAGGCGCTGTAATAACTCCTAAATTTGAAAAGAAAGATGACTGCGCATGCCGCTATAGAGGGCTCAGAGTGCTAGGAATGCATGCGATATTATCAGGTCGCACCAGAAGTGTGCGTGATAGCAAGGGAGCATGTTAAAAGGTTTCGTTCGCTTCATGGATGTCTCCAAACGATACAACTGTCAATGCTGCCACGTACTGTGCCTCATTGCATGAATTGAGAAAGAATATCTAGAACCTCTGACATGGCATGCTGTCCGGCAGGGTTATGAGCTTCGATGATTACGCTCTTCCTTATGTGGCTGTGGCGTGCTAAACATTGTTACGCAAATACGCTGGGAGGTTCTGGAACATCCTTTTTACAGCCCGGACCTCTCACCGACCTCCAAAGATCTAAAGGGACGGTGATTTCCCTATGATAATGAGGTCCAAGCTGCTGTTGAAAATTGGTTCCGGAGCTTCTTCACTTAGAGCAGTGGTCTTCAAATTTTTTCAACTCACAGAACCCCTAGAACTTGAAGGTGCTTTCGTGGAACCCCTAGAACTAGAAAGTGTTTTTGTAGAACCCCATTCCATGCACGTACTTCGAAGAATATATCTCAAAATAATATCTAAAGTAGATTAACACGTTAGAAGCATTTTATGTAGTGGTAATTAAAAAAAGTATTGCATGTTTATTAAACAATTATGATCTTATTTTTTAATATAATTTATTCATTAATAATATTAATTTCTGATCCAAGTGTCACCTATCCATGCATTGTATTTAGAAACTGGGGTATGTGCTTGCTTTTTTCCCCACACAAATTGTCGAAGTCTAGGTCTATTGAGATTAAATGCAGTCGCATTACTTATTCTGAGTTTAATTTGTTTTTATACTTTGTTTCTGTAGCCACTTATGTAGAGAAATGTATTTCCCTTAATCACATCGTTCTGAATGGTATTTAAATGTTTATAGTTGTGTAAGAAATCCCGTGTATTTTGCATGAATTTTCAACCTAAAATTTAGAATTTGTTCCTGTTAAATTAAGATTTTAATATCGAATCTGTTGATATGTTGATAAGTTGTTTCCTCTCCTTCATTGTCGGTGTTTTTTCCTCAAAGGCAAAAATATGCATTTTCCATTAGAAAACTATTTAGTTTTGCAAGACATTGTACTAACGAGTATAAAATTATCTCAAGGAACCTGAGATAGTAAATAATAAAATATTCACAATCTAGTAGAAAGTACATACATAAAAATAAAGTGTTTAAATATTCTTTTATTATATTATAATAAAAGTTTAAAAAGTGTTGCACAATAAAGTTATTATATATAAATAAAATTTTCAGTTTTAATGAATTGGATGAGCTTTAGATACTTGTAACTATATCCATTTTGCATACAGATTTATTTCTTCTCGATTTTTTTATTGTCACTCGTAGAACCCCAGAGCTTCGTGGAACACAGTTTAAGACCACCGACTTAGAGTATCCATCATGTTGTAGTCCATTGGGACACTTGCTTCAACCTATAAGACAACTTTGTCAAGCCTATGTGTTACGTCTGTGTTACTTCTTTCCTTTGTATGTATACTAATTTATATTAATAGCGTTAAACCGTTTATAAAATGAAATGCCACTTTCATTTGGGTGACCCTTATATATACTTATCAAAATCAGTATTTGATTTTTAGACAGTGTATTACACCTCTTTTACTTACCATATTTTCAATATTTCATTTTCTTAACTTTGTGTAACTATTACATAACATGCTGACTTATTCTTCATTTCCAGCTCAGTTTAACTATTTTCAATCCTTTACTCATTGGCCTCGGTTACCTACGATACAGGAATGATCCTGATGCTGACAGGGAGCCAAATATATTTGAAAAAATTTACTATTTCTACTCTTGCCCAGCTATTAAAATGATGGTGCTTTTTGTAAGTGATAATACTTTTTCAAGTTATTTTTTGGGGAATTTAGATTAGTTTATTTGCATAAAAATAGCATAATAAAATATTCTTTTTATTACAGTATTCCTATCTATGCTACCTTTTTCTATTTTCTTATGTGATATTGTTCGACTTCCGAGATGCAATCAATTGGCCTGAAATCATTCTTCATGTTTGGGCGTTTAGCTTGATATTGGATATTGGGAAAGAGGTAAGATTTGTTGGAGGCTTGAGTTTCTTAACGATCAAACATCTTAAAATGAAGCAATTTTTAACACACAATTTAAATATTTAATATTCATTAATGTGTTTCTGGATTATTAAACAATGCTTTTTTTAAAAAAAATTTTTCAATTAAAAATCATCAAATATTTTATCAAATGTTTTTTTAATTTATCAACTTTTTAAGTAATAACAATTTTATTATATTATAGAAATCACAATTAAATTTTCTTTATTTTTAAATCAAATTTATACTATTACCTTCATTTGAAAAGCAACTTTACTTAAAAAGTGAATTATAAGCATTTTCCAATTTTATGTCTCAACTGGGGAGGGAAAAAATAGAATTAAAAGATGAAAAAAAAACTGTTTTGATCGAGAGATAATCTATGGTGAAGAAAAATCTAATTAGTAATAAACATTACAGATATTCTCTCCAATGACTCTGGCAGAGATAGCCATTAATCCTATAACATCAAATATGATACGCATGAATTAAGGATTAAGGTTTAAGAGTATTATACAAATTGAATATAAGACCTAAAAGAGTTACTATTTACCAAAAGTAATATAATCATACATTTTTCAAGAGGATTAATTTGTAAAACAAATGATAATTCTAATTTTGTTACACCCAATTTACAGTATTTTTTTTGGCAGAGTAGAGTGGGGCTCTTTTGTTTACTGAATCATGGTTTGGATGTAGATGGGGTAGTATTAATGCCCTTAGAAACTTAAGGGTTCCAGATGTTTCTGACATCTTTCAATATTTGGTGATCAGTTCACAAAAAAAAAAAAGATTAATAGGGCCTCAATCATTAAGGGATCGTTAAATTTTAACTTGCCTTCATTGCAGATCATAAGGCTTTAGTTATTGCTACAATGGATTAATAAACCCATCTGGTGTGTTAATTTTTATTACTTACATAGTTTCCATGTGTGCCGAACTTTAATCTATGTGAGCTTTAGCTCAAAATGTAATTAAAAAAAACTATTAATTGAGCTACTTGACATAAACTATTTGTCTTGCATTTTTCATTGCGTGACAGTTAAAATTACATATATGTCCGTTCCATTTATATCTGTAAGATTATATAATATGACCAGAATATTTAAAGACTGAATGAGATCTTAATATATGTTTCCATTATTCAGTTTTAAATATTTTGGCAAATTTCTTAAGATATCTCAGCTTTTGCTATTATTGTTTTAGATGCAAATCGATTAAAATATCTTTTAATAACTGTTCATGAATCTGTTTTTCCGTCTATATCTGATTTTTATAGGACTTCACAACTATAATGTTTGATAAAAATATTATTTTTGTTGTATCGTTTTAGATAGTGCAACAGCCAAGCGACCCAAAGGACAATAAGCTTATGGAATGGTTACACGGATACTTTTGGAACAAGCTAGATGTTGTGTGGGTTTTATTCTTTTTTCTGGGAGTCACAATACGGCTTACTTCACAATTTGTTTATATATCCAATTGGGTGAGACTGGATGACGTTCATTTGATTTATACATTTAGCTGCATTCTCAGTTACATAAGACTTTACGAGTTCTACATGACCATGTCACACATTGGACCAAAGCTCATCGTACTCAAGAGAATGGTAAGGAACTTCTTTTAGTTTGAGTATTTAATGTTTCTATAGAATTAATTTATAACACAAATGCATATTTGAGATGTACACAAAATAAAATTAGGAGAATCGATTGCAAGAAATATCTCTTTCTATTTTTAAAAGCGCAGTTCAGGATAAATAAAAATTACTAGTTGATTGGAACATTCATTAAAATAGGATAGAATTCCTAAGTTATATATATACACTCATTGCCATACAAATTTGCACATCAAGAAATAATTGTGGAATCGTAATGAAACTTGGCATGAAGGTACATGTTGGGCAGATATGTAAACGATTAGAAATGCAGCGTGATTGCGCATTGCGTAATAACACTAGTGAGCGTTGGACTTCGTTCTCCTTGGACTATAAAACAGGTAAGCAGAACTTGTTTGAGTATACTTAATCCTTTGCAAAGGAAACGCAGAGGTAGACCTGCCGTTACGCCGCCATCTACGACAATATAAGCAGCTGTTATTCGAGAGATGAAAAATCATCGGAATGATGGAAGTTGGGTGGTCAGCTCGGCGATTAGCTCGTCAAGTAGACTGTTCTGATTTGACTGTGAGTTGTTGAGAGCAGTGGACAGAAGAGACGTCGTTTACACAGCGACGAGGCTCAGGCCACCTTCGACAGGTCAGGCTTCGAGAAGACCGTCACATCATACGACACGCACGCGTCAAGCTAACTGCCTCATTAGCCGCTGTCCAGACACCAGCAGAACTTTCACTACGGGCCCCTGTATCGTCCCGAACCATTGCAAGGCGCATGGCTGAAGGACATCTGGTACCATGGCACCAATGTGTGGTACCAATGACATCCACCCACCGACGCCTCCGTTTGGAGTGGTATCACGCACGACGTGACCGGGCTGCAACGGAATGGAACCAGGTCATCTTCAGCGACGAATCTAGATTCAGTTTGATCTGTGAGGATAATCATGTTTGTGTGTGGAGGCCTCTTGGTGAACGCCTCAATCCTGCCTTCGCTTTACAACGACACACTACTCCCACAGCTGGTGTGATGGAATGGAGTGCCATTGCTTACGATATATATAAACGATCACCCCTAATTATGATCTAGGGCACATTGGCAGCCCAGGGATACGTCCATGACATCCTTCAGCCACATGTGTTGCCACTCATGGCAGGACTCCCAGGAGCCATTTTTTAACAAGACAATGCCCGGCCACACACAGCATGGATGTCACACACAAGACTATCTCCACCCCATTACCACTCTTTTCTTGCCTGCTGAATCCCCAAATTTCTCACCAATCATGCATATCTGGGATCATTTGGGACAGAAAGCTGGACAGCCTACGAGTTTGGTTGAATTAGAGGCGCTTTTACAGCACCTGTGGAGCGAGATGTTTCAGGACATCATACGGAATTTGCATGCTTCAATGCCAGCTCGTATCGCATTGTGCATTCGCGCTAGTGGGGTCCAACAGAGTACTAAAATTTCCATTCATCTGTACTTTTTTCTGCAATAAATGATCCTTTTACTTTGATTTTCTAATAACTTATTTATATCAAAGTAGTACTTACATATGTACAATTTCGTTTCATTTTGAGGACCTTTTCTTGGTGCGCAAATTTTTACGGCAATGAGTATATACATAATAAGGTAACAAGCTCTAAGATTGTTTAAATATAAAAACTACTCAAACTTTGAAAGATTATGAATTCAAATTAATAACCATAATAATGAATTCAAATATAATAACAGATGTATCTAAGACTTTTTAGTAGATTTTTTTTAATGTATGTAAAGAAAGGTAAATTTAGTATTATCAATTTTTTTTAATTTTTCGCTATTTATTTTTAGAACTACATCTTTTTAAAGTAATGATTTTTATGTTTAAAAATATTTTTTAATAAATGTTTAAGGCAAAAGGTAATATAAAAAATTAATAATTTTTTGTTAAATATTCCATTATTTTTTTATTTTTAACTATTTACATTTTCTATGCTATTTTTTTCGTAGTTAAAAAGTCCCTATGAATGCATTAATATATTAATTAACAATAAACTTACTTGAGCTCTTTCAAATAACAAAATAAAAATTGAATATTTTTAATATAGCTGCTATGATACCTTTATAATTATATTTAATTAAGAGTTTGTAATTTGATAGTAAATTTTATTTCCGTCTTTTAAGAAACAAGCATGTCTTTTATAATTCATGGTAATTTTTATTTATAATGACAAATTTCTCCTATCGAAAATATAGCTTATTAATGAATTGTTTTATTTATAGATAGGAGATCTCATTGTATTTTTTCTCATCGTTGCGGTTTGTATTTTATGTTATGGGATCGGTCGCGTTGCGCTTTTACATCGTGAACGACAGCCTTTTTGGAATGTTTTTACAGAAATATTTTCACTTCCCTACTGGCATCTTTTTGGTGAATTAGATTTGGACGAAGATTCTGCAGGTAGGTCTATTTTTATTAGTTTAAAACAAAATTCAATAATATCGCAGTCAGCAGTTACAATCAATGTGGCGTATGGCTGTGCTACCCATAACCCTGCTGCTTAGAGACCTTTTGATTCTTTTTTTTTTTACAGAATTTTCTCTAGAATGATACGATTGCATCAGTACTATTATTTGAAAAGCCCTTGCAACTGATGTAGCCTAGATCAAACTGATATACCTGAGTATGCTTCGTGGAACCCTGGGGTTCTACGAGGCATACTCAGGGGTACCAGGAATCACAATAAAAAATCGAAAAGAAAATTATAAATGTGCATGTAAAATGTGGATTCACTTTCTCTAAGAATATATAACCACTAGTATTTAAAGCTCATCCCAGTCATTTAAACTGAAAGTTTTATTTATACATAATATAACTTTTTAAAATGATTTTCAAACTTTTATTATAATATAATGAAAGAATATTAAAACATTTTTTCTTTATATGTGCTTCCTAATAGATTGTAAAGATCCTATCTTTTACTATCCCAGGTTCCGTGAAATAATGATTTACTCCCTAGTACAATCTTTCGAAAACTAAATAGTTTTCTAATGGAAAATGAACCTTTTTCATTTGTGGAAAAACATCTATAATGAAGGAGAAGGACCAACGTATCGACATATCAAAAGATACGACTTTAAAACCTATATTTAAGCAAGAACAGCTCCAAAATTTTAGGTTGCAAATTCATACAAAATGCACAGGAGTTTTCATACAGTTATACCCATCTATACAAATTTTAATGCCATTCAGAACAATGTGTTTATGGGGAAAATATTTCTCTCTATCTCAATGTGAGTGGACAGTAAAACCAAATACAAAAATAAATTAAACGCATTATTTGGAATGTTACTGCTGATAATTTCTGCAGACCTAGACTTCGACATTTTTGTGTAAGAAAATGCAAGAACATATCCCATTTACTAAATATAATGCATGGGTAGGTGACACTTGGATCACAAATTAATTTTATTAATGTGAGTAAATTTTTAAAAAAAAATTACATTAAAGTTTTTAACAACAAATAAATTACCCTTTTTTAACTGTCTGTATATACTTGTAAAGTACCTATAACATGCTGATCTACTTTTAATATTATTTGAAGATATATTCTAAGTGTATGTGGAATGGGGCTCCACGAAAACAGCTTATTGCTTTAAGGGTTCCAAGAGTTGAAAAAGTTTGAAGACCACTAGTCTAGATTAATTTCTAGTATAATTCAATAAAACCACTTTATGTTCATTAACTCATAATAAGAATACAAGCTATGAATAACATATTAGAATTTTCCAAATAGCACTGAATTTGCCCAAATCAAATAGATCAGTTATAATATTGATTATTTTGCTTCTATTATCTATTAGATAAATTTTTTCATTGTTTTATTGTCCTAAGGAGTATTTTTAAAATTATTAGGTAGGTTTCCCACATGCGATGATGACCCGTCTTACTGTCATCAAAGTCCACATGCATGGATTGTCCCTATCATGCTTGCGGTTTATATGCTTATTGGGAACATCTTACTAGTAAATATGCTCATAGCTGTATTTACGTAAGTATGCTTATGCTTTTGGTAACATATCCACAATGCTTAAATTTTAAAATTAAATACGAGGGGTGTTGTTGTTTTCAATCTCCGATGAAACATTAAAAGAAACAAATGTGCAAACATGGTTGCTTTTTGATATTATCACCATAAGGATTTAAGTAGTTGTCAAATCGATGGACGAGCTTTCTGATGACCTCCTGAAAGAATGTTGGTGCCAATAACCTAAGATGAATTTGTATGTTAATTTCAAGCTCCTCATAGATCTGGAAGATTTTGACCCTCAAGCAAGCTCTTTAATTCAGTGAAAAGATGGAAATCTCTCAGTGCTAAATTAGGGCTGCATGATGGGAGATCAAACCCGCCCCATTTAAATTGCTCTAGAAGCTGTTCAACAACACTGTGGAGGCCAAAATTGTCATGAATGAAAGGAAGTCGAATGTTGATTTCTGAAGTCCTTGATCACGATGTTTAGATCCATCTCACATAACTGCAGAAAACATTCTGCAAAGAGGGAATTGGAAAGCTCGTCCTTTCACATGAGAAATGTTTGAATCTTTATGGTAATTATATTGAAAAAAGAAAATGTTTCCTCAAAGTGTGCTATCACATTTTTAGTTTAAATATTATTACGATCTGATAGATTTCCTACGAAATTTTATTGTAGTTCTCTATAATTTTCTTTAAACTTCTTATTTTATTTGTTGTTATGCTAACGAAAGAAAAAATTCAAAAGGATGGATTTGCATTCTGAAAAAAATGTTTATTGCTTTTAGTTATGATAATTATGAACGCATTTTAATAATTTGTTTCTGCCATATATTGTTTTACATTCATATCAAGAATATTCAAAACTCTGTTTAAGAAGCCATTCACTTAACAGCTCATAATTCAGACACAAACGTGGAGCTAAATGTCTCGCTAAAATCCATAGTGAAGGATTCAAACTTTTCTATTATAGATTTTCTATTGTAGAAATAATTCAGATTCAAAACACACTAAATGCAAGCATTAAAATAAGACTCTTTTTTAATTAAAATTCCTGAAAATAAATAGTACTAAAAGTATAATTTTCTTAAAATTTGATAGAAAATAGTACGATTTAGCTTGAAAATTTAAATAGAAGAACTTAATATGAGAAAATACCCTGTGTAACTGGAAGAAAAAAATAACTCATTAAGAATTTTTTTTTATTTATGTGTTTTGAGCTTGATTCTTTTTAAAAAGCATCATATTTTCTTTCTCCTTTCTTTTTACCTGCACAAAACTAGAGATTATGTGGGTGTTTTTTTTAAAAAATTTCCTTGTATGTTGATAAAAAACAAACTTTTAATTAAATAACTAAATTTTTTAATCTCTTACTTGAAATTCCAATTTTTTACTATAGATTTAGTTTTTAAAAGTAAGGAAGGGTTTTATTGATGCTCTATACTATATTTTTTATTTTAAATTTTTATAATTAAGTTTTAAACTACACAAAACAATTTATCATGCATGTCCTTTTTTTGGTGTGTTTTCTAATTATAAACTCACACTTTAAGGTGTCTAACACAGATTAAAATAAAATTCTTTCATAAAAAATTGATGATATATTTCTTAAGCTCTAAAATGTCACAAACATCAATTTTTTTAACAGACATGTTTTCGACGAAGTAAATGCGAATTCAAGAGAAATATACTTGTTCGAAATTTATGTATCTGGATTACAATTTTCACGGAGATCTATCCTTCCTCCGCCTTTTCTCATCGTTGAAGACCTACTCTGTGGTACCTATTTCCTTTGTGTGAAACTATATAAAAAAATCTACTCGAAATGCTGCTGCTGTATACGTGGACTTAATGAGAAATGTAAGAAAAATATTAAATATTTTGAAATAAATTATTTCTTATTCTTCACATATTTGAAATTATTTTAAATTATAATTAATTTTAATATATAGTTAACTTTAATATATAATTAACTGTAATATATAATTAACTTTAATATATAATTAACTTTAATATATAATTAACTTTAATATATAATTAACTTTAATATATGATTAACTTTAATATATAATTAACTTTAATATATAATTAACTTTAATATATAATTAACTTTAATTTATGATTAACTGTGGTGCAACTTTAATTAATGTACTGTCATTTTACATTTTATATATTGCTCAACTTCAATGCAATTTTCATTTGTGTGTAATTAATTAATTTAATTTTAGTTTTAAATAGATTTTTTTTACTAGAATTTTTATTTTCTATCTAATGCTTGTACAGGGAAGTCCCAAATTAATGGTACAAACTTTAAGGGTAGGTTCAGGACATTGTAACAATCATTTATTGTATAGGAATGTATGGGTGCAAGTGACGCAATGAGGCACAAACACAAAAAATAAGAGACGAAAGGAAAGACAAAGTGTTTATTGAAAACGTCGTTGAAAGTGTAATGTTTACAGTATTTGTTCAAAATTGTGTATACCGGTAACGATACATGCTTGACAGCATCGGTGGAGCGATTGTGGCGTACACGTTTAAAGATACGTTTGTAGTGTAGCTATGCGGTTACCATTTGCACGGCCGTACATGTCTGTAATGGCATTTTCCCCTACTGATGTGCATCATGTTGAAAGATGGCTGGACATCTACAGCCCCCTACCGGCAACGCAATCAACCGATAATTCAATTTCTTTTTTATTTATCACTCCTGTTTACGCCTCACCTTGTCACTCGCGCACATAGATTCCTATTCAATAAATGATGGCTACTATATCCTGTATCTACCCTTAAAGTTTGTACCATGAATTCGGAACCACCCTGTATAAAGCAAGATTATTTTTTATTGCACTAATGGGTATATTTGGGCTAGTTTACTCCTACACATGAAATTTCTGCACTAGTTTTCAATGAATGAAAGTAAAGGTAGTGAAACCATTAGGACATTGATTCAAAAATTTTTACAATCAATATCCATCTTCAGTTTATGATAAAATAATATACAGGGTGTTGCCGAATTCAACCGACAACTTCAGAGGGGTGATAGTAGGCAGCATGAAGACAACAAATCTCCATAGAACATGGGGTCGCAAACCACGTTTAATCGCAGTAATTCCCAAAAAAAGTTATGAAGGGGTGATATATATAGAGTAGAATGAAAAGGGGCAATAAAAGAGGCAAAAAAAATATTTATTAGACGGCTCGTCGTCAGACATGCAACCGGATTTGTTTGAACGCATCCGACAATCCTTCGTTCATCGGTGTCGGCAGCGGTATAACCTACGCGACCTCAATTTGGAACAATTCCTATGACAATCACTTGTCGTTGCATTTTTCTGACCTTAATTAACTAATATTGAAAGCAATTTATTATTTTTTTAACTTAAGGAAATGGTTTACTTTAAAAAAAAATGGGATTAATCTCCCAGTTGATAATATCTGTTTATTTTTAATGGAACCTCTCTCTTTTGTTAAATGTTTATGGCTCTAATGGGGATTTAGATGAAACTAAGTAAACTTTTTTACTTTCGGAAGGATATTGAAATCGTATCTAATGAAATATAAAATATTAAGACAAAATTAAGTGTTCGTATATAGCAAGTTAGATGCTTACAAGGTCTACAAATAATTTTTTTTGCGAAAAGGACAATTTCATGATTTTCAGTATTACAAATTATTAATTATTTTTAGGTCAAATGCAAAGGAAATTGCGTCTAGTGTATGTGGGTAATTTGAGATTGTTCGAAAAGGAAGGAAGAGCAAAATATTTGAAGAAGCTTGGAAGCCCCGATGAACAAGCTTTGGAAGCTGCAAAGATAGATAAAAGGTGAAGATGTATTTAAATATATTTTTTGTAGAAATGTGAATGCCTATCTCTTTGTTAAGTTCATAATTATATATGTTTTCCTAAATTCATAATTAAATATGTTTTCCTAAATTTATTATTATATATGTTTCATAAATTCATAATTATATATAGTTCATAGATTAATAATTATATATGTTTTCATAAATTCATAATTAAATATGTTTTCATAAATTTATTATTATATATGTTTCATAAATTCATAATTATATATAGTTCATAGATTAATAATTATATATGTTTTCATAAATTCATAATTAAATATGTTTTCATAAATTTATTATTATATATGTTTCATAAATTCATAATTATATATAGTTCATAGATTAATAATTATATATGTTTTCATAAATTCATAATTAAATATGTTTTCATAAATTTATTATTATATATGTTTCATAAATTAACAATTATATATAGTTCATAGATTAATAATTATATATGTTTTCATAAATTCATAATTAAATGTTTTCATAAATTTATTATTATATATGTTTCATAAATTCATAATTATATATAGTTCATAAATTCATAATTATATATGTTTTCATAAATTCATATATGCTCATTAAACCAAAATTTATAAAAGGAAACATTTGATGATGGAACATTTCTTGTGCTGAAATGCACTTACTTGCGGTAACTTTTAATTGAATAATCCTCTACATTTTTTTCATTTAGCATCAGGTCTATAAAAAATGTTGCCTTAGTTGCGTTTCATAACAATCTTTTATATTTTCAGTTGCTGTTTAATAGTAGTCATTAAACTAATGTAAACTATTTATCTAGTGTAATCTATTTCTGGAAGTAGAACAGATATTTTTCAAAGAATTAAGGTTATAATACTTCATTAATTATTGCCAAAAATGACTTAAAGTGGTTTAAGGTATCCGAACACGTTGAAAATGACCAAATTCAGTCAAGACAGATATTTTTGTTTTTTTATTTTATTGAATAGAGCAATCTTTCGACTTTACGAAACATACTTTTTTTTGTTTCTACACTACCTAGAGGTCAAGTTACAATCCATTTTATAAATTTAGAAAAACCGGAAGTGGGTTTTTGATCTACCAGAATTGGGCATTTAAATTGCTCAAAATCTATGATGGCGAGTCAGATAACTCAAAACTTTACAAATAAATTTCTGTAAAACTTTTTGAACCTGATATTTATGTTATTTTCTAGAGAATGCACTAAAATATTTCTTATTGTATGAATACTTTTTGAGTTATGACTTTTTATTTAAATAATGGTCTCATAAAAAACGTAACATTTCTTATAATGTTTACTCAATCAGCTCTAAAATTTTCAAATTTTAATAAAAAATTAAAATTTTAGTACTTTTTCTAGATAAATGCATCTAATTTGTTTTAGTAATACTTTTACTAATATATGTTTATTACTTTTTTCTCCAACTGCTTTGAAGTTATTCAAAAATATTGCTAAAATTTCACTTATAATTGTGACTTTTGTAAAGTTCAGGTAATTTATTTTAAATTTTGATAGTTAAATAGTAATATTTATTTGTATTGAGTCCTAAAAGAGCATTTATAATATTTTAGTATGCTATTTTGTTAAAGAGTGAACGTTTTTGTTTGAACGTGTTCGGATACCTTAAAAGAAAAAAGGTCTGACTATATTGTTTTATACATGAACATACACTCAGTAAAGTTCATGACAAAATAGATGTAACTTAACAATTACAATATTTTCATCTAAGATTTTTCCAAAACTTTTTATAAAAAGGAATGATAAATATCTCTCTTCGATTTCTCATATTAAAAATGTTTCTCTTCTTCTACCACCTTAAAGATCACTTCAATTGATTCTAATTATACTGAACATCTTAATGATAACAACTGTGATAAAAAAAAAGAAACTCTATTGCATACTTTACAGTATTATTTATTAAAATTTTTAAATTATGTTAATTTAAATGGTTTGTTAATTTCGCGTAACTAATAAATTTGTAATTATCTTTCTTTTGTTTCAGGATAAGCTACCTGAAAGATTTTGTGAAAAAACTTCACCTTCTACATAATCCTAAGCAAACTCCAAAAAAAGATAAACAATCAAAATACAAAGAATCCGCTACAAGTAAAGCAAGAATGCAATTTTTTTCAAACCAAACGGATAAAATAAACGAAGATGACGAAGATTTACGGTCTCAGGTGGATATGGACGATTTTATCTTACAGTGGTCTACAGTCAAAAGGTGTGCATCTGAACAGCAAATGGCAAAATCGTGGGCTGAAACTGATAACAGGCTGAAGCAGATTGAAAATTATTTAACTTACATAGTTACAAAGCTTGAAAATATTGACCAAGCTGTTAGTAAAATGAATCAAGTAGCAACACCTATATGAAGGACTTAGATACATTTTCATCTTTCATGTAAAAATTTGTTACAGTTTCTTCATAATCTGGTTGATATTTTACTGTCTAAATCGCTCATCGATGTTTTGAAACTTTATGCTTTAGAATTGTGTTTTTCAAAACATTCTTCATTTGTGTAGTATCTTCATTTTAAGTGAGCTAAGTGGAAAATAAATTCAATGTGAAAAACATCAAATTCGAATTTAAGTACCAATTTGTTTTATTCCCTTGTCACGAAGGATATTAATGCTAACATATTAAATCATAAATAATTAGAAAACATATTATAAAATTAATTGAAAAGAAAATCTTAGTGAGAATGTTAAAAATGAAAATAAATGTCAACCGAAAAATTAAATAGTTTTAAGAATGTTTGTATAATAAAAGTTAATAACAAACTATGAAGTACAGTAGATGATATGTCAGGCAATTAAATGTAAAAAAAGGCAACGAAAGTTTAATTTAACACAAAATTAAACTACAAACATTATCCGTTTTAATAAAGTATGTATTGAATAAATAATGTACCTACTTAGTATAATAAACTTATTAATTGTTTATTAACAAGTAAAAAAGGTCATATATATATATTTGTACTAGCTGACCCGGTCACACGTTGCTGTGGATTTGTTTTAATACGTTAGTTCAATATTAATCTAAGCTATTCAATGCAGTCAAATTAAATTTCGTTTACAATTTCGGAGGGTTGAAATAAAGTATAAAACAACAAATTATTTTAATTTTGCATTTCATTCATCTCCTGTTTGAGTGTAGTATAATTTTTGAATTACTAACGAAGTCGTTAAGTAGCAACATATGAAGATTTAATTTTATAAATGTGGTAAATAACGTTGATTCTTTGCAATTTTAAAAATTATTTTTATCATTTTAAAGTATAACAACAAATAATTTTATACAACTAATCGCTAATCGGTGCACAATATTTTTCAGTAACCCGTATTTTGCTAACTCAAATAGATTCAACGGTTTTCGCACACTTGAGCATGTAAGATTTAGTTGCCCATTCGAAAAATATGGATTTTCTAAGTCCAAGTATCAAATGAATATTGTTCGTTTTCAAATTCATTTATGGTCATCGAGAAAGCCAAATGAATCGGAATTGAAGCCTTTTGAATGGTATTAGAGATTCTGATGGTATCAGTGGAATACGTGGCAACAAATTCCGTAGTAGCAGAACCGAATTTTCGTTCAAACTTTACAGTCAAAATGTTTGCATCAATAAGTTCCCTGTATAATTTTTTGATGACCAAACGTGCACCGTTGCATTATCTAGGTGAATTTAAGTTACGCAGATAATAACCAGGGAACCAACCGAAGGTTATGTGGTGACATTCCTGATGTATCAAGAGAATTCAAAAATTCGATTGAAAAATTTACGGTTTTGTTTTCATCAACAATAGTTTCGATTGGTTTAAAAAACGTTGGATCAAGTGGCAACAACCCTGTGTCTGAAAGTTTATTTCATCACAATATCAACATTTTTTCTGATTAAGTAACAGGATTACAGAGGTAATAATTATCAAGATAAATTATACAGTACATCCGGAAAAAAACTCTCAATCAGTTCCTTTTTGCCAAAAAAACATTACAGAAATCGTCTAAGTATTTCATGCATTATGTATTGGGATGAAGTTCTACTTCACCGTTTCTAATATTCAGCAGTTGGTTAGGAAATATTTGCTGAGATTGATCATCTTGCAAATGTACTCGCGTGTTTATGGTCAGTCGAAGTGTTTCCACGTTTCGCCATCAAAACGATTGTTTTAAACAGGCGTTAATCTCGTGAACAAAAGTAGAGAGTGTAATAACTGTTAATGTCTGTCGGAAGTCACCAGACAGTAATACAACAGCGACACCGAATATTCTCTTGTTGCCATTTAAATCTTGCAAAGCTTGTGGGGGGAGGGGTCCTAACTGGCACCCCTCTCCCTCTGTTCGGCTCGTCTCTAGGTGTGGGGGGAAACAAAGCATCACCAACAAACTCCATAATAACAATTAGATTTGTTCAGACTTTGAACAAACACTTAAACAATCACAAGTGAAATTATAAGAAGAAACCTAGGAGTGATATCTAAAGCGTCGATTAATCCTAATATTCAATTCTAAATATACCCGACTACCAGAAATAGATAAGGAGAACAAACACTAATGAACCGATGGCCGATTCTGATTATACTATCTTAAATCATCAATCTACCAATTTAATCTCAGCAATTACCTTTTTAACGCGCGCTAGGTTTGTGAAGGAACTATTCCAATATTAGCACTTAAGTGACGGCTTCCCGGCTCCTTCTCTCATTATATCTACAAAACCTATAGACTTTATATAGTCGAACAAATTAACATATATCTATCTCGTGTTCTTCTTGAAAGGCTGTGAATTAATGTAATTGCTAGCCCCAAAGTTTCCCCAAGAGGATTAGTATGAATATCTCTTGAATAGACCCATCACAAGCTCTATGTAATGCTTTGAGTGAATGTTTATGGGTCATGGTACACTTATCCCTGATCATGATTGAATTCATTTGCAATACTGTAGCCAATCCACTCTTTTTGATGTGTAACATCTTTACTCTCGGTTGCTGGATATTTGTTGGAGTGATTTCGTGAAAAGGGACGGAAATGCGTAACAGGAAGTCGGGGAGGCGAACGCTGTTTGATTTGACCAATCAGCGGGCTTGGCGGCGTCTTTTCCGTACCCTCCCAGTGAAGTTCTATATTTCTCCTTCATTCAAGAGGCCCCCCCCCCTCGAGCGGTCTAAGCCGTGGGATCTTTGTTTTTGTTTTGTTCTTTAGGGTCAGAGAAGAGGCTAAGTCCTTTAGCTGGATCTTGTAAAGATATAACCACGTGGGGTCTAACTCTAGTAGTCATATAGCGGCCAGTCTTTTTTATGTTGTTAAATTTAGCATTTCAAAATATTCGAATTCAAAAACTCGGTTTCGTTTTCTTGACTCTAAATCCCCTTCGCACATACCAGCAAGTATTATTAGACTTCATACAGGATAAACTTGTAATTCTTACGCTCAATTGTTAAAGTCTCAGGGCTCGTTGTGTATGAAATCGGAGGTTATATTAATATGTGTAAACTATATTAATAATTAAATAAACTGTTAAGTGTCTGACAAAGTCCATTATTCTTAAAAAGTACGAATAAGTAATATGGAATTATTCGAATAAATATTTTAATGCATATCTTTTTCATACTTTGAGGTTAATTCCTGTCCCTGTCAATATGATATTTTTAATTGTGATTAAAAAAACTAACTAATTAATTACACAGGTGTAATTTTGATTTTTCTCTAATATTTCTAATATTTAAACATATACCAAGCTAATTAAATTTTCATGATTTTGTGATTTGCAGCGACGGGTAAATCCAGAGCAGAATATATGCGAGATTTTCGGCAAAAGAAACGTGAAGAAAAAAATTAAAAACTGGAAGAGTACAGCCGAAAAGAATTGCACATAATTCAACTCAACCCAGCAGGGATTTTCGGGCACGTGCAACGAACACAATTCTCTCACAAACATCAACGGCCTACCCAACTACTTCTTTATCAAATCTATTTGTCTGTCAGGCAACTTTACGATTATCCGCTCATAGTTTTTTTGAATGATGAACTCAAGCTCGAAATGAACACAAATCGAAATGTTTCGACAACTAACAGTGGTACTGTTATTGACGCTGTTTTTCAATAGTTTTTAAACATTTTGAAATCACAAGTATTTGCGTCATATTTTAGTTATTATAATTCTATCGTGTGCGTGTGTTTCCACTTTTCCTCAAATCGAACAAGAATAATTATTTTTGATAAAAAATTTTGCATTACTCCTTGGGTCAATTAAATAAAATTTTAATAAAGATATAATTATTCAATAGAAAATTATTTCCAATCATACCCGATTCATTTTTTTCAGGATTTAAGTTACTATTGCGTATTTACCACGATAACATGTCAGATGTTACACATCATATGCGACTACTGTAAGACTCGTTCCTTTTTTTTAATGGTACACATTGTATCTTGTAATTTATGAATGTCCAAAAGCAGCTGAGGCGGAATGATCAGTTTTTTAGCCAACTAACACAGTGACATTAATGCCGAAGATGCAATTACCTATTGAAATCATATTTTCTCACAACTGCACCTGAAAGTTTAGTTGCTGTAGGGAATGAAAAACCGGAGGTGTGGAATCTAACACAAAGCCATTTGACCTCATTCCAGCAATACCCAGAAAATTTACGGAAGCTTTTGAAATCCGTATCCAGATTCTCGTTCCCACCCCGAGAAGTACTCGGTGCTCACTTTCTACGCCCTTGCTCCTGTAAGTTCAGTCTCTGAAGGGGGACATTACGGTCGGTCGGCATTATCCGGCAAAGTTACGGGAGTTTCTAAAATCCGATTTCATATTATTATTGTTTCCCATCCAGAAAAACACCAGGAAAGCATTTCTCTCTCCTCAAGAATTTTAAAGCAATCTTTTTCCACAGTTCGTGCACAATACTTTCGTCTGGCATTATTTGACGTAGATATGAGATTATATTGAATTGGATTGAGAATATTCGGATCGGCAGTTCCGAAATACAATCAAGATCCACGTTTTGCGTCTCTGTGTCGGCAGTGGCCATGGTTGCGAAGTGGTCAAGGCATCGGATCATGGCTAGCGTGTCATGAGTTCGAGTCCAGCACCACTGAAAACCCGCCGTGTAGGGGAGCGATTCACGTTAAATCTGTCGAGAGCTCAAACGTCCTCCCGTTGGTGTGGTGTGATAGTTAGGAGAGGGCGTGTCAGCTCAGGTGTCCTCCGCGTCACTTGACCATGGTTCAAAATTACGCAGTCAGTTGCCAAAAGCCCTCGTGTATCTGAAAAGTGCGACGTTAATATTCACTCACTCACTCACTTTACGTCGGCAAGATAGGCTGGTACTGCTGTCCGAGAATATTCCGATCCCCCGGCATTATCTGGCAAAAATACAGGAATTTCTATATTTTGATTGCAGACACACTTAAGCCATCTCAAATTACACCAGGAATACACTTTTCCTGCACCAAGACTTTAAGGGTGAGCTCCTGCCCCGGTTTGCGTAAAAGACGGTCATCCTGAATTATCCGGCGAAGTTACTGTTATTTCTCAAATTGAATATCAGATTCGGATTATCCGTTTTGAAATACACCAGGGACAAAGTTTTCATGATCCAAGGCTTTTAAAGCAAGCCCCTGCTACGGTGTGTCTAAAATACGGTCGACTGGCATTATCCGGCAAAGTTATCGAAACTCCTAAAATTCAATTTCAGATTCTCATTTCACACTCCGAAATGCACACGGAGCTGACTTTTGATGCTCCAGCGAGAGCAAGTTCAGTCGCTAGAGATAATGAAAATCCGGACGCGGGACTCGAATCATATGCCTTTTCTCCTAATTCAGACAATATCCGGCAAGTTTAGTGAAGTTTCTGAAATATAATTTCAAATTATCGTTTCCCGCCCCTAGATACAACCCGAAATTACTTTTGTTCCCCTGAGCCGGCAAGTTCAGTCTGGAAGGGGCATTAGGATCGTCCGGCATTATCTGTCAAAGTTACAGGAATTTCCAAAATTAGATTTCAAACTCTCGTTCACCATCCCGAATTACAACAGAAACGCACTTTTCCCGCACCAAGACATTAAGGGTAAGCTCTTGCCACGGTTTGTGTAATAAATGGTCGTCCTGACTTATCCGGCAAAGTTACAGTTATTTCTCAGACTGGATATCAGATTCGGATTATCCATTTTGAAGTACGTCAGTGGCCAAGTTTTCACGATTCAAGGCTTTTAATGTAAGTTTCTGTTATGGCGTGTCTAAAATACGGTCGGGCGGCTTTATCCGGCAAAGTTAGGGTTATTTTTGGAAACTGATCCGAAAATCGGATTCCAGAACCCGAAATATGTCAGGCACTTAGTTTTCGTGCATTTTGGTTTGCAATATCTGCTTCCACAGACACAAGAGCAATGCCACATTTTGCGATTATTCCCTTACGGGAACCTGGCAACGTTTTTTCCGGATTCTTCACATTTCCGGCAATAAAAAAAATTATGGCGTGATTAATTGAAATAAAAACAATCGTATGTTTTAAGTTGGACGAAATGACACGTGGTATTCAAAATTATATTATGATCGGTTGAGTAGTTTCGGAGTCCATTGCGGACAAAACTGTGACACGTATATATATATTTTATATATAAAGATATATATATATATATATATTATTGGTCTATTACGGATTCATAGGCCTTACTTTAGCAAGGAAACATAAAGGCTGAAGTCTGATTTTATTTCGATAATTACCTTTTAGCGTTTAGCTAGGGTACTATGTGAAACTTAAAAGGAAATTTTTGACATCTTTCGGTGGTTTCTTCTAGCCACCATGGAGGAGCTAACATTAAAAAGAGGGGTACTATAAATTAATCCTTTTACAAAAAAAACCCCTTTAAGTTTATTCTGTTTTTATCTACATACGACAAACACAAAATCTGTAACATTTATTGCAAAGAAATTTTTTACGGAGTTATATTAGAATGGGAGACAACGTATAGCAATATCACTATGTGGAAAAGATATGAAATGTAAATTTAGATACAGGTTATATCAAAAACGGCCAAATGAAGATTTTTCACATCTCTGGAAAGGTCCGTGTAATATGGAGTGTGGTCGCCATGTGCTCTTTTATAAACCTCACAACAAAACATCATACTGTTAGGGAAGGTGTCAAAAATGCTTGTGGCAATAAATCCTATCCTTCCGAAATGTCGGCTTTTAACCTTTTGAGGGTCCAGAGAGATAGATGGGTTACGGCATGCAATGGCTCTTACAAGGCAATTCTGAACAATTTGCATAGCACTGAAGTATGGATTCGAGGACGTTGGCTAATATAGCTAATAACCCATCTACAGAAAACCATCAAAATGTGAATTTCATGTGACCCTCCATTATCATTCATAAGAAGGAAATTTTTATATACAGCATACCGGAAAAATCTCACATAGGTTTCTAGGACCTCATTCCTATAGAGCTTGAGTCCTTAGGTCCCCTTCTGAGTGTGTCCAAGAATAATGTGTAATGTGTAATGATACTACCTGCATCAAAGATGTGCCGTGCTGTACTACTATCCAACATGTTGCCACCCCAGACAAAAGCCTCTGTCCCAAAATTGGTATGTTTTCTTTACGTGAGAGGGATAATAATGAGCACGTGCTCTACGAATGATGATTCACCTAGAATCCCTGTTTGTGATGAATCTCGAAAAGAGAAAATATTATCAATTTGGGCTTGTCCAAGAATGGTGTGTGTTAACTACGACAAAAGGGCTATTCTATGTGACGTGCTCAGAAAAAGACACATCACTGGACGCCAAGCTTAAAGAGCCTTCTCTGCTAGACGTCATACTGTTTACCTAGAAATTCATGTTCAAGACGCAGCAGCAAAGCGTTCTAGCCATTGTCTGCATATGTCTTCTTGAACTTAATGCCAAGTACCAATTCTGCGCAGGTGTCCTGCCACATTGAGTGATTTTTGCCGGGCTTGTTGGTGATAGTACCATATATTTAGAATTCATCCCACAACCTGGATATCACTTTCGATATCATACGTAACCATAGAGCTACCTTTGCTTGAGACTGCGCAGTTTAAAGCTTTTTAATGGGTCCCCGTCTCATTGAATTATTTAAGCTATTCTTCATTCTCAATGAAAACAATCCCACCTGTGAGTTTTAACACAATACTCACACAACTTCATGCTAAAACGGTCATATTCAAGATTAAGCAACAAAACTAACTCTACGCGCAATTTATTCCAAAATGGTAGCTAACATTGTGCAGCCCGTTCTTCAACATACCGTATTACCGCATTCCACCGACAAATTCATAGCGGTGCTTGTAGACAGCATGGAGACGACAAATCACCATAGAACTTGGTTTCATAAACCACGTTTAATCGGTTGAAACCGTGGTAATAATAGCCTTATGGAGGATGATGAGCCAGACAAAAAGAGTGGCCAAGCGAATGCGGGAATTTGGAGCGCCGTGGTACGGTTGAAGAAACATGTAAGTATTCAAATTTCCCACATCTTCCGGAGTTGCTGCAGGGAGTTCCGACCACTGCACATCAGAACGCATGGTTCATGAGTGAGTGAGTGAGTGAATATTAACATCGCACTGTTTAGCAACACGAGGGCTTTTGGCGACGGTCCGCCGCATGGCTCATGCATGATGGTGCAACAGCCCATTTTTCAATTACGGTACCTTACCACCTCTATGCTACATCTCCCGGGAGGTGGATTGAACGCGGTGGACCTGTTGCTTAACCTCCAGGCTCCCTTTACCTCTATCTCTTTGCTTTCTTCTTCTGGAGCCCATCTGAAATCGCTTGTGTATGAAACACCGGTGGCTACAGTAGAGGATCTCAAGGTACGGATTGTCTCTGTAGCTCTCTTCGTATCTTCAGCTGACATAGCCAACGCACTGGATTTGTTTGAACGATCCGACAACCCTTGCGTTGGTGACCTACGGTGCCGCAACTTGGAACGATTCCTGTGACAATCATTTGTTGCTGCATTTCTCACATCGAGCTGGGATGGATTGTTCGTATTTTAATCATGCTTTACATCTAATAAATGTATTTCTTACCACTTATTGCCGTTATTCATTCCACTCGAAATCATACCCTTCATAACCATTTTTGCGAATTGCTCCGACTAAACGTGGTTTCCAACCCCATGTTCTATGTTGATTTGTTGTCCTCATGCTTCGTCCTATCACCCGTCTGAAGTAGTCGGTCGAATTTGGCAACACCCTATATATAAATTACGAATATTAGTAGCTTCACTTGTATTAAATCAGAAGTATATTGTGACACCAATGTAGATATATGTAATGATTTTCCCTTAAAATGTTTCTTTCCAGGGATTTTCAGTTATTATTACAGTCTTGAGCCCTTCAAAGCATCACGTGATAGTTAATTCTTTTAATTAACCCACCTAATGGAAAATACCATTTTAACTACAACTTTATCTCTTCAAAATCTGCCACGGTGACACATCTCAAAGGGAGAGATTGAATATTGTATTAGCCACCGATTCTAACCAATCAGTGTATTAAAACCCAGAAATCATATGATTATATAACCAACAGCTAGAATCTTCGATAAATATCGAAGATTCTAGCAGTTTCTGGTAAGAAAAAGTTTAAAAACTGAGATCTCTGAAATGTAAGAAAGAACGCATTCGTCCGTTGTCTAAGTCCGTGTGTGTTTGTTTTGCTGTTATTCGCTTTGTCGTTTTTTTGTGGGTTAATCAAAATATATGAATATAAAGCAACAAAATGTATCATCCCTTAAGCGACTGCAACCATATAAAGGTTTTCCAACAACATGTTTGATTCTAGTGAAATCATCACACATATATATAGTTTTTTAAAATAGATAAATCCTAATAATCCATTAATGAGCTAAAAGTGAATAAATCAAAGAGTACCCCATTGCAGGTATATATTTTTAAAACTCCATGCATAAATTTTAAACATTTTAAACTACATACCAAGAACACATTCAGTAATTGTTTTGAGTATAATTAGAATTGGACAAGAGTTTAAAATAAACTGATGCAAAAGAAAAAAAATATGAATTTAAAGAACATACTTTTTAAAGGCAATGCCACTCAGACATTTGATTACGAAGTTATGCGTTTTTACTTTAAAAAAAAAACTTGTATGCAATAAGAACTGGGAAATTTTTCATATGTTATGATATTAAAATTCCATTAAGAACAAAAACTCTTTTTATGGCATAAATTATATGTAAGTATATATAGAAATTTAACTTCAGGTTGTTTTTATTAAAAATCTTTTTTTTATATACAAAGCTTTTTACGCGATTTTAATTTCTCTTTCACACAGCTCAAATGTCTGAGATTAATTATTGTTTCGAAAAAACTTATTGAGTATAAGGATGCAATAATATGTATTGCTTGTGGCATAATACTAGAGCTTTATCTTTGTTAGCAACAATGAAATATTTTTGCAAATCTTTAATTATTTTTTTAATATTCTTGTTAGTAACCTCACATAATTAGTTTTACAATGAATTTTTACCCGATCTCTTTAAATATTGTGTTTATATTCTTCAAATGCTTTAGAAAGTACACCATATTTAGCAACAGATTTTGTAATTAACTGACATTAATTACACTGCACGGATATCAGGTTAAAATTGAAATATTATAATGTTTAATAATATGAAATTGGTGAAAAATAGCTTTCTGATTAGAGCACGAATTTAGTTATGTTCAATATTAAATTTTAATTAAAGTCACAATAGAATCAGAATTAAAAAACGAAATGATTTTTTTAAAATTCTCTGTATAAACAGAAAATGCATCTTTCATATTTCGCCAGGCGGCAGCACGAGATACGTCAAAGTTTTTCCAAAATGCTTATATTGATTTTCTTGTTAGAATTTTGAGAAGTGTTTCTATCTCGAGATATTTAATTTAAAATTTTAAGTAGAAGGGGTTTATTAAATTTACTCAGTGCCTATGTAACAAATGCTAACAAACTGCAGATTTTTCTGGCTTGCAATAATATATTATGTTTTGTATACATTTGTATTGAAATTTTGTATATGTCATTCATTAAATTAAAACATGATTGTTTAGTATTCATAAAATAATGAATCCGAATAGATTTGTGTATAGAATCACGCTAATAATTATGTTTAACCAAGTTATAATTGAATGACATTGAATGGAACATTAAATATGTTTTAATTTATTATATATACATGTCACTAGATGGCAGCTTCGTACCATTTTTGGAAAACAACGGGTGTTAATTTCAATACAATTAGTTTACAGTGAGTACTTTCTCTGTTTAAAATCTGCAAAAAGGATGTATGACTATTTCCAAGATCTTTTTAATTATTGTTAACTAAAAAAAGGCAACACTTTATAAAAAGTATTGTCATAAATTTTTTCTGTATTATCTTTAGAAAGTTATAAGTTATTTTGGTCCTTTACACCTCTCGATATGAAAATCGAAAGTTTGAAAAGCACAACTGAGCGATAAATCTAAATTAAAAGTATTTTTTAAAAAGAAAAAAATCCTTTAAAAGGAAAGAATCCTTGAAGGAATAAAAAGGAAAATTGTGCTTCTAACCCTTACGTTTCTAGTCTCTAAGAGATTACATGTTAAGTAATAACACACAGCAATGTTTGATATTTGCTGACAGATGATGCACATAATTTGATAGAATAATAATTTAAATTGATAAATAACACTAAAAAATATCATAAGGGGATTATTGATGACTTAACCTTCATTTTTGTTGTTCTCACTTGACATAAAAACTGCTATAACTTCGTAAATAATTGGAGTACAAGCAAAAGTGAGGTAATTTTAGAAAGAAGAAAATTCAAATATTAAAAATATCAAATAAATTTTTTTTGTCATTTTCATTAAAATTCATGATTTTGCACTAGTCAGGCACCTTAAACATTCTAAAATTGGCATGCCAAAATGCTCCCTTTTTTGCCTTTTCATTCAAAATTTTCTACGCAATTCTTTTACATTGGGAATTGTATGAATTGAGTATTCATTTCAACATATGGCTACTTAATTACGATTAGAAGAATTTGACAGGTAAATTTAAGTTATTAACGTAAAAAAAAAATACAAACTTAACTCAGTTCCATATCTCGTGCAAATAATTCGCAAATACTATTTATTTTAATTTTTCGAATTTTGTACGTAAAAATTTCCTTAAAAATTCAATCGAAGACTACACTCGCGAGCGCGTATATTTAGAAGGTCTGAATTATTACGAGTAAAATATATTTTAGAATGAATATGAGCTGATTCTAATAAAAAAATGTTTTCACACTGCCATTTTTTAAATTCCTTACATGTGAATGAAAAAAAAAGATTTTTTGAGCGATGATTGTGTAATTTTCGTAAATTAGCATTTAAAATATGCATTTAAATATTTAAAAAGTAATTTGGATTCTCTCTTAAATCGATTAAAAATGGCTGCCAGATTTTAAGTATATTAAAAAAGATATATGCATATAATTTAATATTAATTTATTATTCAAAAGAATAATATATTACGTTTACATAAAATTGCATTGCTCATGTGACCGTGGAAATACAATGACAGAGTTTTTGCTTCGTAAATAAAAGTTCACGCTACGGATTTTTACCATTGATTGAATATTTATTAGAGTCTTTCAAACCAAAAAACTCACACTCGAGTCGTTATATAGTCAAACTTCGTTATTTTGAACCTTAATCAAGACGACACCTGAACTGACACCCCACTCTCTAAACTCCCCCCCCCCCACCCCGTCAACTTGATCAATCTGAGCTTGACCTACTAGTGTGCCAAGTCCCTCTACACCAGGGGTTGGTAACCTATGGCACGCGTGCCATATGTGGCATCCGGTAAAATTTTATGTGGTGCTCTACGCCACTCAGCCAAGTTATCACCTAAAGTAAAATCGCCGTATTTGTCCGCTTTGTGCCTCAAGCGTTGTCTCTACTTCAGTGTTTCTCAAACTCAAACTTCGCCCTTGGGGGGGGGGGAGGATATCATAACCCTACGAGGGGGACGCGAGCATAGTGAAAAGTCGAAAACAAAATATTTAAAAAGAATATTAATTTACTGAAAGTAAACAAACAAAATATTATTTAAAAAAATTATTATTTTACTGAAAGTAAACAAACTAAATTTTTTTTAAAAAAATTAATAATTTACTGAAAGTAAACAAACAAAATACGTTCTGACATAATAAAAAATTAAGTACACATTTACACTGATATAATACACTTATAAATATATCCGTACAGTGCAATGTATTTTATGATTAATTTAACAATACTAAGTTAAGAACAAGTTTAATAATTACCACCTCACATAGGCTTATCATATATAAGATTATATACAAAAATTAACACTTATCTTGATGATTTGTACGGTTTATAATCAATCCTTAAATGCCGATTAAAATTACGCGATTTGCTTCCTAATGCTACCGTTTAACACGTATTGGGGGGGGGGGAGAAGGAATAAATAAGCATCCTCTGAAATAAGTAAATCCTTTGCAAACACTGTCATTTTATTGCATTTCAAAGCTTTCGAAATAATTTTATGGTTAGCAGTTCACAGAAAAGACCGTTCCCTTGGAAAAACTTTTATATATGTCCGGGCAATTAATACACTGGCTGAGCGAGACGTTTATATACGTCGGTAGCACTTGAGAGGTTCAAGACATATTGTAGGTTTAGCGTCAAAGTATAGTATTATTTAATTCAATTCATTGCTATTGTACAGAGGGAGGGCACGATGAAAATTATGATTGAATATTGGGTCGCTCAAATATTGAAAGTTTGAGAAGCACTGCTCTACTTTCTTTGGTTCATAGCGCCAATATACAAACATTGTGTATGATTTCAACCGAAAGTAGAATTTAATTTGATGCACATCGTGCGATATAAGCTACTTTTAATTTTACGACACGTTCTCAATTTTAATATGAAAACTTTCATTTCATTTGTTTAATTATGTGATGATTCATAGCTACACATTTAATTCAAATAATCTCTTATAAAGAAAGCTTGATGTTCACAGTTTTCAAGACTTTTAGATGAATGAATATGGATTCCTACATCAAAAAGGTTGTGCTGTATGTATGCTATATCACGGGACAAGAATACGAAAACATTTTCAAACTACACATCAGCCGACATTTAAGAGCGTCGATGAGAAATATGGTTATAAAAAGAACTGTTACTGGATTTAAGAAACATCTTTTATAAAACATTTGGAACCAAATCTAAAGTGATGAAGGTAGTTTAGCAGTGGCCCACACAAGGGGGGGGTCCTAGGGGTCTGGAACCCCCCAAAGCCCTTGAGTTTTATTCGATTGATGATAATCCTATATATATATATATATAATAAAATATAATTTACTTGTAATTAACAATTTATTTTATTAATTAATGCTAATTATTAATTCAATAATTTATTTTTTACTGTGTTTGTTAGCAAAATCGACAAAATCAGAAGAATCAATTGCCATTATTGGCATCCAACAACAGAACGCCGGATTTGAGAAGCCCAGGTAGCTTTCAATCCGAATATCCTCTTTCAATTTCGACAGGGTGTCACAGCACCGCGTGCATTGATGGTTTTAAGCTTCAAAAAGTCCACGCAAAAGTAAACACTTCTTCCGTATGCAAAGCCTGAATTTTCTTGCAGGGTTTTTTGAAGCCTATCAAGCGGTATGACAAATGTCTCAATGTACTTGGTACTTATGTGGAAAAATAAAGTTGTTTTATCTTTCTTGTCTCATTCTATGTTTTGACTTTCATACACAACTCTGACCTCAGTCGACGAGGGAAACTTATTTTCCGACTCACCCTCGTATGAAGGGCATATATTCCGATGTTAATAAATATCTTTAAATGTTGCATAATTAATATGTAATAAAACTATAAATTTGTATTCCTATCATATATTCCCTAAATCTGAATGTATTGTCGAAGGAATGGAATTGTTTTAAATATTTGCTGATATACCCTGAATCCCCCTGAATCATAGTGACAGTGACGACACCTGTTTTACACAGAGGGTTTTCAAAGGCATTAGGCCTCGGACGCTCAATTCGACAACGCCGACTGTGAATCAGCGATTACAACCATTTGGCTACCGTAGTTCTGAATGTATATAAAACTGTGATGTGAAGTAACAGGAATTGTTGTTAATCCAATAGCATTTCTGTGTCATTTCATGGGTGAGATCTGAAGAATCCCTCAACATAATGTATGCTTTAGCAATTAAGAAATGGCTGAAAAATGGTCCTCTTTCTTCAAATGTCTGCAGCTTAGATATTTAAAGAGAGAGATAGGAAAGTTAATACGTAATCATTATCATCTAATCGTCAATGTCACGGACTCGTAGTCCTCGTTGTTTCAGTTGAGTCACGGTTTCAAGTCTTGGTTCCCTTGTAAAAGGGCAAATGGACATTAAATCTGTGGAGGTTCAAAGTTTAGAGTGGTGGGGAATTTTAGTGATTGAGATGTGAACTCAGGTGTTGTGCTCTTTATTTGACCAAGGTTCAAAATCACGAGGTCCTTCACTCTTAACTCTCGTACTTTAGAGCAGTGTCACTCAGCATTTTAATCGCTGCAGTCCGGTCAAAGTTTAATAATTTTACTGCGGCCTGCAGATTGTATGTGTCTGTGTGTGTATGTGTCTGTGAGGTACGTTGATTGTTTATATTATATATTTTTTGACTTAGTAATTTTAATTTAATAAAAAATAAATATGCCTTCAAAATTAAATAAATTATAGTTGAGGGATTTCTGTGGAAAGCCTTCACAAACTCTAGAGAAATCCATCATAGTAAATAAAATGCAAATAATTTAATGTTCTTGGGTCGGCCAATACCATTTGATCCACGAACCGGCCCCAGTCCTCTCCCCAGGAGTTGAGGACCAAGTGTCCTTAATGAATATTCAATCAATTATAATCGGGTGATAAAATCAATGTCGAGCCGTGACACTCATTCTCCAAACTATCACACAAAACGCCATTAGGGAACTTGCTATACTTCAATGGATGTAGAAAAAATATGTTGAATATACTATTTTTGAAAACGAGTTTGTTTTTTATATTTTAAAAAAAGTAAAAGTTTAATTTTTAATAAATTATGTGTATTGATAAATATTTCATATTGTTTGGCAAATTGTACAAAATTAAGAAATATTAATTTTTAAAACAAAAATAAATAAATGTGAATAAAATATTTGCATAGTCTATATTGTTTAAGAAGCAAAGCACTTTTTTTTTATTAATTCACCATTTGTGGGATATTTCATGTCAAAGAAAGATCCATTAACAAGGACCAAAGAAGCAAATTTACGTAAGTTTTTGGACCAGAAGTTTTTAATCAATCAGAATAGTATTTAAAAATAAACATCTATGCGCCAAATATTTTAAGACAAAAAATATACTTTGTAAATAAAATAATTTTATGTGGAAATAAAATCAAAGAGCAAATTTTATATGTGATTCTAAAAAAAAAATCTATCGAAGAGCTAATTTCTCACGTGTTAGCCTTTTTTTTCTAAAAAAATACTTATTTTTCTTAATTTATTGATTGTACTTTTTCCGAATTTTGGTTCCCTTTCCATTGTCAAAATAACAACTCATTAAAATGTTTTCCCCTTATTTTCACTCAATATATTTCTTTTTAACTCTTTTATTTTTAACTTTCGACAAAATTGAAGTTGTTTTTGTCTCCTCCCTCATTTTAGCTTCATTAAAATCCTTAATTGCTCGGAAAATATTTGGGTATTTGGTATATGTTCATTTCATGCATTTACTTTATTTTTATTGTATATTATGTCAATATATATAATTCCTTATACATGAAATGAATTTTATATTGAATTTAGGATATTTGACAGATTTCATTTGAAATTTATAGTCAAGAGAAACCCTATTTAAATGATTAATTTTAAATATATAAAGTAACTGGAAGAGAGCAATCACATTTATATTCTGATAATTGACTTATATAGGTACAGGACAAAATAATAGGAACATCTGTGAAGAAATGAAATTTTTTTTATTAGTAAGGGGTTGGGCCACCTTTGGCCTGAATGACAGCTTGCGTTCGACGTGGGATTGACGAATAAAGATCATCGGAATTCACACCCATTCCTCGTACAGAGTTCTCGAGTTCAGATAGAGTGCGTAAAGGAGGAAACTGGGACTTCGTTCTCTAAAAAAAACCACAAAAATTCAAGGATGTTCAGATTAGGGGACTGAGAACACTACTATATATGTTCCACTTCATAATTTTGCTCATGTAAGCATGTTTGAACACAGGGAGACGTGTGAACAAGAGCATAGTTATCTTGGAACACAGGACGTTCTCCCGGAAAGAGAGTCTGAAGCATATGGTGAAGATGATCTGCAAGAATGCTTCGATAATGGTTGCCTGTGATCCAAGGGAAGATATTGCGCTCCACACCATCCCAGAACATTCTCCATGTTTCACGGTTGGAACCAGGCAGTCAATATGAAATGTTTCTGCCTTTGTTTGCCAGACGAACACACGTCTGGTGGTCTGAAATAATGTAAATAAGGATTCATCAGACTATATGACTTGTTCTCACTACAGTTTTGTCCAGTTTAGGTGATCTCGGCACCACTGTAGTCTCTTCATAGCATTCCGTGAATAGCTTCTATTCAATGAATGTTCGCAGCATGCAACTCCTGTTGAATAGTTTTCATGGATTCTGGATTCTGAAGGTGGGAATTCTTCTTGGACGTTATCTTCGGCAATATGATATAGCATTTTTGGGCAGCTATCCTCTTCAACAGTAATCTATCACGGTACTTTAACTTCGACTTTCCACTGTTGGGTTTTTCAGAAGACACCTTACCCAGATTCGTGTAGGCTGTCAAAACTCTTGACACAGTGGTCCTTGAAACACTCACAAAGTAAAGTTGGCTGTTCTGGGCATGGACGCTCCAGCAAGGCGAGCTTTACACACTCAATTAGCATGTCTCTTTTTATGGTCGGAGAGGTCAGACATAATCACGCTTTGCTAAGAATAGAATTTTCTCATGCAACTCTCACACTACCAAATGCTTAAATGATACCTTCCCTTTTACCGTCGATAAATTGCACACACTGTTGCTGCCCGTAGCGGCTGTTTATTAGATGGTCGAAGAACGACTCATTTTTAAATGGGTATTTCTATAATTTTGTCCTATAATTGTATATTAAAAGCCAGAAGTGAATATATTACAAGTTTCACTAAGGTTGATTTGTGAGTGTGAATTAATATCACTCTAGAACTACATGAGGATTGGTTGAAAAACTCGTAATTCTAAAGAATTACTCTTAAATTAGTGCCTCATTTTCCTAACTTCTACAGTGGCTGTCGTGGTCGAGTCATGAGTTCGAGTCCTGGTGCTACTGAAAACCAGCCATGTTGAAGGGCTTATGCACGTTAAATCTGTTGATACTAAGTCCTCACGTTGGCGTGGGGTGGAAGTTTAGAGAGAGGGTTGTCAAATCAGGTGTCATTCTCGTCTCTTAACCTAGGCTCAAAATTATGAGATCAGTCACCAATATCCCAATTACGCCATTATCCCAGCTTCAAAAATTACGACGTTAATAATCATCGAATCATGCTTCGAGTTGCATAAGATTTTGCATCAGAAAATACCAATTGTATATAGGATACGAGATGCAATAAAACAAAATGAATTTCATAAAGTATAATCATAAAAAGTTAATAAAGCCATAAATAAAAAGGGAATCGTAGTTTTTACTACTCTAGAACGAGGCTTTTTTGAACTAAGAAAGTAAGCTTTTGAAACTAATTTGTGGACCACTTTAACCAAGTAGTTAGGGACGAGGGGAATCGGGGATTCCAATCCTGGTGCCGCTAATGATCCGCCGTGTAGAGAAACTGATGCAAGTTAAGTATGTCGAGTCAAAAAAGTCCCCACGTTGGCTTGGTATGGAATTCTGTAGAACGGAGTGCTTGATCTAGTGTCATCCTCGTCACTTGGTAGATGTTCAAAATTATGTCTCCATTATCCCTCATGGAGCTTCAATACCTTTATGTCACGCCATCAGAGTTGAGACTCTTTCACACACAGCATTCATTATTTTTCAGAGGTTTCGAATATAGAATCAAGGATTCAATCTATGACTCAATTAATGTCTCTATACCCATAGTGTTCTCTACCTTAACCAGTAGTTACATCACCCCATACTTTATAACGAACCCTTTTGAAACTGGCGAATCAAAGAATGAGGTGGAAAAACAGTTTATTGAGAATTCAAAAGAAAGCGTTTCACAAAAATTACTTTTTTCCATTGCAATTATAGAACTTTTCTCTCCCTGTATGAAATTTTTTTTCGTGATGCTGTTATACATTTATTCATATATAACCTGACAATACATTTCGGTGAATAGGCCTGTAACATTAACGTAGATGAAATATCAACTAAAGTTACCTTGTCGTAGTCTCTCACTACCCCTAGGGTTATTAATTTCCCTTTGCACATTAACTACATTTGGATATGTCGGATTCATAATTATATAATGACTACGCAAATAATAAATCAGTTATTTATTATTTCCTTATGATAGAAATACACAATTAATAATCAAACTTTAAGAACAACAAATTATCATGGAGTGAGATCAGAGTTCAATTATGAACGACGGAATACTAACTGATACCACGAGGGATTAACGCATACAATCAAACTACGCATTTAAATCTAATCTACAAAAATCACAGACCTGATATCTCCTTCAGAATGAAACTTGAATACTAGTAGAATTTATGAAGTGGCTTCAATCCAGGATATCTTCAATTACGTCCGAACCGAATTAATGAATCTTTTTCAATAATCTTCCTTCCGCTAACAAACTTCACTTAGTTAAACTAAACTCCTAGAAACACTTTCTTAAGCAATCACGTAGTTTACTCCTCTATCAAAACACGGAGTCATCCTCATCTCTTCATTTCATTTCTCCCTTTTATATCTCTTTCGAACTCGCTAAACCCGAAACTATCTTATTTGCATAAGTCACACTTTCAGCTCTCAGCGGGGATTGGTTAAAATAATTACAATTTAAAAGTTTATAAGAGAAGGTTAGTGAAACGCGTAAGCACCCATCACAACCCCCCTCCGAGAAAAAAAGCGTGACTTATTGAAGGTCTAAACGATCTGCAAGAATTCGCTTAATTTACCTAACATCTGAAAAACACTGAACCTGCACAAAATTTTAACTACTCTAGAATGCCTGAACTTGTAAAAAGTTAACTCACGAACTTTATAACGCCTGAAAATTCTTAACTTGTAGAAAGTTTTAACTCTCTAAGTTAGAAACTTTAATTAAACTAACACACAGAAATGACTACTCAAAAGGGGTACTCCACTCCAATTTATTGCTCTTGTACATATTTATCATCCCTACAGTGCATCCCATTCGGGCGAAGATCAGGGGAAAACCTTTCAAGGAAAAACCCTGATCATGCACTTTACTTAAGTGCTAATAAATATAAAAAATTTTACAACAGTATCTTCATACGGCATCAAACTTTCATCACATCACTATGTTCAGGGACTGCTGCCCTGAAAGGAAACCTTGTCAATTTTTCTAAAACATGACATTAAATGCACAGAACTTTTATACAATTTCCTTATTGACATAAAATATGGCATACATTATATTATATATATATATATATAGTTTTATAACCAAATACCTTTTATCTGGTTTCATTTTCAAAAATTCCCAATCAATCGCGCTGCGCTGTTAATGTTTTTTGTTAGTATTCCTAATTACGCCGCGCCCAGAAACCAGACACTACTTATACATCTTAATAATTACACACAAAATATATACATTTTTTTACATAGGATATATTACAACAAACAATACAAGTAATCTCACATATAAAGCCACGTCTTTAATGTGTAGCAAAACAATTGCAATTCAACAAATGTTTTTCCACAATTTGGAAAAAAATTAAATACAAAAGTCTTTTCAACCGATATGAAAATGCACACAACTCAGTGACACTTTTGTACGTTAACTTTACAAAAAAATTAGACTAGCCCACATGGAAAATACTCCGAACTGTCTGTCAGAGGAAAAATAAACAAATTAGAATTATACAACCTGGCTAGTCTTTAGATCCAATCTGCATAGGCTTTGTCTCCAACCATGGCCTCTGTGCTGGATGACCTTGTCCTAGGGTTGTCCACTCTGCGCTCCAACCTTCTGGGTCTCCTCTTCCATCGAGTCCGTTGAAGTTGATATGCTCCTGCTGAGGTGTTGTTTTCTTTTGTGAGAACTGGAACTTGGCTGTTGTCCACTTGACGTCGGCTCCGAAGATTGTATGGACAGCTCCTTTCCTGATGAGGTCTGTTGTACTTGAATCTGTGGGATGGTCCTGGAACTGCTCTTTCAGAACTATTTTCTTCCACCTTTCTATACCGCTTTCTGGAGGGACGAGAGGACATTGACGAGGAAATCTTTCTTTTCTCGCGATCTACCTGGGCCTCTGGTCTCTTCTTTTGTACGTTTTCCTTCCAGGAATCAGGCCTTCCTCTTTTCTCTCTCTCAGTGTATAAAGGTCTCCTTTTCCTGAAATTATACGCGCCACCCCCCGAAGAAACAGCAGATTCCGTCCGTCCACGTTTTTTTCTCACCTCCACTCCATCGCGTCTATTCGCAATTATATCTCTACTACCATTTACATTTCCTGATTTCGATCCTTTACGACAACCCCCATCATTCTCCGATTGCACCAATGACAACTGCGCATCATCTGACCTGACTGATGTCACTGCACCATGATCACTACTAGTGTTACTTTCCGACTCGGCAACACTGTCTTCTCTTTGATGGTAAATTCTCACCTGTTCCACATTAACCGTTATTCTTTTACCAAATTTTAATATTACTAAATTATTATTATTTTTTACACTCAGAACTATATATGGGCCTTCAAACTTTGGCATAAATTTACCTACTATTTTTTTACATTTTGAACTTAACGGGTGAGTTTGAACTAATACTAGATCACCAACTTTCACATTATTTTCACGCCTCTTTTTATTATAATATTTCGCCCACTTCTCTTGCTGGCGCTTTGTATGAACTCTAGCCTCCTCAAACAACCTTTCTATGTTCCCACAAACTAAATCTGATCCATCAGTTACCATAACTAAATTCTGAAAAGGGGTGATTAAATTTCGACCTAAAAATAATTCCGCCGGTGTTTTACACGTTGTCTTATGTACTGCTGTCCTAATCGCATAACCGAACTCTTGCAGAAATTGATCCCAGTTAGTGTGATTATCCGCGACAAAACTCGAAATCATTTTTAAAAGAGTGCGATTAACTCTTTCTGTTTGATTAGCTTGTGGACGATATACCACAGTTTTAACGTGTTTTATGTGCAATCTGCGACATACTTGCTCAAAAACTTCGGATATCATTTGGGGGCCATTATCGGTAATTAACTTTGCAGGAGCTCCATAACGCGCAATATAATTCTCAAAAAAGGCATTGGCGATTGCTTTAGCCGAAGCTTTCCTTAAGGGAACTATTTCAACCCATTTAGAAAAATTATCTGTAATTACTAAAATAAATCTATAGCGTTCTGGACTAGTTGCAGGGTATGGGCCTAACAAATCTAAAGACACGATTTCATTCGGAAAATTAGTTATTATGGGAATTAATTGACCAGCTGGTAATCCGTTTTTATAATGAATTTTTTGGCATTGGTCGCAGGTTGCTACATATTTATAAATGTATTTCCTCATGTACGGGAAATAACACGCGTCCTTTAATTTTAAGTAGGTTTTCTTTTTGCCTAAATGACCTGCCATAGGCGCGTCATGAAATTCTCGCATAACATCATTACGTAATGTTTTAGGTATAAATACCCTTAATTCACCTAGTGTGGTTGTATATTTTGCATAATATAGCAAACCGTCAACGATTTTAAAGTCATTGGACCAATTTCTGCAGATCGATTCATTAACAGAACTATCGTCCGGATTTTCAAGATACTTCATTATGTGACCTAGCTCCGGGTCATTTCTCTGTTCCTCTCTTAACTGTTCTCTAGAAGATAATACTAACGATCTAATCACAGCACAAGACACCTTTGGTTCTTCATTACTTTCTAACGGGTTTCTAGACAACATATCAGCCACTAAATTTTGCGTACCTGGGCGATGTTCCCATTCTACATTAAAATTTGCCAACTTAAGCGTCCATCTTATCATTCTAGATGACAAATTCTTTCCCTTCGTTAATTTGGTAAGTGCAGCATGGTCTGTTATCACTTTAACCGGCAAGGATCCGAAATAAGTGCGATATTTATTTAATGCCCATATGACAGCTAAACATTCACGTTCCGTCACACTATAATTCCTTTCTGCTCGGTTTAAAGTTCTCGATGCAAACGCTATAGGCCTATTATTCTGTGTCAATACTGCTCCTACCCCCACGGAGCTCGCATCCGTATAGAGTTCAAAAGGCTTGGAAAACTCTGGTAATTGTAACACTGGAGCTTCTGTCAGTGCTTTCTTAATACGATCAAAGGCTTCCTGCGCTGATTCCGACCAACGGAACTTAGAGTTTTTTCGTTTTAAATTATATAAGGGTTCACACATGTCTGCGTAGTTTTTAATAAACTTTTGATACCAACCCGTCATTCCTAAAAATTTTGCTATTTGTTTTGCCGTTTTCGGAGGCTTCATTTCAATAATTGCTTTTACCTTTTCCTCATCTGTTTTAACTCCTTCTTTATTAATAACTAAACCCAAATAACGTAATTGTTCCCTCGCGAAATGACATTTCTCGCGATTCAACGTCAAACCAGCCTCCTGCAATAATCTGAATACTAGTAGAATTTATGAAGTGGCTTCAATCCAGGATATCTTCAATTACGTCCGAACCGAATTAATGAATCTTTTTCAATAATCTTCCTTCCGCTAACAAACTTCACTTAGTTAAACTAAACTCCTAGAAACACTTTCTTAAGCAATCACGTAGTTTACTCCTCTATCAAAACACGGAGTCATCCTCATCTCTTCATTTCATTTCTCCCTTTTATATCTCTTTCGAACTCGCTAAACCCGAAACTATCTTATTTGCATAAGTCACACTTTCAGCTCTCAGCGGGGATTGGTTAAAATAATTACAATTTAAAAGTTTATAAGAGAAAGTTAGTGAAACGCGTAAGCACCCGTCACAACCTTACTGTCGTTTGAAAAAGTCACTTCATATAACTATGCACCACTGAGATCTGCTATGCATGTCCTGGAAACTTTGCAAAAAGTCTTCTTTTGGGATGGAGTTCAAAAACCTGGTCACGTTTCATTGGATGTTAGGAATATCTTCAATATCGATGACACGCTTTTCTCATCCCTATATTCTAGGTTACGATTTATCGCACGGATTCACGGGTAATCTACAGTTCATCAGCTATCAAGCGCACAGTTAATTGACGATCTTTAGTGATTAATTTCCTCACTTTCTCAATGTTTTCGCAACTGATGGAGGTTGCCAGTCTTCCGCTACGGAGGTTTTCAGAAACACTTTCCCTGCTTTTCGAAAACGGGTGAACCACACACTTCATGGACAGTGCTTGATTTTCATAAAACCGTCCCAGCATCACATAAGTTACTTTTGGTGTCTTGCCATGTTTAAAACTAAACTTTAAAGTGATCTATTATTCGTTCATTTTCCTCTTTCCAGTTAAGAACCAACGTACTAAACAACCATTTTGTAAAACAAGTCTTACATGGAACACAAATGAGTCTCAACTGAACAACGGCGGGAGCAGATGGTCAACACCTGCCACTACGCATGTGCAGGATTTTGTTTTGCCAGTGATGCCAGATTGGTCTTTCTGACTTCATTCACCGAACTTTATTGTCAGAGGTTGTATAAGATTTCGCCAAGTTAGCAAAGCACGCAGACGGCATGCTTAGGATTTAGCACAAGTTGACCATTTTTGAAAATCACTTTTCCTTTGTCACTATTCGGTGAAAGGTTTCGGCACCAAAAATCAGGATTTCAACTAGGACTTTCCTCAAATCCCATTTTAGACACAGTCCTTCATGACAGAGATAAAAGGGCATATGAAATTGGGGCATTTTCTTAAGGGCAAAAGTGAAGAAACACCCACCGCTGGGAGCGAGTTATTTTTTGCGCTTTTCAGAGATTCATTAGCGCCCTATTTGTGGTAACGAAGCAGATTTCGGAGTTGTGAAGGAGATATTGCCTCGGTGCATTTTAGCGCATGTTCAGTAAATTTTTTAGATTAAGAATAGTTTTGTAAAGTTTAGTTCAGTGATTGATAGCATTAATTTATTTATCTCTCTTTCTTAAAAAGAGTTTTTCGTGATGCTGTAATAAATTATTTAACATAAGGAATAGTTAGTAAAAATGGGTTGTAAAATTTGTATTTAACTGTAGAGGAGCGAGTACGAGACCAAGAACGAGTTTTGCGAAAAAAAGAACAAATGAAGAAAAACAGAAATTTTTAATGAAGAGATTACTTGGAAATTAAAACTACATAATATATGCGAATTACAGTTTTATAATTTGAGCAATGAGTATAAACAGTTGCATAATTTGCACAATGGTGGTAGGTCCACCGTCAGGCGGATAGGGGGTAACCCCTCTAATAATGAATCAAACAAGTTATTCATATATTATTCCTTATAGATTAAGATGTTCTAATTAATAAAACTGTATAAAAATTCATATTTGAATATTTTTGCTGAAAGTTCATCTCCTTAAACAAAAACAAAACAAAACAAAAGCTCAGCTTATGCTTAGTAGATTCTATCAAATCCCTTTTTTAGACAAGAAAATTTATTCGTTAATGGGGGAATTCTGAACATAAAAATGCAAGTAATTCTTGACAAACACACAGAAATCTGTAAATTATTAAATAAGTCACATATGCAGCATTAAATAAAATAATATTAAAATAAAAAGTTCTTTACTTCTAACGAAATCTTAAATTTGAAAAACGTGATGCATGCATAACTTACAATAAAGTTTATTTCTTTTAAAAGTAATTTGGCTAAAAAATTGCTTAAAAACTTTTTGTTTTAATACGGGGGTGGGTTACTACAGCTTACCGCAAACAGTATACTTGCGGCCCTCCAGAACAATCAGTAAACCAAAAAGACAGGAAATGTTTTCCCTATTTGGTCAACATACCAGAGTTGATCAGAAAAAAAGATTACAAGTCAAATAAAGAAATATTTATTAACAATAGACAGAAATTAAAAAAAGGAATTAAGGGCATACGTGCCTATCCCATTTCGACATAATTACCAAGTCTATTTAGGTATTTATCAGAACGCAGAATCAATTTGTTTAATACGTCTTGGTAGAAATCAGGTCCCTGTTTATTGTCGGAGGATGTTTTCACAGCACGGTCTTGGAATATCGCAGCACATATGCTGCACGACTACCATAGCTCAGTCCTAGTTCTGACGAGATTTCACTCAGACCCGTTGATCATTTTGAATAATTTCTTCAATTGTAATCTCGTTGATTTCTGTCGTTGAAGAAGTTGGCCGGCAGCTCCCTGCCATATTGCGATTTTCGACATCCTGTCTGCCTGATTGAAAAGGGTGACACCATTTCGCTACATGTTGTCTACTCATTGCTTCTTCACCATAATCTTCCGCGATTTGACCGTGAATGTCAGATGCGGACACATTCTTTGCCCATAACAATCAAATAACGACTCGTACTTCCAAATGAGACCAATTTTTTAAGCTCTTGCCATTTCAATCGTTCTGAATCGTCTAGGAATCTTCATTACCTACCCACAAACCAGCTGTATAATAAGTAGAGCCATTTGTCTCTAATCTGGGGAAACAAAATTTCTCCACGGTTTGCAGTTTTTAAATGCTGCGGCTTGTAACTTTCTTTTCTAATCATCCCTCGCATATTTGGGAGCAAGGTTTTTGTATGAAGATCAACAAGCGTAAATATAAATGTAAGTTGGCAGGCTGCTATTAACTTGTATGTTGTGATGAGAATTTTAACAAGCAATATCTCTCTTGATTTTAAAAAAAATGTAGAAAAGTGTGATAGGATCCATTTGTCTCCTCAAACTGATTCTAAAATTAAATGGGCTTGCAGCTATAGATGATATGAAATTAGCACAGTAAATAAATTGAATAAAACTACCCCTATTTTATTTAATATTTATTGATTTTTATAGTACAATTTATACCTTTTACTGAGATACAAAAATAACTAATAAATGAAATCATTTTAAAAAGGTGTGGCTCTATGGCATCATCCGCTTCCACAAAGTGGCTCCCGAGCCAAAATAGTTGTCCACCCCAGTCTTATTATAATTTTCAACACATTCTTTCACTTTAATTTTTTTTAACATTCCCTCAATCGAGTTTCTCGAGAAGTATTTGATTCATGAAGGTCGTTTTTATAAATATAAGAAATATTTTTAACCATGATATAAAGTCTGGCAATGAAAACAGAACGAAAAAAATGTTTGAATTTTTCTTTATAATAACAGTACAGAGAAAGAGAAAATTTAATACATGTGCTTTGTTTCAGTAAAATAATTAATAATTTAGTTTAATATTACAATATCTAATAGAAAAATACATCAAATTTGATTTAATTTTAAAATGCGTTGTACTTTAAGCAGAGCACGAGGGTTTTGGCGACGGACCTTTTAATTTTGAACTACACTCTCGAAATACATAAAGTGCATCAGCTACCCTACGGGGAGGGTTTTCATTGGCCCCAAGTCTCGAAATTACGACTCTTTGACCTAAGTTTCACGACTATGACAACTCAACTACCGCGACCACCACCTTTAGCTGAAAGTAAGAAACCTGAGTACGCGCTCAACATTCAGTATAAGGTTTCTTAATCTGTGAGCTTTTTTTTTAAATATAAAAATAAGAAGACATTATAGGAAATTAAATAATTTTCTTTTATTCCTTACAAGATATCTTATTTAATATATTACATTTAGCATGCTAGAATGTACAATGCCTTTTAATAGTATTCATTTTTGTTGAAAATAAATAAAAAAAAGACATTAAAGAATTATTTAGGAATCCTTAGTTCTTCTTGTTACACCAATGTATTAGTTAAATTATAAAGAGTGATTATACATAATATGCTTAGAAAATTTAGCAAAGACATTAATACGAAAATATGGTATTAATTTACCATTTTGAAGTTTTCAATTTTTATTTTTAAAACGCCTTAATTTAACAATTATTTACTGAAAAATTGTCCAAAATTTTTAATTTTTTTTATAATTGATGAATTTTAAACTTTATTACATGAATATAGATTATTATTATTCTGATTTTTTATATTATCTGTTATAATTTGTATTACAATATACTTTGATTAACAGATTATTATTATTAGGAATATAGATACTCCCAAGGCATACACGAATGTTCTTGGGCTTTTAAAATGAGGGTTTAATTTTCTGTTTGGTTTTGTCCCCATTGCATTACGTTTCTAGATTTAAGATCCTATTTTACATCAGAATAAATGTACTGCATAAATATTTAAATAAATTTCTCTTATTGAATAATCCTGAGAAAATACATTTTTTAAAACAGTTTTTATTTTGTTTGCTAATTTAATTTTAAAAATATTTTTGAGCATTCTAATTTTGTTTTGTCTTTCCTATGATAACTTAAACTTTTTTGGACTGGAATTACGAGTTTTTATTTAATAATTAATGTCGAAATGGCCTCAAATAAAAATTTGTTTCTTCTCATCAAAATTCTTTGTATGTATCTTAAAGGTATCTGCGCAATTTGAGGGCGTTGCGAGACGAGTGCGTCAAAGAGAATTCTCATTGGTTCGGAACAAAATGAGAGCTCAGAAGCTGTTAGACAGAGACGGCCAAACATTGTCGTTTCTTACGCTAGGAGTCTAGTTTCTTAAGTGCGCATAGAAAATCTGTTGTAAAAATCCCCGTTTGAAGTACAGAGATTATTGACAGAGAGCAATTATTAAATTCCTTCAATATTTAACAAGAAAAAAAGATACAAGAAAGAAATACAGGTTCTTTTTTTTGTTCTTTTACATAAATTAAGATATTTATAGTTAGAAATTTTATTTGTCTGGGAAGCCTTGACATTTTTAAACGGGTTTTAATGTAAAAATAATATTTTTTATTTGTTTAAAAATTTTTTCTTCGAAATTTTTTTTACATAAACAAGTTTTTGTTTTGTTTTTAGTATATTTTGTGATTTTATAAATATTTTACAATCTGTTCACTGACATTGAAGAATTTTTTGCTTATTTAGTTATTTAGTTTTCTTGATTACATTTTACAGAAGTTTAGATTAATTAAATAATTTTTTATTGATAAAAATAAATTTAAAATAACGAATTTCAGAGACCAAATCAATATTTTATTTTATTTCCTTTGTCTCATTTCTCCTTTTCATTCCTATACATTTATGTTTTCAATAACTATAAACTTCTTCATAAAATATTTTTTTTAATGTTTAAAATTCATTTAAACAACTTTTATTGAAAGAACATTTTTATAAAATAATTTCTATATAAATGTTACACTAATGTTAAAAACAAACCAAAGTTCCTCTCTATTAGAGTATGAAATATATTTCGTCGCACTATTTTGAGAATGTTTTTAAAAGTTTTAGAAAAGCAGCGGATAAGCGACGAAAATAGAATTAATTGTAATATTTTCTTTTTCCCAAAACTCCTTTTCCGACGCAAGATAAAATATCATTTCCGCGAAAAATAATAATTTTTATTTAATAAAGTTCTAAGTTGTTTTATTTGTTTTTCTTTCCTTTTAAAATTTAAGGCAGAATAAATTGGTTGTAAAATTGGATTATGACTTAAGCTTTTTTTTAAATATGTGCATTATTAGTGCGAAATATTAGTGAATTGTTATTTTCGTTCTCTTTTGCTGTTGTCTTTACGAAGAATTTAACACTTTTAGATGTTTAGGGAGAAAGAAAAAGAACAAAATGAGTTATAAATTTTTCAAGTATACAAATGTAGCTTATTTTTAAATCTATTCACAAGCTTAAATGTTTTGAAAAATTAATTGTTGTAAAGTGTGGTATATATAATACGAAAGAAAACTAAAATCATTCCCTCTTTTTTGAACTAAAATTTATCTTGAGTAATGAAATAAGGAAATAATTTTTTGTTTATAATTAAAATTCATCAGATTAAAGATAATCAATGAATATGCTAGTCATTTCGTAATTTGTAGTCTTATGAATAATAGTGGATTTCGAATAACAATAAATATTGCCATAAGGAAAGATTCTTTAAAAATGTACAAAAACATTTTAATGTTTTAGAAAAAATAATCTGCAGTTTTAAATAATGTATATCGAAGACTTAATATTTCATAATATATAATAATAGATCTCAATACTTTAAAATAATAAAGTTTATGATTTTTAATGGAGTGTTTAATGAAAAATTTATAAAAAATGAAAAAGGTTGAAAATTTTTAATAATTATGAAATGAAGTGTATATAACTTTCCTAACTCAATAAGCAGTATGGAATTTTATTTGAATTTTGAAAGACACTAGTCTTTTTTTTTTACTGTTCTGCACTAATTATGATTTTTTCAAATGTAGCTCAATATTAATCATTTCATACAACTAATTACAATTTTCGGTAGTTAATTTTGAGCCATGTATTAGTATTCTTTGTAACTAAATCATTTCTAAATAACTGTTATTTATGTATTGTAGTTTATACGTAGGCTGATCGAGTTTTGAGTCTCAGTAAAATTGAATTGCTTTATATTTTTTTCTGTTTATTGGTTTTTATTAAATAAGCAGTATTGTCCACAAAGAAAAAAATAAGTATTTAATGGGAAAACAGTTTAAGTATTATGATTCAATATATATATATATATATATATGCTTTAAAATTGCTGATAAGTGGGATTATTATTTTTTTCATTTATAATTTATATTGGTTTTTATGGATAATACTGTAAAGAGTTTTCTTCATGTACCACTGTTATGTATTTGATTAATTTAGAATAGATTATATTTTATATGTTTCAAGAGGTCTAATCGGGGTTATAGTTATTTTACATAGTATATATATATGATATATTTTAATACATATATGTTATATGGAATTTAAAAAAAAACATGAAGTGAAAGATACAAATTTCAATAAAGAAACTACACAAGAGTTTTTATGTTGAATTTAACAGCAGAATATTTTTTTCTTGTTATATTGGCATGCATGTTTTTCAAAAGGAAAACCGACAACTGCATTTCAGTCATACTCAAGTGATTTGGATAGCTATATGATATTCCATGACCTTAAATAAATTCTAGAAAAAGTTTATAATCACAGAGTCCCAATTTCGTATTTCAAAAACAAAATAGAAAGTATGGAAGACAAGATCAAATTTTTATAAAATTAAAATCAGATTTATTTTTTATATGGTTTACATTAAAAAATTCAATAGTAGCATGAATAGGAGAATTGATTTTTTCAAAAGTTATAATTTTTTCTGAGAAAATAATACTTTCTCTGAATCTCAAATATTACACTCCCTTCATGGAAAATGAATGGAGTGAAAGGAAACGAGGGAAATTAGCTGAAGAACACATTTGAGAACACATTTTATTACTACATATTCCCTAAAGAATTTAGTTCATCACAGATGCTGAGAAAAGGAAACTTTCCAGTTTTGAAAAAAAGCTATCTTTTACTAAGCTAAAATAACTAAAAAATAACTTTTACTAAAGCTAAATTAATTTTTGCTTACCTTCCGATTTAAGAATGTACAATTTGTAATTCCACGAAATTTATTAGGTTTTAAATTGTATATTAAAATGCTTAATATTGTAATCAAAGTAAAACATACAGTTGGAAAATAGTTATTGAAAGAAATACTATATTAATTAATTTTGTGAGGACTTTATTCATACGCAAATTACTAGAAACTTTATGTAAATAATACAGTAAGAAAAGTATATAATACCTACCATAAAAGAAGGGAAAATATTTTAATATTGAGTTAACTTTGATTTCACAAGGATATTACTATTGATAAGGATATTGATATCGAGTCCTTTTTTAATAAGTAAATACCATTTTATTAGATAAACTTTTATCGTCACATAGTATTTCAGTAGAAGTATGTTCTAAACTTAATTTTCATGATTATTTGGGTTTAAAATAAGTAAATAATAAGTCCAGCTAAAAAACAAATAAGTTTTATATTATTTTACACTCACACATTTAAATGATTATATTTAACATTTATCTGCCATTTGTATAAGGACTAATACTTAGATATCGTCAGTGGAAAAATTGATATTTAATTAATAATGAAAAACCTTACTGCTATTAAGATTTTAGTTAATTATTTATACTGAAGTATATGTTTAAAATAGTTCGATAACATCCAAAAAGATTTAAGGTGTAAAGTTGTCAGTATTACAAAGAGATGGAGAGTAGAAAAAGGGAAATACTTACGAATAAGTTTTAAAAGAGTTACTTATATAAAATGTTAAAACATTTTGAGAAGAGTATGGGTTTTTCTTATTCAATACGTATATTTCTTATTTAAACAGACTGTGCATTATAGTATGTAGAAAAATATTTAGAAACTTGTCCATTAAAATGAAAGTAAAGATTACGCGCTAAGAAAAAGTATATTAGCTAATTAATTGGACTGTTTTGCCTTTTTTGTGAAAATGTTAACTATATATGAATTATTATTTTGCACTTGATCAACATTTTTTTTTAAAAGTGCTACCTAAAACCATAGAATGCTAAAAAAGAAAACTTTGCAATAAATTGTATTAGGTTAACTCCGTTTATATATGTGGTATGGGTCCTTTTTTCATTTTTCAAAATCTGATACGTATTACAAAAAGTAATTTAAAAACACTTTCATAATATCGTCTCTAAAATTTCATAGAACTCTTCGTTGTTAAATCGATTTATAAGCTTTTGTAATCAAGTTGTCTCCTCAGAGTTTTTGAGTACTCTTAAAACATTCAAAAAATCTTTCAACACTCACTGCGAATTTAAAATTTTATTCATTAACTGTCGGACTTAAGAGTAATTATCTGGAAGATTATCTAGATACTTATAAGGAAATAATTATTTAAAAGATAGTGATGTTAAGTAATGTAGTAAATTCAGAGTATTTTAGAAGAATATTTTTAGAAAACTACGATATTATGTTAGGAAAAATTAATTAAATACTTTTTTCATTTAGCATTATTAAATAAATGCCTTGTACTTCAAAAAGTTTTCTGCGAAGTGAAATTCTTTTTATGTTAAATAAATGATAGTTTCGTACTCTTTTATATCTAAAGAGTCTTTATAAATAAAATAAATGAATGCTTTTAAGAATTAAATACCTGAAAAGTTGTATCTTGAAAATCAAGAAAAAAATTATGAGATTTTTTTTGTCTTCAAAATAAAAAGCAAGTTAAATTCTTCAGAATGCAATAACTATAATAATATAAACAGAAGTTTCTCTCTTATTTTTTTTTAAAAGAAAATGTTGATTTTAGTGCTAAACATTTTTTTCTTTTGAATATATAATAAAAAGATCAAATGAGCAACAAAAAAAAAAAGAATAGAAGTAAGTAATATATTCAGGCTTTGGATTAAAAAATGATTGATAAAGCACTTGATGAAGCTATGAGAAAAGGTTCTTAAATTATTATATAGATATATTCATAAATTTTCAATTTTAAAGAATTGAATAGTTTTGAATATTGGTAATAAGAAACAGTAAATTATTTTTATGAGAAACGGGATTATATATATATATTCAATTTATTAATTTACAAGTTTTAATTTTATTTAATGATTACTAAGATAAGCATAAAAATTTTTGTAAAAATTCTTTAGTATCAAATAAAAAAATTACTTTAAAAATTGAGGCATAATCTGAAATTTAATATTTGTACTCTGTGCGCACAAACAATTTTTATTCTAAGAAATATGCAACATATATGACAATAATAAATTTGTAAAACATTGATTCGTAACTTAACCCTGTTTTGTAAATTATTACAGATATTTTTGTTCTATTAGAAATTCGACAAGTATTATTTTTAGATTAAATCTGTGAGCCATGTTTTTATATAAGAAATGACGAAGGATAAAGGTAGTTCATATTAATTATTTAAAAAAAAAATCAAAGGGATTCAATCTTGTTAAATTTAAATTAAATTCCGAATATTTATAAAATACAAATTATTCAAAAAATAATCAGTACCTAATTCTAAAGTATGGTTAGATATATTTTATAGTGAAACGTTATTCAAACCATATAATATAATATAACACATTCTTGTAGTAAATTTTTAAGGTTTTTAATGTAATAGAGATTATCGATTTTACATTTAGAAAATTATTTTATTAGAAAGAGTTCAACAGTAGGTTAATGTATTTTTTAACTCATTTAAAATCTCAGAGGCTCCTAATATGTCTTTAAAAGCACTCTCACGCTTTAATATATATATATATATATATATGTGTGTGTGTGTGTGAGTGAGTATTAAAGTCGCACTGTTCAGCTACACAAGAGCTTCTTTCGACGGACCTCGTTATTTTAAACTATGGTTAAATGACGAAGACGACACCTGAGCTGGTACTCCCTCTTTTAACTACTACACCACACCATAGAAGGACGTTTGAACTCTCGACAGATTTATTGTACATCGCTCCCCTTCACGTCGGGTCTTTAGTGGTACTAGGCTTGAATTCATGACACGCTAGCCACGAGCCTGTTACCTTGGCCACTGGGCTACTGCGGTAATAGTATGGGCAGGCATCATGATGGACGGCCGCACAGACCTTCATTTCTTTGACACGGGGTCTGTGACTGCTCAAAGATACAGATACGAAGTTCTTGAGCCTTATGTTCGCTTGTTTCGAGGTGCTGTCGGTCCTGACTTCATATTCATGGATGATAATGCGCCATGTCACCGAGCGGTGCTGATTGATGACTTCCTTGAAACGGAAAACATCCAGCGCATGTCGTGGCCTGCGAACTCCCCTGATTTAAATCCTATCAAGCATGTATGGGATATGCTCGGAAGACAAATTGCAGCCCTTTTGCACCCACCAAGCTCCATTACAGAACTGAAGAGAGCTCTCCAAGAAGCTTGGAACCGTTTGAGCCCACAACTCATTCATCATCTCATAGCAAGTATGGTAAATCGCTGTGCAGCGTGCCTGGCTGTCAGAGGTGACCACACGCCTTATTAAACTGCAGCATCAGTATTTTATTTAATATTTTCTTTCATTTTTTTCTTTAAAGTGTGAATTCTTGCTATACTCAGTTTTCTTTCAAACTGCTACTTTGGATAGTAAAATTAATTCTATCTGTCTATCTATCTATCTATCTATCTATCTATCTATCTATCTATCTATCTATCTATCTATCTATCTATCTATCTATCTATCTATCTATCTATCTATCTATCTCTCTCTCTCTCTCTCTCTCTCTCACTCTCTCTCTCACTCTCTCTCTCACTCTCTCTCTATCACTCTCTCTCTCTCTCACTCACTCTCTCTCTCTCTCTCTATATATATATATAGAGAGAGAGAGAGAGAGAGAGAGAGAAAAGAAAAAAAAGAAAGAAATTGGATTCCAAGAAACGTAACAATTGAAGATACACAAAGAGTCTTTGAACTGAAATGGAGACCTATTATGATTTCTAAAGCTGTCTCTGAATTATGCCAGCTAATTAGGGTTAAGCTGCTTTATGGTACAACCTTCCCCGTGAAGCAGAAATTTTTGACATAATAGAAAAAACAGAGCCATGTTGAAAAATTAGGCCTATTTCTATCACACGGGGATGTAACACCAGACAGAATAAAATGAAAGTATCAATAGAGAACAATAAAGTTTCTCTCATAGTGAAAAATATTAAGAAAAAAATTCTATAGGAAAAATTAGGATAAAAACTTACATGAAAAAATACTAACCATAAGGATATAATGAAGTCAAATCATCTTGGTCAGAAAACGCGTGCTAAATGACGTGTTAAAATTGAAGTGTTAACTCAAAGGAGCAAAAATTATTGGCGCTACCTAGATAGTTTTATTGTAATTAAACTAAGCATACGAAATCTTAATGAAGTCAATAATTTCAATTGGAAAAAAAGGTAATATGACATAGAAATATATTTAAAAATGAATTTTCTTGGATATATATATGTGTGTGTGTGTGTGCAGATCTATGTATAATCATACATTAAATTGCCAAATGCAAAGAGCAATAAGAAGAAATATAACGAGACAGTATAGGTCAAAAATAAGACAACCCCATCAGTACAATTGTAAAATTAGGAACTACGATTGTCTTCGGAACTAAGTTTGTAGGATAAAACATAGGTTTAAGGTTAGCCAAACTTCCCTTATATTATTTTATACCATTGAGTTAGAAAGAAGAGAAAATAGTATAAAAATAAGTATATTAAAGATTATAAACATAATACTTGAAGAATAGTTCTAAAAATACTATATCTTAGATACCAATTTCAAATATAAGTAAAAAAAATAATGTACCTATCTAGTCTAAAAAATTAAATATTTAATTAAAATAGTAGTTTTTTAAGAAGACAATATAATAATACAACAATCCATCTGTAATGGAAACTTCATGTGCTTAACGGAATAGTAACAAACAATTTACGCACATAACGAAAATTGATAAAATACCAAAATTTATTACATCTAAAGAAACAGGAAACAATAAAAAAGTTATATATAGGTACACTAGTGCTCAAATTTAAGAGAATTTTGACTTGAGGTTGATTATCTCCAAAAGAACTGAATTTTTAGAATAGAATTAGGTATACACACGCATGCATACGTTAATATGATACAAAAAATTCTATATAACTTATGATACCTTCACATATGATTATGTATATGACTCTTCAGGAAATCTTAAAGATTACTATATGGAATAAGAAAAATGGTTGAAAAAGAGTATTTATTACTTCTTAAATGTTGTATAGCTTTCAAAATATGAATTCATGTTGGAAATGAGAGAGTTTATGAGTCCCTCAGACAGTCGGTCCAACTTTTCCAGGTACATGGTTTTTGGATTCTAAAGGATTCTGAAATGAGGAAGGCGAATTTAAAATGAATTCCTAAGAGCCTCCCAGATATGTTCTGCAGGGATAAGGTCTAGAGATCTAGATGGCAATCCTTTCGACGAATAACCTCACTTCTCAAAAATTCGTCGGCTAAATGAGCCTTGGATTCTCATACATCGCAGTAGACACAAAGTCATGGTGTTTGTGCATCCATTCCAATATGTTGTGTCCGCCTAGATCATTTAGCCTCCACTTACATTATGATTATTTTTCGGATATATAGTAGGTTCCTGGTTTTTTCCACATGAAGCTACATCTGTAGTTGTTGTTGTTGCACATGCCACCTGATCAACAGCAACATGAAGCTACATCTAAAAACAGTGGTTAAGATGAGATTTTACTTCTCAGTAAAAAGAGAAATCTCCCTCTCTGCTGTAATGTCGATGTTATCTGTACCCTTTAAATCCCTTCAGGACTGACGAAAGAAGAAAATAAAACATTTCCCCAGCCAGGCTTGCACGTTCCGCCCGCATGAGACCACGCGAGTATACGCTCGCACGGGACTGAGCGAATTTCGCTGCTAAGCCTAATTTCATTTAAAAATTCATATAAAATCTTTAATGCAATCAAATACGCTAAAATTTACAATTTACGATCATTGATAATATCTGAATATACAGTACAAAAATGTTCGCTTTATTTAAAAAAAAAAGAAGCAATTGAGAATTTTAAAGAAAATTATTCACTTTAATAAACAAAGCGCTTTTCCACTCATTTTGCCTTGATGATTACAATAAAATAGAGGCAAAACTTTCAAAATACTATCTGGAAAATCCAAAGCGATAAATTTACTCTCATATAAACTTGTTGTGGCTTGAACTGATACAAATCTCTTAAATAACAGCTAATATATCTTTTTTTATTTTTAATTAATCCTTATAGCATTCATAGTATCACATTACTATTATGTATTGTGTTCTTATGGTTATGACAACTATTTTTTGTTAAAAATGAATTATCGTGTTTGTTCTATGAATATCTGATTTGTAAACGTTTTTGAGAACAAAAATTATAGTTGTAATACTGAAAAAAATAAAGATAAACAAAAATAAAATAAATACTGAGACTACTATTATGAATGCCTGATGCCCAATAAACTAATAAGCTTTCCATCTTTTTTCAAATTAGCCAAATTATAAACAGAAATCAAGAGCGCAATAAATCTTAAACCTTTAAAAATTCCAATTCTTTTGAAAGAGTAAAACATGTCCAGTTGCTTGCATTCATAAATATCCCGGATCTAATTTCAAAAAATCTCGACGCCAAAAGCACGCATTGGACTTAAAAATATTTTGAAACATTATTTGAAAAAAAAAACCGAACTTTAACCACCATCTAGCGCTTTGTAAAAATTAATATAAAAACGTTCCAAACTCAAATCACACCAGTGTGATCATGGGCTTCAGACACGTATATGATTCATGGGCTTCAGACACTTCAATCACATATATGATACTGGGGGCCAATTTTGCTCTTTCAGTACTTAGAAAAATTCATATTTTTATAATAGATTGTACACAAAAATCTATTATGAACATTTAAAAAAATAGGTACAATTCCAATTGAACAAAAATTGCTTAAAATAAAGCTTATGTATGAAAGAACAAACGAACGACGGATTCCAGAGAAGTATTTTGAAAAGTCTCTTAATACAGACGTTTGAGAAAAGTTATGAAAATAATAATAATACAATTAAAAATTATTACAAATTTCAAGAAGTTCAAATAAGTTTATTTATATCTATATACGATATTTCGGAAAATATGATATTTTAACAATTATCTTTAATGTTCTTTATTTTGATAGAAGAAATAATAATATATATTTCCATGTATTGGCCGAAAAAGAAGGAATATGTTAGTAAAGAAAAATTATTAAACCATGTGAAAATTTTAAAAAAATTAAAAAATGTGTACATATGTGTGTGGGTGTGCAAAGGAAATTTATATTCATTAGAGAGTATAACTATGGCTATTGATTCTTTTTATTTAATATTAATAAATGTCAAACCTTTTTAAGCTACATATTTCAAACTCAGGATACATTTGCATTCCTTTGTATATTACTTGAATTGAATTTATTATTACGTATTACTTCAATTATAAAGAGGAATTATCAGTGAGTAACTCACTGATAATTTTAAATCACTAGAATATACAAAAATCATGAGTATACTGTAAGATTCTTATTTGCGCAAAAAAGAAAAAAAAAACTAGTTGTTTGTAATGCAAATTTGTTTATTTCTTCCTCAAAAGACAATATTCCGTAAAAATATCCCATAAATAAAAATAACACTAATGTTATATTTTAAATTCTTCTTTGCCATATTAGCTTGTTTACAACGCATTTAAAAACTTTTTTAAATTTCAAAACTTGGATCTTGATTTCCCTATCATTTACTTGAGGATCAGCATCTGATCTTTTTAATTCGGGAACTTAAAAAGCTTTCGCTAATGCACTAGCTAATTAAGAGGATTTGAAATTTTCTTACGTTTATTGTTCATTAGTATTACTCAGACAAGAGTCGTATAAAATTTCTTTGAAAAGAACCATTTCTAAAATAATTAGATGATTTACCAATCTACAAAAGGCAGAAGTTTAGAATGATATAAACAAATTGGGACTTAAGTAAATGAGCAATGAACTTAGAGTGTTAGTTTCTTTGTTTCTTTTTCTACCTAAATTATCATTAGATGCACTTAGAAGAAAAAGTGTTTTTTTAATTTTTCTGAAAAGATTTGTTTTGGGTATTCTTCTGTTTGGAGTTATAATGAACACTAAAATGTTTCTCTAAAAATTACGATTTTAAGCCAGCTTTGCTTTCCTTAACATGTTAAAATAGGTGCAAATCTATTTTCTTTAATTTCAGATTAAGCTATTCTTAGAAGGTATATCTGTTTAGAACATTAAAAGTTTATGTCTTAATGTAACTTTTTAGTTCTTGAAGAGAAACATGACCTTTAAAGCATTTTTTTCTTGATTCTTTAACCAAGCGATTATATTGTGGTGTTTATTATGAAAGAGAAGCTGAACAGAGAGAGAGAGAGAGAGAGAGAAAATGTTTACTGTGTTCCCAAATGAATTGTAATCTTCTTACAGAAAAAAAATACATTTATATATTTATAGTATTATAAAAAAAGGTTATTTATTTATTCCATAACTTCATTTTAAAGCGTTTACTGTTTAAGGATATTTGGAAATTATATACTTCCAAAATATAGATTTTCCGTTTTAATTTTAAAGAAAACAGTACACATTTTTCTGAGTTAAAAAAGGTGTAAAACACTTATATATTCGTTAACAAATAAAAAAAAATCTTATGATATGAAAAGTAAAATTGATAAAAATGTGAACAAATGACCCCTCCTCCCTTTTTGACACATTTTAAAAGAATAGTTTCTCTTGTGCTTGATGTATGTAAACCATTATTATTATTATCATTTTTCATTTTAAGGAAACAAAAATATTTGATTCTCAATATTATGTCTAATATTTATAAAAAATAATTTTACATGCGAAAAAAAGAAAGAAAATTAAGGTTTCATGATTGTTTGAAAAAAACTATGCAGTTATTTCATTGAAAAACTGACTAATTATATTTTGTCCAATGTTTTATATACGTGTGTAAAATATTTTGTATATTCAAGAAATTTTTTTATGAAAATGGTACCTAAATGAAAATATATACAACGCGATCTCAAAAATTGTTTTCATATTCATCTAAGGCAAATGGAGAAAAAACTGTTTTAAACTTAAAATTAATTTTGTAGCTTTACTGAATGATTAAAATATCATTATTAGGTACAAAAAAAGTCTAACAAGGAGAGTGCAAGGTCTTGGGGTTACGGATTTAGTTCAAATTTTTTAGGATGGTAGGTTTAGTTTCCTTGATGATGAAGATGTATGGTCATAGGGGCCACTACTCAATAATTTTTTAGATATTTACAATTGAAGATACAATTTACTAGTTAAATTCATTTCTGTAGCAAAAGATTACACGTAATGGTTTTAGTGTATAGTAGCGGATCGGTGTTTTTCGTCGTTAGGATCCGGGTTCAAATCCGTGGAGGGGGAATAATTTTTAAAAAACATTTTATGTCTATTTTTACATATAAATATACGTAATGGAGTTTAAATAAATTGGAAATGAAATGTCTTTAATTAGAGACCTTATAAGAGTTTTATTTGTCATTATCATTCGTATTAGTACATAATGATATTTATTACAAAACAATAGAAGCATTTCGCAAGCACAGGAGAAAAACCCTTTAACTGCTAGTTAATCGTACCTGAAAACAATAATTTGTGAAAGGAAACAATAAATAAAACATTTATCAGATTAACTGAATTAGTATAAGAATATGACTAACGTCTTACCCCTCATTGTCCGTACAATGATGAAACGTCATAAAAGCAAATGAAACATAATTTCGAAAAGCATCTAGCGCATCGTATTAGTGCAGTATTATTGCACTGAATTTAACGAGTGAACTGTATCTTCAATTGCCCAAATATCTAAAAAATTATTAAGTAGTGGTCCCTATATAACCATATATCCTCATCAACAGGGAAACTAAATCTAGCATCCTACAAAATTGAAACTAAATCCGTGACCCCAAGACCTTGCAATCTCCTTGTAAAGCTCTATTGAAAATTTTAAAAAGATACATGGTGTCTTGATTGGATACAAAACAAGGGGTCTTGATTTTGGCGTTATACTCTTTTGCGCGAGTGTATCCTGGTATCCTCAAGTAAAAACTAATGGTTTTAAAAAACTGATTTTTTTTCTTGCTCTAACATGTAAATCTTACAAAGAAGAGTTCGGTGCTCATTTATCTCTTAAAATAAATGCATGTAGTAAAAATATATTGCAATTATATATATATATATAGTAAGAAATAGTAGCCACAATAGTACTATAGCAAACTCCAGGCCTTAGGAACCAAGATTGCAGGTTTAAACAAAGTTGTGTGGTATATATATGTAAGGATAATTAAATTAAGCCTAAAATTAAATTCCCTATACAACTTTTAACTTTTATTTTACGTTACATCTTCAAGTACTAAATTTAGTACCCACTTCTTTCGAGGAACAGATGGCCCTAAACAGAACTTTCATCCCAGACCATTAATTTTTATTACATCGTATGTCATGCTTAACTTTCAAGTATATCTCTTCAATAAGAAGGGTACTCAGAACATCTGCCTAAGTGGAAAGTCACTTATACTTCACTTGGTGTCCATTTCTTTCTCAGAGCAGACATAGAATTCGTTCGCTCTTTGAGTAAAAACGGTTTTTCTAAAATTGCTTGGTGTTGACTCGAAACACAACATATATACAAGGGGTGATCAAATGAAAAAGTACGAAACGACACGGTGGGTACAAATATAGACTTTATTCAAAATATACACCATAGGCCTGAGCACAACGATTCCACTGATGAACAAGCCGCAGGATTCCTTGTTCCCAGAATTCCTGTGGCTGTGACGAGACCCAGTCCTTCACAGTGTCCTTGAGTACGTCGTCCGAGTTGAAGCGCTTTCCTTTCAGGTGTTTCTTCAGTGGACCCAACACATGGAAATCGCAGGGTGACATGTCCGGACTGTAGGACGGATGGTCCAACGTCTCCCATTGGAACTTGTCCAGTTCCATTTGTGTGACTCTGGAGACGTGTGGACGCGCGTTATCATGGAGCAGAACCACACCCTCCGTGAGCAGCCTCGGTCTTTTGTTCTTGATGGACCTGCGTAGGCGTCGGAGTGTCTCACAGTACACATCGGAGTTAATGCTTTTTCTGTGCTCGAGTAATTCTGTGCTCGCATCATTTGGACGCCGCTTTTTATAAGAGCCTTTGCTCTCTCCTGCGCATGCGGGCACCCGCGCATGATCTGATCCCAGTCAGAGTCACCAATGGCATCCCGAGATGTCTCGCTACATTCTCCCTTGGCAGAATATGCAAATATTTAACTGTTTCATTTTTATGTCGTTTCGTACCTTTTCATTTGATCACCCCTTGTATATACATATATATATATATACATATATATATATATATATGCCAGTACGTGACGAGTGGTAAGGAATTTCTTTATCTGGATCATCATTTTGACTTTGATGGTTGATGTTGCATAATAAAATGATATTGACGAGGCAGTCCTTTACGGCAGGAAATCTATTTATTGCGCATCTTGAGGCACACTAGCAAACACATCTAAAACAATAAAAAAAGGAATGGTCGACACAATACAGAACAAAGAAAACTGAGACAATACGCGCTACAGCCAGCTACATGATTAAAGGCAAAAACAGAAAAAGGCGGAGAGAATTCCAGAGATCTAGCTATTTATACTCAGCGGGAAATCACATGATCTGAGTGGGTGGATGGGTATAATTCAAAAGGTTCCATTTAGGTGGGTAGCTAGTTAAAATAATTAAACAGTTGATAATTAACAGTTAAAATAATTAAAACAGGACTAGACTAGAGAATTAAAAGATATTTAAAAGGATACTAGAGGGAATTATTACACACACACACACACACACACACACACACACACACACACACACACACACACACACACACACACACACACACACACACACACATACACGCACGCACGCACGCACGCACACACGCACGCACGCACACACGCACGCACACACGCACGCACACACACGCACGCACGCACACGCACGCACACACACGTACACACACACACACACACGCACACACACACACACGCACACGCACACGCACGCACACACACACACACACACATATATAAATATATATATTACTGTGAATATCCGAAATCTGGAGAATGTCGACTCTTACCGGTGCATGTCAACATATACCAACTATCTTAGTGAGAGACCAATTATTTTATTACATTCTTATATTTTCGGAGTATCCCTAGTGTATGTAGACAATCACCATGCACTGATGGTGAATACTGAAAAAAAAATATTTTTTTTGTTACGTTTTTAAAACTTTATTATTAAAACATATTATGACTGATATATGTCAAAATAGGAGAAAGTTATCATAATTAAAAATACTAAACTTATATATATATATATATATATATATATATATAGATTTCATTAAAATAGATTTAAGAAAACAAAATGAAAATGAGAGAAAAACATTGCTGTTTACTATCAAATGATTAATACCAAACTAATTGATTGCGTTTTAAAAAATGCTTTTACTGTACCAATTAAAAAGAGCTTTCTTAAAAAAGCAATTACATGACATTTTTGAAACTGTTAAATTCTTCTATGAATTTTAATAAAATGTTCTATATGTTCCTGATTTTTTCCAAGAACCATTCATCCAAAATATTTATGTTTTTCAAAATATTTACCCCTGTTTTTCATAAATACCTTCTTTTCGATTGAATTTTGTTTTGAATTTTATATACCTCTTCGATAGAAATCTTGTTTACTCTGGCACTCTTGCCATTACATCAAAATAAGTATTAAAACTCAAGGATCAAAGGAGTGCTTTAAAATGTGCTATCTCTTATAAATTGGATTCCAGTTTCTAAGGTTTTCTTCTTTACTACTTAAAAACACATTCAGACAAAATTTATAGAAGTTTTTACAAGAGAAAAGCGAAAGTACGCTTTCTTTTCAATGTGGTGATCAGAATATTTTACATTTTGCACTTTTATTTCAAATTTTATTATAATCTTTGTACATCTATTGACAGTAATCATTATTTTAAGAATGCTGATTGTTTTGCTTTAATAGAATTATTTTTTTAATTCAAGAAACATTGATGCTCACGTAATCAAAACAAACTTTTTTTCCATTAAATTAAAACAACTCTTTATTCTTTGCATAGAAGAACTTAAGAAAATATTGTTCACAAAATTCACGAAGGTTTTAAGAAGTAATATGTCTTTATTTCATATGGTTCAAGTTGAAGAGGAAATAGTTAAATATTTGAAGATTAAGAATAATTTTGAATTGGTGATTCATTTGAATGTAATAAAAAAGATCAAAATTATTCGTATTCACCATCAGGAAAAGTATACATTTCACATGTTTTATACCAGGAGTCGGCAACCTTTTAGCTCTGACGTGCAAAACTAATCTACCAATACGATTCAGAGTGCTACACAGTAGCACATTTTTTAAACAATTCGATTCCCGCGATAATGCATGCAGAGTTAAAGAATAGAAGTCAATATTATAGGTTTATAGTTTTATTATATATTAATTTTGAATAATTTAAATGTATTCTATATTTCTTCTTAACATAAAAATAAACAGCATAAAAAACAACTATTTCTTCAACAAAATTTTAAAAAAAGTATTTTTGGACATATATTATGCATTTTTAAACATATTTATTAAAATAAGAAACAGACAACACAAAATATAAGTATTTCCCTTCATTATATTTAAATAAAAAGATAAATAAAAATTTTAATACGAACCTAGTGCTCATACCGCTCTCTCACGATATATGTATAATTTCATATACCAAAACCAGGGGTATAATTTATGACTTTAAATTTGACACGATTCTTAGCATTCAACTGTCTTCGCGGACTTGAAACATTTTTCAAATGAGGATTTTTATTTAGATATGTAGAACCAAAAGCGGAAAGCAGAATATATGCAATTTTCTATCTTCAAACAATTAAATATCTCCAGCAATGACATTCAATAATTTACAAAATAGCTGTAAGTTAATCTTTAGCGTTATGTCTAGAATTTTTTTGTAATTCCGTAAATGTCCATAATTCTAAAAATGCTTATCAAATAAGGTCCATTACAAATTGATCAATTTCCATCCACTCAAAATTGACAAATTTGTAGAGTAGTGTAGAGTGCCACTGAGAATTGCACCGAGTGACACATGTGGCACGCGTGTCATAGTCTGCCGATCCCTGTTTTATATATATACTTATAGACATGTATGTTATTGTGTGTGGGGAGCCTTTTTTTTCTTCTTTCCTAGATGCATTCTAGAAAAGTTGTCTTTCGGCTAGATAAGTAAAAGGTAGCCAAGAGGTCTTGGTCTCGAGCTCGTAGATGTCACTGTCAGGTCGCAAGCTCGTAGATGGCATTGTCAGGTCACGAGCTCATAGATGGCATTGTCAAGTCGCTAGCTCGAAAACTTGTGCAACTGAAGATCCGCTATGTAGAAGGACTGATGTGCACGCTAAATCTGTCGAGAATCAAAGTCTTTACGGCAGGATGGAGTGGAAGTTTAAAGAGGAGGGTGACAGTTCTAGTATCTTCCTCGTCACTTGGTCGAGAATGAAATTTATGAGGTTCGTTGCCAATTGCCCTAGTGTTGCTTCTGAGTGGGAAGTAATTTAAAATCACAGTTAAGTAAAAGGGTAAAAAAGGTTTCGCAAATAAAAAAATATCCTTCCTTCGCGTATCGCACAAATTTTTGAAAAATGATTAAAAAAATTTTTTTTAAAATAAAATAATTAGTTAATTTACCAAGATTGTAGTGGTATTAATCTAAATGTAAGGTTTGGGACATGGGGATCAAGGAAAAATAATTAAGAACTGCAGATTTAAAATATTTTTATTCGTACAAAAACCTCTAAAAACACTTTTTTTGTAGAACTAGCTGCACGTTGTAATTTTATTAAATTGTATATTTTCTCCTGTATTAAACAAAGCGAAAAAAATGGTAAACATACTTTACAATTACACACACACACTTTAAGATTATCGCATGTGCAAATCAATTTTTTAATGAAACATTTTCTTGTTGTAATGTCTTTGCAGCTTTTCCCCGTCCACAATGTTTCTGATTGAGGCTTTAGGGATCTTGTTGCTCCTTGGAACTGTTTCCATGGAATTGGAAGAACTGCTGAATACTGAGAATACTTTGGAGTGCCATCGACGAGATTTCACATACAAAGCCGTTCAAACTGATGAAAATGGATTGCAGTGTTGGGGCCATGTAACAGCAACATCATGCTGGGGTCGCTGCGATACAGGAGAGGTAATGCTCATCCTCCAAAAACAATGGCTTAGTTGTGTGATTTAACAATTTATTGTTGTTTTCATTATTAAGAAAGATTTATGAGATAAATCTTATTTGACTTATTTAAGGTATCCGACTACCCTAAAATTGTGAATTTTGCCAAAAATTGACAATTCTTTTTATAATTTTATTTCATAAGCTTTTTTATTACCTTTATTTTTTTTAACTACAAACCTTAACTAAACCTTAACAAACATTATAGCTTATTTGTCTAATTATGCATCTTGCTTAAAGTAAATTCCATTACTTTAAGCAAGATATGTCATACTTTAAAACGCGTTTTACTCGAAATGTGTGTTTTTTTAAAATGATCAAACAGGAACAGCAATTGCTGAAAAACTTTTGAAAATAATTAGCTGAAAATTTTTATGTATGTTCCTATAATAGAAGAAGTGTTTTAATCTTTATATTTATCAATCACTGCGTTTTATTGCAAAATTTACAGTCTATTATATTAATTTAATCACTGTTTTTTTGAGCAATTTCATATAATAACTAAGATAAATTACTCTAGTTTTTGTAAAAATTAAAATATCTCTTATCCTGAAGGTCATTTCAAATATGAATAACATAGCAACACATCAGAATTGAAAAATTGAAAATATGTTTATAAACTTTTGGTACAGAATGGGCCCCATTTGTGTTATATTTTGTAAATTTTTCCCAATTTTTTTCCGATTTTTAGTAATAATAATTTCTTTTTCTCTTCTTAATTTTAGTATATTTTTCTTAAAATGTACTATACAAATCTAAAAACCACAAAGATTCTTCATTTTTTTTAAGAGAAAGTTGTCGTAAGTAGTCGGATACCTTAACAAACATTATAGCTTATTTGTCTAATTATGAGTGTAATACTGCAGGAAAAATATTTTAAAAAAAACCACTATGATATCCTCAATACACTCAGCCAAATATTTATTAGACCACAATAAATGCTTTGAAATTTTTACAAGTAAAAAAATTTTAAAAGTGATTTGCGTTTGTAAAAGGAATAATTCTTCTAGATGAGAGGATATACAAAAGAACCAGATTTACTGGTTCAAGACGTCCGTCTGTATTTTCTTCTAGAGATAAACTTCGAATTCTTTGAATAGCATCAAATTCTATGTTATCCGGGAACTGGATGAAATAATGTAATCTAAAAGCATCTACAAAACTAGCCGATGTCTTCCAAAGTCCATTTCCTTTATTGTTAACCTCTTGCGCACCAGACTGCGCTTTCTGATGTCATCAGAAATCTCAGATTTTCGGTGATACTAACCTTGACATTACGGCGAACATTTCATTTTTCCTTTTGACCCTGACTAAGGTGCAAGTTTCTTCGTGTTTCGTTTCACTTTTTAAAGTTTGTATCACTTTTTTTGTTATTATTTTTTACATTTTCTAGCCAATATGACATTGTCCTTGGATTTCAACGAAAAATATACTGAGTCAGAACATTTACCGGAAACCACCGATGAATACGACAGTTACTCTGATACGGATTTATCTGTATGTGATGAAGAAAAAAATACTTTATAATGTTTCCAGTGCTGATTGCACTAGCTGTACACCTAAATAAGCCATGTATCCACATTAGGTTACAATGAGATTTTGCCTTATACATAGCATGTATCCTCTAATTGTTACGTGGTACGCAAGAGTTTAAAGCAAGATTTAAAGCACCATCACATTTGAACCAATTCACACAAGAATGTTATACTTGAGTCTGTTAGGAAAAACACGCGAACAGACGGAAGAAAATGAAATTTTTTAAAGATTTGCTGTAATTTTTTCATATACTTCTGACTGCTTAAGTAATTTTTTTGGATACAACTTGTTTAGTGATAGAAAAAGGTTAAAGCATTATAGTCTGGACGGATGTGATATATTCCGGCACGATTTCAGAGAAAGGGCAAAAAGTACTTTTCAAAGAGAAACTTTGGAGAGGCTTCTCTTAACGACCATTATTGAGGCTTCCCTGGACACTGCAATATAGAGATGATCTGGGATAGTGTTCAACCAAAAAGACAATACCAGCTGCAGGAATTTCACCACGTAGTTGTTTCAACTGAATCACGATTCTACGTGAGGGACTATTCGTGTATGGATGCCCCCAGAAAAACGCAAGTGGCTTGTTTGCATTCGATATCGTCATACGAGCCCCTGCACCTGGTGTAATGGTATGAGTTAGTACACGATATGAAGTCTTTTTCGCGTCATCGGTAATTTGAACAACCAGTGTTACATGTATCCAATTTTAAGGCTGGTGGTTGTGCCCTATCTTCGAGGCCTCAAAGACGTCATCTTTACACAAGATAATGCAATACTGCATGTTGTCTGTCTTGTCCTAACTAGAGTATGTTTGGCTGTTGCCTTGGCCAGCACGTTCTTCAGATCTCTCACCTATTGAAAAAGTCTGATCATGGGTTGCTAAAAGACTAGGCCACTCTCTCTCTACAGTGACTGAAGTAGCATGGAAGAAGTGTTGCATAGACTTGAAGCATCATGGAATGACTTGCCCATATATATTATCCAATCCCAGTTCGTAGTGAAGTTTAACCTGTTTTAGATAACAGAAGTGCAGCTGTATGGACGAATATCGGACACTGTATACCTCAAATTGCGTACAAATTTAATCATGTTTTCTTCCTACTTAATACGTACAATAAGTAAATAATCATTTACTTAATTTTATCATGAATATTGCTTAAAGTGTCTTAAAATATATCAGATGATTTTACGTAATATTTATTATTATTATTATTGTTTTGATTTCCCTGTCCTAGAAACAAAATTTTTTTGCAACTCCTGTCAAAACCTTCTAGCTTATAAAAAAGAAAAATATTTAATTGGGAAGAATATTCCTCAATGTACGAGCAAAGCGTTTTATTTAATGGTTGTTTTTTCCAAAAATTAAATTATTTGTAGTACATTTTTTCATGATAAACTTAAGGGAAAATAGTTTTAGCGTTTTGGAAATTTATGCTTTGGTTAAAAGGATAGAAATAAGAGCCTGTCTTTTTTCTACTGAAATTTCAAAGCTATTTATGCTTTGAAATCGAATTAACGCGTGATTTATATAAGAACATCCAAATTTATTAAAATGTTTTAAAACTAAACTAAAAAAACTCTTAAAAAAGCAACTAAGAATGATTTATGAAAATTTATTTCTGAGAATTACAAGGAAGAGAGCAAAGTAATAACCTTTTTATAAAAGGAAATCTGAATATCTTGTCTAAAAGTACTTTATCGTTAGAATTTTGCTGAATGCAATTCATTTTCTTATCATATTTTTTAATTTTTATTTTGGGAAATGAATAATATATATATATATATATATATATAATTGAATTGCCTCAATATTATTATTAGATTACTACTCTAAATTGATTTTCGCTGCTTATAATACTAATGTATTTCATTTATCTGGACATGGAAAAGATAAACAAATTCTAGAACTTAGTTTCCAATATCGAAAAAATTAAATTGCGAATTAGGAGAATTTAATTCAAAGACTTTTTTTATTAATTTAACGTTTTTACATTCTTTTCAAAAGCAACTGCATTTACATTTTTTTTATTCTCTTGTTTATACAATGACAAATCTGTATCTTTGACATTTGCTTTATTGGTTCTGTATCGTATTCTTTTTTTACAAAAGTATTTACTCTTATAAAATATATCAAATTAAAAAGAATCCAGGAAGATTCTTTACAATTTGATTTTCATTAACACACTTGCAGAAGATTTTAGATTCTTTGAAATAATTTCGAAAGAATTATAGAAGACAATTTCTTTTCTTTTTTGCTTAAGATAACTTTTTTAGTAGAAAGGACCTAAGCTGAGACTGTACTAATAAGAATGCTATAAAAGGTTTTTAAATTCTTCGTTTAATGGAATAGCCACTTTTGACGAAACATCGTTTTTCAAAGAATTTCAAATCTCTCTCGCTGAGAATTCAATTACGTATAAAAACACCTCAAATTGATATTCTAGGAATTCAATAAAGAATTAAATGTAAGAAATGTATGTCTTTGTTACTAATGTATTGAATACATTTGTGAATTCTAATATCAAAGAAGTTTTTACGCTTTCAATTTTAATTGGTTTATTTCTTTTCTGCAAAATTAAGTGTTAAGTGTAAGAGAGTATTTTTTTTCGTGGAGAATTAATATTACTGAATATTCTAAGAATAACATTATACTACATCTGTCTCTCTCTCTCTCTCTATATATATATATGAAGGCGCACACAGGAATTTTTCAAGATGGGGATAATGGTTGAATGTTTACCATTCTTGTACGGGGGGGGGGTAAAAAAACGGTTTCAAGCCACAGCATATGAAAACTACATATTGTGGAGAAATTTTGTTTGCCCAGAGTAGAGAAAAATGATGCTACTTGTCATTCAGCTGGTTTGCGGGTAGGTAGTGAAAGTTCCCAGATGGTTCAGGACGATTGAAATGGCAAGAGCTTAGGAAATTGGTCTCGTTTGGAAGTGCAAGACATGATTCGATTTTTATGGGCAAATAATGTGTCCGCATCTGCAATGAGCGTACAATATGTAGCAAAATTGTGTCACTCTTTTCAATCAGGCAGACACCGCAAAATGACAGGGAGCTGCCGGCCAAGTTCTTTAACGACAGAAATCAACACGGCACGAATTGAAGAAATGATTCGAAATGATCAACGGGTAACTCAGCGTGACATCTCATCAGAGCTGGGTTGGAGCTATGGTAGCGTGCAACATATTGTTTCTGTTGTGCTGCGATATTCCAAAACAGTTATGTGAAAACATCCGTCGAGACCTGGCTCTATTAGACTGGGACCTGCTTTCTCCGAAGAAGAGTTAAACAAGTTGGTCCTGCTTTGTGATAAATGCCTAAATAGACTAGGTGATTATGTGGAAATGCGATAGGCACGTATGTCTCGTAATTCACTTTTATATTTTCTGTCTATTAATAATAAATATTTTTTTATTTGACATGTAACCTTTTTTTTTTGGATCCACCTACGTATCATACCGAAGTACGCCACCAAACATATTCTTTTGATTTTATCGATTGTCGAGGAAAGAAACCAGTAAAAATAAAGTATTGAATAAATAAGCATTAATTGATAAAATTAATTATTAATAACAAATACATAATTAAATTACCAGAAAGTATACAGGAAATTATGTGTATTTATTTTCCTCATAATTCAAAATAAAAGAAAGCAAAGTCACCAAGTCATAGAAGAAGAGAATTTCACTTTAATCTGTAACACACTACAAAACTAAAAAAACATGATGATTACGGCGTTTTCCTTTTCAGTCATCAGTTTGCTTCGATAGGCTTGCAAATAGTCACAGAACAAAATGTAGTTTTCTTGTTTTTTTTTTTTGCGATTTCATTTATAACTTCTTCAGGAGTGATGGTGGTGTTGCTTGAATTCAGCAGTGCAAGAAAGATAACCAGTTTTTCAAGAACACACTACAAACTACAGTAGCAAGCAAACTAATAGTTCACTTCTGAGAATAGGAGGGTATTTTATGTTCGCATGCGTTAAATTTTAAAGGGAAAGAAAAAGAGAAAAAAGAAAATCTTTTATTTTTATTTTTTAGAACTGTAATTATTGTTACTTTTGTTTGGAATCATTTTACGTACTGCATACATAGGATTATAATCAATTGGAAAAAAAATCACGGCGATGGAGAGGGCTTGTACCCCTTGGACTCCTTGTGGGCGCCACTGGAAAATGATAATAAACGAGATTTAAATAATTACTATAATTCAGCGATAGTTTATTGCTTGCTTTAAGATTTGGATTTTACCAATTGTTTCCTGTGTAGATCTTTCATTCTGTTTATAGTAATTAAAAATAATAAGCATGTTTATTAAAAAAATTGCATCTAATTAGATTACGACAAATCAATTAAAGCAAAGTTTCAAAAAACACTGTACATTGGTTTTTTTTGCAACCTGAGCCAGATATGAAGAGATGCCTTTTGCCATTAAAAAAAATTGGGGATAATATTTTATGAAAAAAAAAAATTTTTAAACATGAAAATTTTTGAAAAAATTTCTTTACTTAAAAGAGATTCAAGGACAGCATTCCGCTAGACATGTACTCAACTAAAAAAAAAAGATAAATAATTGCGAACATATTCGTATATTTTGCATACTTTTCAACATTTATCCAAAGTATAGGCATACTGTTGTTTAAGACATGCTAAGTGGGTGAACTTTGAACTTTATGCTTTTATAAATTGTTTCCCTCTCTAAATATTTGAATTGCATATTTTATAAAAAGGAAAATATCAATATACTTCTAAATTAAAACTACCAATTGTCTTTTGCATGTCATTTAAAAGAGTTCTGCTCAATACTCCGAAATTTTACATCTCATTTTGAATATTTAAAGAATTACATAAACATTTATCCAGAAAATAAAATTGGATTTTTTGAAAGTGGGCTGGTTATCCAAACACTTATTTGGAAAATGTGAGTCTTATAAACATCTACTCATAAAAAGTTTTTTGTTAACTATATCGGTTTTTTTTAGTTAAGAAACTTCACACACATATAATTTGAGTGTGTAACTGATTTCTTAATTAAAATAAAACTTTTTATAAAAGAAATAAAGATTTAGTACTTTTAAGAAGAAACTGAAGATTTAGATCTTATCCTTGTGATTTTTTCTTCCCTAGATCTTTTTACAGCTTATTATTTTCTGTCAAACAATTTTTTTATATATACATCATGAAAATTCTTCCATTGTATCAACTCCTTAAAATATCCTTAATAAGTTAGTTAAAAATATTTGCCTGTATTACTAACAGATAGCGTTATATGACTCAACAAAAATAACTTAATGAACTTAAACAAATGGCAGCCGATAAAATATTATTAGAAGGTACAGTAGAATGTCGTTTATTATCCGGAGCGACAAATATCCGGACCAGTTTTTTTCCTCAACTACATGTACTGTATATGAATACGTTTTCGAACAGTGCAATGCTCAACAGTTGTTTCGCGTGAGGCCAAAAGTGACGGGGAAACCCAAGGTGAAGGATATTTGGGGAATTTCAGTTGTGTGATTTGGTAAACATCTGAGTGGAATATTAGGTAAGTTTGTTTCCAAGCGAGGGGTGTATACGTGAAGAAGAGGACAACAACAGCAACGAAAGTAGCAAGGGTCCATCAAATGCTGACTCGTTTTTTGCTTTAGAGACAATTATGGAGTGGTACGAACAACAATCAGAGTGCTGTCCTACTCAACTACTGCTTCTCAAGGGAATCAGAGACCCTACAGCGGAAAAACGAAGGTGTACAATGTTACAGCGAAAAATAAGTGATTATTTTCCACAATAAAGGTAAAGTTGCGGCATTTTGCACCCATTTTGCTTTTTCTTCAAGCACGTTTCCCGCATGTGATGATTTTCAATATTTTTATAGTGTCCGGTTTCATATACTTCATGGATCGCATTCGGTTATCTGAACAATCGCGTATCCGAACGGTGTCCGGTCCCAATTGATTCGGATAAACGACGTTCTACTGTATTCGTTTTCTCAACTTAAAAAATAATTTAAACATTACCAGAGACTTTAGAGGAAAATTCAAAATTTTTATTTATATGCAATTCAAAGTTTTTCACAGATGTATTGTATCAAGAAGTATTTAAATAATTTAATAAGGTATTTAACTAAGACTTCTTCAAGAAGGAATAACATGACAGAAATGAAATGAAGAAAAGGTTATATGATAAAAATACTTGGAGTTTTACGAATATGATCTAGTTAAAGATCTGACACAACACTAATGAACTTTTTTTATAATCATTTTCTTTCGAAAAAAGATAAAGACTTTTCTGAAAAAAAAACTGGAAAATTCATGAAATTTTTGGAGGGTTTTTTTTTAATTCTAAAAGGGAGTATACTGAACTTCTTTAATTGAATTTTAATTTTTGTACCCTAGTTTTGTGACTCAATATTAATTTTTTTGATGCATAAAATAAGTTTCTTTTGACTGAATATAAATAAAAAACTTAATAAATTGAAATTTCTTAATATTCTTAAAAACTGTTCATATCCATTTAAATCAATTGTTTCGTCATTGGTGCATTTAGACATTATTTTGTGCACATTCATCAAAAATAAAGAATATTCTTGATAACTTTTGCATTTATCATTGCTGCTTCATGAAACCAATGCCGTTCGTCATTAATAGATTTAAAAGAAGTAAATTATTGTACGTGTTGAAAGAAAGATTTACTAAATAACTTAATAAATTAATTAATTTCTAAAAAGATTTTTCCCCTATTATAGGAATTAGGTAGAGAATAGTTTCAATATTTTATGTTTCAAATTATATTAGAAGTAGATTATTATAAATGGAGATATTTGAAAAACTGTTAGTTTTTTTAACCGCATAAATAATTTATAATTCCTTTCCCTTATCGTAACATCACATGACTGTTGGATTGGAAATACAATTTACGAAACTCTTTAAGTCTCCGCGAAAAGTCTAGCTGAAATTCCAAAAAATATATATCGAGGTTAAGAGGAATTTTCACGAAATTTTAGATTGAAGGATTTTTAGAATCCTTTTTTATCCAAATGTAAAATTTTTTTGCAAGTTACAATTTATCTTTTTATCGTAAGTGTATTTAATAATTCATATTTTTCATAGTACTTTAAAATTTTTTTAAAAAGTATTTTTAGAACTGGAAATTTTTTTCTATTGATTGGTTCAAAAAGATTTGAAAATTGTCGAGTAGAATTTTTTTGATCTTCAGATATTTGGGACACTTTTTAAACATTAGAAAACGCATCTTTTAAATCCTTGTATAACAAGTACTTTTGAATAAAATTTTACATAAACCGTATTTACTCGAATCTAAGCCGCACTATTTTTCCCGAGTTAATGCTACTGAAAATCGGGTGCGGCTTAGAATTAAAGGCAAAACATGGGTTGGATGAGGGGAAATTGAATTTCCACCCCTTTCAGCAGAAAAAAAATGTAACCGTCCATTTTGACCACTTGCATCTATGATTTATCCCAGTATTCAGTCTAAACATCATTGTTCTCCCGTATTTAGGAAATTTTTTTATATGTTTTCTTTTAATCATCTAAACTTCAAAAATATCAGTAATAAGATAAATACGAGTTCACTATGATGCAAATTGGAAATAGGAGGCAATTTTATGCGAAGAAGAAAATGAAAGCAGAACATTGGCCACTGAAAACTTGATACGGATGAAACAAATATACGTCAATGGCTTAAGCAAAATCATATAATTTTTTGCTTGTAAGTTTTCAACAGTCCTTAATGATTTTCTTACTATCTTCGAAAAAAAATATTCTTTTAAGAAAATGCTGCAAAACAAATGCTTTGGATGACATGAAAGACAACATCGTGTGGGAAAATGGTGACGCTGGTACCAATTCCGAAGTCCGCTCTGAGAATGGAAGTGACTGATCATTTTCGAAACATGATAAAATGACAGTTGGAATAATAATAGGATTATGTATGTATTTGAAAGTTTTTAACTGTGATAAAATATAAATTAATTATTAACTTCCCATTATTTCTCATTACATTTCTTTTCTTAAAATTTCTGATGTATCGGATATTGAAGAATCTTTTACACATTTTCTTTTCTTTTTCCCGCCGAAAAACGTGTAAAGAATCGGAGGTGTGGCTTAGAAGTGATGACAACATTTTTTCACAAAAACATTTTGAGAATGTTTGGTGCGGCTTATAATCAATGGTGACTCAGATTCGAGTAAATACGGTAATGTGAGTTTTACGCAAAATTTAAGACGAAAAATCAATACGGGAAAAATTGACTTCGATGATGAGAAAAATTAGCTTTGAAGGTAAGTATTAATGTTGATTTTTGTTCTTAATCAACCCATTTAAAGTACAATCAAGATCCCTTTTGAGTCTATGAACACTGAAATGAAAGTTTAAGAGGTAAATATAAGTATGACATTAGTTCTTGATTGTATATTTTGTAGAAGCCTTTAACATTCTTTTATTTACATACAACTTTTTCATGTATTGAATTTAGATGCATGTCATTACAATAAATAATTTTTTTGCTAAATTTTCTTTAATTTATAGATAGGTGATTGGCGATTTCCTTATAAGAGGCCATTTCACCCGGTCTGTATCCATGGAAACCGAGAAATTCGTACGGCACTTCTCCCGAACTGCGATGATGGAGCAAATTTACATATTTCTGAGTACGCGTACTACGAAGCTTTATCCTGTGTTTGCTATATGTGCGATTCCTCGTCTACAAGCTGTCAGGGAATACCGACATACAGTGATAATTCTAAAGATGGTTTTCCAGTAGACGCCACCAACCCCGGGCTTAACCTTCCGTCAGATCAAACAAACTGATATGTTCTTGTTTAAAATAATACAGTAGAAATTTTAAAGTTCAACCTTCATAAGCTCATAATTACAAATTACTTCATGACACGCAAAACGGGTAACTGGTACATCTAGCACAACTTTTGTTTCTTAATGACAATAATTCTATGGACGAATTATACTAAATATTTTCTTGAAATGATAATTAAAAAAAAGTGCAGAGTTGACAGAAAAAAATTAATATTTAAGATGAAAAAATTTGTAATTTGTCTTCCGGTTGAAATATTATCAAATTAATTTTTAGTTTTCCACATTAAAAATTATTAATGAAAAATCACATTTATTTATTTAAAAATCATGCTCTAATTTTCCCACGTTGATGTCTATCTCTCTGTTCAAAATAGTCACAAACGATTAAATTAATGTTGAGATAATATAGAATGGATAAGTATAAAATTTGTAGAAATTTGATTGCTAAATTAAATTTATAATTATATATTATTATTTAAATTTATAATTAGTTTATCATTAAAGACTATACAAAATATTCAATTTTTGTTACTAGAATATTCTCGTTAGTAATTGCCTTATAAGTAAAACAGATACTTACATCATAAATTAAATTACTTTAAAGTTAAAAAGTAAATTTGGAGTAAATAGTTCCTTCTCATAAATAAACTTTTTTAATATTTGAAATAGAAGTGATATTGCTAAACGGATAGAAATACAAATTAAGGCTGGAATTTTTATATCTATGATTCGCAATCTCAAATTCATAAACATGAAATACTTTTTGCCTATCAAAGAAATTTTAAATCATGTAACCAAAATTGTTATAATTCTCCTTAATGAAAGAAATTAAGAGATTTTAAAATTATTAACATCTTCAATTTACTCCCAATTATTTATTGTCTCTCTACTTGGATGACAACGGAGACGGTAAACAATTGTGAAGAAATTTGTGCAAATCTTAAAAAGCGCCTCGTCAAAAAAAAAAAAAAAAAAAAAACTCATCAAATTATAATAAATGATCCAAAAATTAAAAATTCCATAAAACTGTTTCTGATTGAAGTAAATGCCAAAGCACATTTTAAATTTTTCATTAGTCTACGATGAAACTGATCTGTGAAATTTCTACTGTATTCTTAGTGAGTACCCTTTTGTAGAACTTTGAACTCCTATGTAATTATTTTATTCGTCTGAATATTCTTATTTTATTTTTATGTAGAGTAACAATTATGAAATAAATGTCTGTCTTTGAAATAAATCTTCAATGTGTAATTATTGATGTTTTCTTTTTGTTTGATAACTTTCTGCTTATAATATTAGTCCATGAATAAAAAACTTTGAATCTTATGATTTTCGTGTAATTTGTATAGTAATCAGTTTACTAATGATGAATAGTTAACTAATTACTTAATAGTTAAATTTTAAAAAAAGAAGAGGAATATAATCAATTTGAATAATATAATGAACTATTTGTAAAACTGTCTGAAAAAATTAACGAAACAAAAAATAAACTAAGTAAATACTGGTTAAAACAAAAAATATCGGTTTGGTTATTTTATCTAAATAAAAGTTATTATACTCGTTATATACGCATTATTCATTTATCAAATTTAGTAAGGAAAAAGAATGAACCATACATATTTTCATAAATGTGTAGGCGTGTAATTTTAATTTTATATTGTATATAATGAGCACATACAAAATGTGATATTTGAAAAGGGGATCTCTTTTTTTCTAATCTTAAAACTTGAACTACTAAATTTGTAAACAGTGTATTCAGGAAGGAGAATCAAAGTAAATAAACAATAGGCGGAAGCTAAGAATTCAAGCTCAAACAATAAAGGGTGTTTAAAATTTATTTTTCAGACATACGCGTTGAAAAATAAAAAGTGGAATACATAAAATTTATTATTACACTTGTAAAACATATATTTTCGAGGTTTTAATAAGGAAGAATGTACTTTAATACTAATATATTCAGAACTACACTGATAGCCACAAATTAGAGTTGGTTCATCTTAAGCTCTAATAATAGCCTATATTCTTCTTTTCTTGGACTCAACTGTTGCTGAGAAATGTTGCCCCACTCTAATATAATGAGACTCTAAGTTGGATTAGATTGGTTGATATTTCCAAGCGTTTATTTAATCTTTTGACATCATGCTTCAAATGCTGAATAGGATTCATGTCAGTAAACCATGCTGGTCTGATTGATGTTTCTCAAAAGAATTTGAGACCTATCGAGCGTGGTGGCAAGGTGCATTGTCCCACTGAAAGCAGCCATCTCTGTAAATTAACCTTATTGTCATAAACAATCAGCAACGATGTTGAGACAAGCTTATTGTTCATAATTGTATCCACAGATATCAAGGGAAGTCCTTATATTAATCCTGTAATCTATATGGGAGAACAGAAAATGATACTCATCAGACTAGGCTGCCTTTTCAGTCCTCGACTAATTAGTTGTTTCTAGGTCAAAAACAGGCATCGTTTCCTATCTTTCTATGATTCCCAAAACCCTCTTGATCTTCGGCTGTTGAAGCCCATTCTGTGCAAAGTCCAGCTTGTTGTGCATTGCAATATGCTTGGTGAGACACCTGTATTCAATTCAGCTGTGAATTGTCGTATTATTGCCCTTCTACTGCTGCGGAATAAGCATGCTACTTTAATTCCACAACTCTCGTTCCCCAGTTTTCTTTTACCAGAATAGTCTGCATCGATTGAAATTTTTTTTCTGAATTGTCAATCTCTTAAGCATCCGAGATACTATTGGGCGAGAAAATCCTTTAAGAGTGTCGTTGTTTTAGGAATATTGGCACCAGCATTTCTTGCCCCGAAGATCAATCCGCGCTCAAAGTTAATTAAATCATCCATTTTATTCATTTTGGCATTATTTGCCCTTGTAACTACGTCGTCCAACGCTAAGCGTTCCTTATATAAGCATTCATTATAAAAATAGAACTTGTATGTCAATTATATCCTTTACTTGATGGTATTTAAGGTGTGCACGCATTTTTTATTTTAAGATATCTATTTAAAAAAAACTGATACCTCACAATTTGTCTTAAAAAGATGTTTTAATTGAAAAAATTCAATTTCATTGATTTATTAATTTAGCATCATCATCATATCCGGCAAGACAACCCCTCGTGGGCCAGTGCCTTCCTTTGAAGTTTCTTTCACTGGGACCTATCATTCACCTTCATTCTCCAGGTTTTCTCATTTATAGTCCAATTCCACTGAGTCTGTCCATCTCAGCCTAATCCCAGTGACTTTCAACTGTAGTATCTTTTTGACAACATTATCACCTGGCATTCGAATTATATGGGCCGTCCAATTCGTTTTTTTTTTTTTTTTGTATTTACTGTGTCATGTTGTTTATAAATTCTATATAATTCAAAATTTTATCTCTTTCTCCACAGCTATCATTTTCGTTTATACCTCCAGCTATACTTCGAAGTATTTTTCTTTCAAAGGATGTAATTGATTTTTTTTCATTTTTGTTATTGTCCAAGTCTCAGATGCATATTTATTAATTTATTACTAAAACTTAATGATCTAATTATATAACTTTTAATCGGATAAAAATATGAGTACTAATTTATATTGAAAAACATTAACTGAAAATTTTTAATAACATAATTTTCCCTATTTAAAACTTTAATTACGTCATTAGAGTAACTACACACAACTATTTCTTCAACACGAATTTGAAACTACATCGCTTAAAAAGTCTTCTTTTTTTTTTTGTGAAAAACTTATTGTTTTTAACACAATTTCTGTATCTTTGCCTACACATATTGTATGGCATTCACATTACGTACTATTTTTAATTTTAGTTAAACATATTTTTGTTTTTGTTTACGGTACCTAATTTTAACAAAGAATTATATACCTTTGTATTTTATGTTTTACTGCCCAATAAAATTGTTTATGTATATATACCACGCATGCGTATCAGAACATTTTTCAGTTTTTAGCTTTTATTTACACAGTTTTCAAATTAATTATACCTTTATTTTATTTTACATTGTTTGAGGATATCATGGAATGTATCCCCAATTTTATTATAAACAGCTTTTCTTCATTTGCACATATTTTTGAAGAACTTATCTAACGTTCAAAAAAGAATATAGGCTCTGTAATTTTTTTTATAAATTCCTTAACATCCAAAACACACACGAAAATAATACTTCTTTTTCTTTTCTTTTCCTTTTCTTTCTTGAAGAAGGAATTTTCCATACAATCGAAGAAAAGTTCATTACTTTATCAATATTTTTAGCTAAGACCCAAACCTCCAGTATTTTGCAGAAAATATTTACGAAAATAATAGTATTTTAAAATAATGTCAAATAAAAATAAACTCCGAGCAATGTGTGGCTTTCCACAAAATATGTGTAGAAAAAATATATAATTTTAAAGTACTTTCTGTAAAAATAACAGTCCGATATCTTAACAGATTTTGTTAAGATTTGAGACTCAAGAAACCAATAAATATTTTTAGTCAAGTTCCAAGACTTTGGTTCTGACTATGCATTTATCCTGCGATCTATTATTTTCACAAAATTCTATGTTTGTTAGTCATTGGCTTGTTCGGCGAAGACAGCTCTTAACATAAGACCTTACAGCATTATAAGGATTCATGGATATATTTGAAATCATATTTTATGCTACTTGATAGAATATAAATGAACTATTACAACAATTCACTAGGCAACAAAAAGCAACTTTTTGTCTGTTTCCTAGTTTTAAATAGCCTATTCTTACTAATTTTGGGTTAAAAAAACGAATATGTAAATGAAATTTATTTATTAGCTCTTGTTTTTAAGATATACCACAGCCCATCCATCAATTTATTGGCAAATTTGAAGAACAAAACATTTCTAATTAATACATACAGTACAATAAGTCATGTTTCTAGAAACCGTGTTCATAATCCGAAATCCGTAGTATTTTTTAGTTTATTTCCTGTGAACATTTCCTTTTGAATTGCCTCTTGTATATCGAAGCCCAAGTATCCCGAGTTATCCCTGTCCAGCAGTAGTTTGCGAGCATTGATTCATCCCAATGACCCTGATATATACGTTCCATTGCTGTGATATCTTCATGAAACCTTTCATTGTGTTCACATCGCTTACAGTTCTACAGTTCTTAGGAGAAAAAATCAAGATGGGAATGTAAAAAATGAATCTTTAGAGACATAGTATCCTGGGTCATGAAAATTTTCTAGGAGTTCTTTCACGAACTGTTGATAGTTCTCATTCTTTTTGCTGTCTAAAAATCCGTATACCACACTTATCTTTGAGACCTAAATATAGTTGAATTGATTTACCTTGAGTTGTAAGACGAAAAACAGCGAATCGCGCACTATTGCATTTTCTTTGCTCTACTGATGCTCTAGGTTAGACTCAAAACACACCTGAAGAAAGGTGGAGCGCTTACACGTCTTTCGTTGAAATAAAAATCGTTCCTGAGGCAAGAGCTTCCTTCTACCCGCTCAAATGAACATCAAAAAGATTATACACAGAAAGTAAAGATGAGTAAATATACAGATATTTATGAATAGTGAGTTCTGATTCTTGAAAAGAAGAGCTAATCTAAAGTTTTTATGATGATTTTCCTGTTTAGCAGACCAAAATACTTCATAATAAACTATTTTTGAGCCCGAAACAATTTTGATGTTGCCTAGTGTTATTGAAATTAAAATAACTTTAAGGTTAAATGCTTAATTAGAATTTTTAAATACTATTGAAATAATAGTATGTCTCTTCTCCGAAATCTGAAAACTATTGCCCAATTTTCCAAATTAACAATCATATTCATTGAAAGAAATCGGAATATGTTGCTATACAACCCCTCAATTTCATTCTTCTTCACGGATCCCGAATTGTTACTACTTAAATTTTGTTTATTATAAACATTATTTAATTAAAAACGGACTGCATAGTTAATAACAAAGTGCACGAAGTACAAACTAAAATAATCTAAATTTAGAGAACTAAACAAAGGCTGGACGTTATTAGTAACGAAAAATATAGGAGATAGCTTCCAGTGAGAATTCGTGAGTCAATAGCAGTATTACAAAAATATATATATAAATACAACTAAATTAAACTGATTAACCTCTTTTATTCTTTTGAATCTTCTATTCAGGTTTCGGACAATCCAGTGTCTTAGGTCACTTTCCCCAATGGTTTAATCGTCGCCAGCTGGCCACAATTTTTCAGAGCTTCCAACAATTATAGTTGTATCTCTACAGTCTTTAATTCAAACCATATCAAATAGAATCACCGTACCATTTACAAATTATTTCTTTTAGGCACTTCCGGTTGTAAAAATTATAGTTTTTGAAGCTAAACAAGATATCAGTCAAGCTTCTATTAAAATAAGTGTTTGTTTATTGAACAAGTTTTTCGCCTACCTATTTTTAGTTTACATTAATGTCCTTTAACCGCAACAAATTTCACTTTCGGTTACTTCCGACAAGTATCACAGCATATTCTTCACCACATAAGTCGAGTGATCTTAACAGAGAGCTAGTAACTGCCAATATTTCCGTCTAGCTTTATGTTCGAGCTTTGAGTCCGGTGAAGGTTATTGTGTATAGGGAGAAGGGTGTTTATTAAACCAAATAGAAATTAAATCTAACCTTAGGATTCTGAAAGCCTTTACGTTGGCAAGGTGGGGAAGCTTGGAGAGTAGGGTGCCAACTTACGTTTAGTCCTCATTACTTGACTGTGATTTAAAATTAGGAGGGGAATCGGTTGTGGTTAACAGATTTTTGAAGTAGGCAGAAGGAAGTGCTTCACCATAACAAAACTATTCTTACTTAATTACAAGGTCTTCATTTGACCATGGTTCAAAACTCAGAGACGGACCTTGTATCAGACAAAAATGGTCAATAAACAATAAACGACAGTAAATAATAAACGTTCAATAAACAACACAAAAATATAACATTTGAGACACAAAGTACTTTTTTTGTGAGCGTTCATCCAAGAATGATCAAGCTTTCTGATTTTCTTGATTAATATGAAATTATTTTCTCCCCATTGTCTCAAGAAACTCTTTTTTTTAGCAGCAGTGTACATGGTTCAGGATTAACTTCCGTTATATATAAATGTTTTTCAATCAATTGTTTCAGTACAACTGCAAGTCGTTCACAGCTTTATTTTGGATTATTTCTTATCTCACGCAGAATACATCTGTCATCGGCAGAAAACATTTTTCTCAGCTTCTTCTTACATTTATTTCTAGATGTAT